>CM053031.1:13449922-13678909 GCA_028564925.1 Lithobates sylvaticus | reverse complement strand
ATATTTTTTAGCCCAAAAGTGCCTGAAAAACACCCCAGTGTGAAACGGTCTTAGTGTAGCAACAAAATAGTGGAAGAAAAGTTCTTTACTGCTAGCTGTCCTATGGCCGACTACTGCTCCCAGTCAGTCCTCTTTAGGCCCTGCCAGCCCTTCACACTGCAGCTGCCCGAATGCACTGCCCATGACATCACAATCTCTCCTGCTGGCTTTACATCCATCTCAGACCGCACATTCCCAGTCTGCTCCGGCATGCCTCCCCAGCTTTCCCAACTGTGCCTGTCACTCACCAGCCCTCCTGCACTGACTCTGACTTGCACCCTCAGGCCCAAGATCAGCCCACTGCCCCAGACTGGGGAGTGCCTCAGTGCTCCATCTCCAGCTTCTTCCACCTGACAACACCCCCCTCCCCAGCAGGGCTGACCCTGGGTGCTTCAAAGAGGCCTACCCCCTGCCAATCCTAGTTGGGGATTGGTCAGGGCTCACAGAGACACCTTCAGACAGCTCCACCCCTCTTCCCCTCCTCTCTTCTAGAATCCTCTAGAGGTTACCGAAAGATGATGCTCTCTTTGAGTCATCTGCTGCTGCACCAGGCCACTCCCAGCTCACATGGATCAAAATAAACAGCTCTAGCTTGCTGCTAGGCCTGATTAATTTTACGTGCACTCTCAAAAATCCTACATCTAAAGTCGAGGGTGCTACATAGGAAATCCATATGATACTTAGCACCATCTAGTGTCCTTTTTGTTATATTTTCTGTTTGAAGTTAAAAACATTTGAACAGTACAGGTAATAGCCTAATAACATTTGCTTTTTACCCCATTAGCGCAGAACAAATGTATATGAAGTAATAGTATGTTTTTTTTATTGTATTTTTTATGGTTTGGTTTGAGGGGCTTTGAACAAAAATAGACCTTACATTTTTGTGAAAGGTCAACTCTAAGTGACTATACACTAACGTCTGTAAAAATAAATGATTTAGCTTGGAATGTTCACCATGGTACTTCTAATTTAGTGTGCTTCTTTCATCCTTTCTACCTGCAATTTTGTGCCATTTTCCATCCAAACGTGAAGAAAATTGGAGCCACAAAACAAAAAAAAAGGCGAAATGTTCTGTGCGCTTACTTTGCTTTGTCTGCCGCTATTATTTTAGTAAACAACATTAAGTCGGTCTGCTCCAGACAAAACACATAAACAAATATGAATATAAAAAGCCCCGGAATCGGTTGAGCTGTCTTTCCCCGGCTTCCGCGAGCTGCAATAATTTCCAGCCCGGCGAAGTGCAGGAAAGCGGCTCGGATGTGAAAAAAAGCGCCTGAGCCTGGAAATTTTCAGAATAAATAGGTTTCCGTCAGACGCTGTGAAGTTTAATCTTAAGAGTAATACGCTTTCCTTTGTTTTATTGGAAGCTCATAAATACTCATTACTGTTAGTGCGCTTGCTTTGTGTGCCCGGGAAAATACAATAAAACGCGCGGTACAGTGCGAGCCGCCTAATGTATCACTCCGGACAGCTCTCTAAACTTTCTCTTTGTTCGGCTACTGTACTTCAATAGAAAAGTCAACGCGAAAAAAAAAAGGATCCGAGCAGACGAAATAGCCGACGCCTGCCTATAAAATCTTCCTTTTTTTCTGTGCAGTTGGTGCATTTTTTATGGCTGTGTCTTTCATCCCAAATTCATCGGACACTTTATTAGTCACATCTTTCCTTTATGGCAAGATTAACGGTAAATCGTGTGGTTACAACAATACATAAAGCATGCAGACGTGGTCAAAAGGTGGCTAGCACACAGTTTGGAGCGGCGGTATGTTTTTCTCAGGACGGGCCTCTACTTCTTTCACCAGAAAATTGCTTAAAGCGTAACACCACTTTTGTTGAGAAAAAAAAAAAAAACATTGCCCTCTGGATGATATATGTACATTGCAATGATTATAACGACCTTTGTTGCAGATTCCTACCTTTTGTGTTTCTGAAGAAATCCCTGTGTATTTCTCTGTGCCTCTGTACTGAAGGAGTCTAATGGGAGGGGTTTCATAATTAACTGTCAGCTGTGCAGCTGCAGAGCACTAATGCAGGAAGCTGCTGGGCCTGCATCCCTTAGCATATCTCCCAACTTTTTGAGATGGGAATGAGGGACACCTATCTGCAAAAGTATGCAGGCATAGGACACACCCTTGCCACGCCCCCTTAAAGGAGCATTGTACAAAAAACAAGATTGGTTAAACCCTCAAGCTTTTTTTACCACTACTATTCCTTTATCCCTTTCATGACTACGCCTCTTTCTGACATTTGGTGTTTACAAGTTAAAATTTGTATTTTTTCTAGAAAATTACTTAGAACCCCAAACATTGTATATATATATATATATATATATATATATATATATATATTTTAGCAGAGAATCTAGAGAATAAAATGCTGATTGTTGCAATATTTTAGGTCACACGGTATTTGTGCAGCGGTGTTTTAAGTGCAAGTTTTTGGGGAAAAGATACTTTTGTGAATTTAAAAAAATATAAAAAGTAAAGTTAGCCCAATTTTTTTGTATAGTGTGAAAGATGATGTTACGCCGAGTAAATAGATACCAAACATGTCACGCTTTATAATTGCACGCACTCATGGAATTGCGTCAAAATACGGTACTTAAAAATCTCCATAGGTGACGCTTTAAAAATGTTTTACGGTTACCAGGTTAGAGTTACGGAGGAGGTCTAGTGCTAGAATTATTGCTCTCGTTCTGACGATCGTGGTGATACCTCACATGTGTGATTTTAACACTGTTTACATATGCGGGCGCGACTTCCGTATGAGTTTCCTTTGCTGCGCGAGCTCGCGGGGCGAAATTGAGTGGAGCAAAATGCCTCCTGAGATGTGTGCAAACCTGGTCACCAATTTCAAGAAACGTCTGACCTCTGTGCTTGCCAACAAGGGTTTCTCCACCAAGTTGTAATGCCCCATACACACGGTCGGATTCTCCGACGAAAAATGTCCTATCGGACAATGTTGTCGGAAATTCCGACCGTGTGTAGGCTCCTTCGGACTTTTTCCGTCGGATTTTCCGACGGACAAAGTTTTATCTCCTGCTCTCAAATTTTCCGACAACAAAGTCCTATCGGACTTTTTCCGATCGTGTGTAGCGAATTCCGACGGACAAAGTGCCACGCATGCTCAGATCACATTACAAGAACAAAGCTATTGGCTACTAGCCTCTACGTAGTCCCGTTGTACGCAAAGAACGTCACCACGTTCAGGATGATCGGATTTTCCGACAACTTTGTCCGACCGTGTGTATGCAACACCAGTGTCGGACAAAATCCGTCTGAAAAAATCCGACGGATTTTGTGGCCGGAATCTACGACCATGTGTACAGGGCATAAGTCACGTTTTGCTTGGGAGATCAAATACTTATGCCGCGTACACACGAGAGGACTTTTCGACAGCAAAGGTCCGACGGAACGAATCCGTCGAACAATTAGATCGTGTGTGGGCTCCATCGGACTTTTGCTGTCGAAAAATCCGACAGACTTTTGAAATAGAACATGTTTTAAATTTTCCCGCCGGAACTCCGCTGGACCCAGTTCCTATCGAAAAATCCGCTCGTCTGTGTGCTAGTCCGACGGACAAACAACGACGCTAGGGCAGCTATTGGCTACTGGCTACGAACTTCCTTATTCTAGTCCGGTCGTACGTCATCACGTTCAAATCCTTCAGAATTTAGTGTGATTGTGTATGGCCAAGTCCGTTCATTCGAAAAGTCCGTCGGAACTCCGTCGAAAGTCCATCGGAACGACCGTTGGACCTAGTCCGTCGAAAAGTCCGCTCGTGTGTACGCGACATTTTTTTTTACTCACTGAACTGCAACTTAATTTATAACATTTGTATCATTTTTGTATCCGTTTTTTTCTGCATTTTTGGTTGATATTCTGCCTCTATTATTTAAAATACACCTATGATAAAAATGATAGATCCTTCATATCTTTGTAAATGGGCAAACTTACAAAATCTGCAGGGGGGTCAAATAATTATTTCCCCGGCTGTATATCTCTGTATTTATTGGATAAAACCAGGCTTCTTAAGAAAGAAATAGCTACATTTTTTAACTAATGGCCCCAAACATTGTGTTGAACTGGACCTGCACTTAATACATACACAGTCATTTCTGAAAGCACTCAGAAGGTACAATCTCTATTGGACGCAGATAATGATGATGACAGATAATATGAGTTGTTTACACTCTGGTCCTCTTTGTTATTTGTAATGGTCTTTCTATAGCACTTAATAGGAATGTCGCGTCTGTCAGTGTACGCCAGATAATGCTTTGCCGTGGAAACGTGACACAAAAGCTATTTCGGTTCCAGGTTATAATCACTGATTGCCTAACGAGAGGTTGATTTTCCATTTTAGAGAGGTTGACATGTTCAAAAGAGAAGTTTAAATTGTTGACGTAGACAGAACACCGACAATAATGCGATCGCATTAACCAAACACATAAAAAAAGCGAGATTGGAACGCAAACATGACCGCTCTGACACGGCCTTATCTTCTCCATGAGATTTTATTTCAACGCATCATTTGCCGAATTTGACCATGGGGCCGTTCGTCACTTGAGGTGTTAATGACATCCAGAGATCGGATTGCCGCGTTTTATGTATCTTCCCCAGCCGGTGTTTGAAGGACACAGATAGTGTGTGATGACACTGAATAGACAGGAAGGCAATAGAGGAGATAAAAGGCCTGAAATAAGATTCCTGCCCTTTATCAAATCAAAATACATTAGCCTCTAGAGTTGCAAGTTGTTGGAGATCGGGGTGTTGTGTAACACGACTCCCCCCGTGTTTTGGTTAGTTATCTTAGAACAGAATCCCATAATTGCATTTTGCAAATGTAGATTTGTAAGTCTTGCTGATGAAATCTTGCTGGAGGGTGGGAGCCGCCACAAGGAGGGGAGAACAAATTAGAGGCTCGCCAAGGGACGGATCATAATGCATTGTACAGAAGTGAGAGGGAGATAAAGTGCTCTGATATTTCTGGAACATGGGATAGGCTACACTAGGATGGAATGAAGTGAAGAATTTTACTTAGCAGTGTTACAATTGAAGTCTGCTCAAAAGCTAGCCAACGTTAAGCCTTCCATTTTGAAAAAATTCATAAATTCAGTTACACAACATTTCAAGGGCATCACCAACAAACTAGTGGGTTGGTATTCTTAGCCTATCCATTCACTAAAGACCAGAAAATTCACTGACAATGCCGTCTAGCCATTCACATGACTTGTCACATCATTAACCACATGCCGACCAGTGCACGACGATATACATCGGCACAATGGCACGGCTGGGCAAATGGGCGTACAGGTACATCCCCTTTAAGAAGCGCCCACCGTGTTCTCCGTGGCCGCGGGTCCCGCAGATTCGGTGTCCACCGATCGTGTCACGGAACGGAAGAAAGGGGCGATGCCTTTGTAAACAAGGAATTTCCCCGTTCTGCCTAGTGACATGACAGAGATCTACTGCTCCCTGTCTCCCTGTCTCCCTGCTCCCAGTGATCGCTGTCATGTGAGTAGTAGCTCACCCCCCCCCCCCCACAGTTAGAATCACTCCCCCTAGTGGTTAACCCCTTCCCTGCCAGTGTCATTTACACAGTAATGAGTGCATTTTTAATAGCACTGATCGTTGTATAAATGACAATGGTCCCAAAATAGTGTCAAAAGTGTCCGATGTGTCCGCCATAATGTCGCAGTCACAATAAAAATATATAATAAAAATGCCATAAAACTATCCCCTATTTTGTAGACACTATAACTTTTGCGCAAACCAATCAATATACGCTTATTGCAATTTCACTAGAGACCAGTGACACTGAGAATGCAGCCTATCCATTCACTAGAGACCAGTGACATCACTGAGAATGGAGCCTATCCTTTCACTAGAGACCAGTGACATCACTGAGAATGAAGCCTAACCTTTCACTAAAGACCAGTGACATCACTGAGAATGGAGCCTATCCTTTCACTAGAGACCAGTGACATCACTGAGAAGGGAGCCTATCCTTTCACTAGAGACCAGTGACATCACTGAGAATGGAGCCTATCCACTCACTAGAGACCAGTGACAGCACTGAGAATGGAGCCTATCCATTCACTAGAGACCAGTGACATCACTGAGAATGGGGCCTATCCTTTCACTAGAGTCCAGTGACATCACTGAGAATGGAGCCTATCCATTCACTAGAGACCAGTGACATCACCAATAATGCAGACTATCCATTCACTAGAGACCAGTGACATCACTGAGAATGGAGCCTATACATTCACTAGAGACTGGTGACATCACTGAGAATGCAGCCTATCCATTCACTAGAGAGCGGTGACATCACTGAGAATGCAGCCTATCCATTCACTAGAGAGTGGTGACATCACTGAGAATGGAGCCTATCCTTTCACTAGAGACCAGTGACATCACTGAGAATGCAGCCTATCCATTCCCTGGAGACCAGTGACATTACTGAGCATGGAGCTTGTCCCATCACTAGAGACCAATGACATCAGTAAGAAGGGAGCCTATCCATTCACTCGAGACCAACAATAATAAGTACCCCTCCTGCCGTGCTCTGTGGACAGTACTGTTTCCAGATGGGACCCATTCCAGTGAACAGGGCCACATGCTTTGTTGCTGCATTTACGGGGTTAAAACAGACATTTAGGAGGTAACATATTATCTTCTCACCACCTGTGAAATATCTCTGAAAAGCCATCCAACAGCAGATGGCTTTTCAGAGGCCTGGCAGTCTTGACGCATGTATAAACCTACACAAAACTCAGTTAGTTTGGTTGATCTTTTAGGGTGCCCAGAAAACATGTACACTTAATCCGTTTAAAAAACAGAGGGATCTCACATCCAGAAATTATTGTTACAATTCGCAAATCAAAAAAAGAAAAAAAAGTATGTAAAAACATACTACAATAAACATGAATCTTTAAAACCTTCTGCAAACAAGTATTTATTATTAATAAAGTTATTAACTAGACCTAAAGATACAGCACCATTATATTTCAGCTGGGCCTAAGCCCTCACATAAGAACTTTACACCAACTTAAAACTCTATGAAGGTGGCTTCAGTTGTTGTATCTACGCATTTCATGGGATTTAGAGCCTGCTTCCACAAGAGATAATTTGGGAAATTAAAAATATTATTGCAGAATACATCCAGATCCAAACCGGACATCGACCCCAGATGAGAAATGTAACCACATGTGAGCATAGGGTCTATTCTGGAGGAGCAGTATGGTCACAACTACCATAAAGTATGCAAAGGGTCATACTTTATTTGTACATAAACGTCATGAAGTTGATACTGAGGCAATTCTCCTCCAACATGTATAGGAGGGCAAAGTTACAACCCAATGAGCCCCAAATGCAAGGAAAGGTTATGTTCAGCAATTTTCATAGAGAGGGGGGCCTTTAAGACCACACGGCCACTGATAAACATTATGACACAGCTTGCATCACTCAGTACTCACAGTCCGGTGTTCCCTGAACGCATAAACCTACAGTAGTGTAAGGGAATTCCAGTACGGCGACTGGCACATAGATATGTGCATGCACATGGCATTGCTCATGAGTTCAGCATAGCCACATATTTTTTATAGACATTGCTTTAGCTGCTTTACATTGTGGCACATACAGAGATTGACCAGTCGCACGAATTAGGGTCGCCAAAAAGGGGGTACAGCCACCCCCCCTGTACTGGGACCGGGCACAATCAGTTCAACAGGGTGGTCCAGGTACCTGCCGAGGAGAAGGACCGGCTGTACTGCCTTCTCTCTGGAACTGATCCTCCTGTGGCTCACCCTGCTTCTGCACCTCACCCTCCTGTTGGCTGCAGTATAGGGGGATGAGGATCCCTCTCTGCTCAGATCAACCCTAGTCCCCTTCTCCCTGCTGTCCCCCCTGTGTGCCCTCCTTCCCTGACAGCACTTCTCCTCTCCCTCCTGCCGGCTGCATCTGTTGTGGGGGACCCAGGGAGAATTTTTCAGGATGGAAATTTGTGGGGGGGGGGGTAAATATGTCATATTCATCAGGCCCTTTCATTCCTGAATGAACGCAGTGATCGATCAGTACTGATTGCTCCTGTGTTCATTCATAACTAAAGCATAATAAACTGTGTTTACTATGCTTCAGTTTGTGAGTGAAAAGAAAGCCTCAGAGTGCTTCCTATTTGTTCATCGCCAGTGCAGCTGAGGCTGTTTAGACCCCTGATATTGTGGTGGGGATTTTGTAATCCATATTTATATCAAGGAGTTCCAAGGGACAGGGACTTCTATTATATATATATATATATATGTGTGTGTATGGTTTATTAGAACAATAAGTAAGAGGGGTCTGGTATCTGCCTAGTAACTAAATTACTCTATTGTCAAAAGTCCCTTTTGACATGCTAATTTATGTTATATCAAAGAGGGCTGATGGTTGTAAATCAGACACCAAGGCACTAGAGTTACTAGTGTGGGAAGCATGCTTTGTTGCCTGGGATTTTTAGGCAACTCAACCAATGAACATTGGGCTGCAGGGGTAACCAATCAGGATTCAATGCACTTCTGAACCAATGAGGTGTTTGATTGGTAGGAGTGGGTTATTCTAACAACATAAAAACCAACAGTTTAGAGATGGGAGTTCTCTTAAGCCTCATGGACTGGACACGTAAGCTCCCTGTGTAATGTATTCCCTTATCTCTCTATATCTTTGCCTACTCTTCTTCTATAGATTCAAGTGCCAGCCTGTGTATGTCCATTGTAATTCTATACTATGTTGGGTAATCTAAAATGTTTCTTTTCTATATAAATAAATGTAATTGTTTATCTTTACACACTGTTATCGTTCGTTTTTAGTAATTGCATAGACAAAGGTTTTTATTCACTTATTTTATGTAGAGGTAAGCCTATAAGTGAGGTAGGTATAAAAATAGCCATGACAGATATGTTTTACCAGCCCCCCCAGCAGGGCAGTTAAAAGAAAAGACAACAAAATTGATAGAATTAAAAAAAAAAAGATTGTATTTAAAAAAAATTAATTAAAAAAAAAGGGCACATGTGCTTTGCATTCAACAAGGGATATTTATAAACATGTATGGTAGTAGTTAAATTATATATTTCACCTATAGGTGGAAGGTCCTCTTTGAATTGCAAGGTCCTTATTGGCATGGCTGGAGCATTTATGCGGAAACAAGTTTCTCCTACAAAGCCAGAAATTTCAACTCAGACTGACAGCAATGACTGTATGTAACGGAAATTAAAAATGAGATTATCTCTCCGAAATGCACTCTGCCACACTTTATTTTCTCAGCCTAAATCTAAACCGCAGAAGGTCACCTGAGCATTTGAGGTGAACTCACAAATCATGATACCTTTATGACACTTTCTCTGAAGGATAATGATATTCATAAGATGGTTACTGGATACATTAATCCTCCATATTTTAATCACACCAAACGGAGACAGCGCCAGGAAAATTAGGACTTGATAAATGAATCCTGTTAGACATGGTGTTTTACGTGCGGACATCGGCTGGACAAAAGTTAATGCTTTGGATGAGTCAGGTGTAGAGTGGAGGAAAGCTTCTTGTTGCATTTCTTTGATTATCAGATTAGTTTGTGAAGCTGAATAGGCTCTTGAAGTATACAGTGTATTCTATGGTATGTGTTCAGATTTTCTAACTGCCATTGGGAACTGTAGAAGCATTGGAGGGTGTCAGGATAGCTTCAGGAGAAGATCTGCACATGCTGGCACATGGGCGTGGATGCCTGATACCAGACTTGGCACCAGACTCCCTCTTTAATGGAAAATGCTGATGCTGGATGATCTTTATCTGTTCCCTGGGTCCTGAATCCTATTCCTTTTTGATTTTCTGTTGCTGACCTGGCCTGTTTGTGGATTTCTCTCCATTCTGACCTCCTGTTTTGACCCTCTTGATTGTGGCCTTGGCTCATCCACGATCCTGCTGTCTATCCATTGCTGACCTAGGCTTGAATCCTGACCAAGATCTTGCTGTCTATCTGTTGCTGACCTTGACTTGAATCCTGAACCTGATCCTGCTGTGTCAGGGAAATACCGTACTTCGTCGCCGGGTTCCAAGAATGCGCACGCGCGGTAGAGTGGCTCAGCGAACAGTACAGGTACGCCGGGTAGCGGGTGCGCATGCGCGGGTCCACGGCGCTCGGGTATCTGATGCAGCTCAGCCAGTGCGGCTCACCGCTGTGCGCGGCGCTGACAGAGGACGAGTGCGCATGCGCACTCGTCCGGGTATCCCACCTGACCACTTACCTGGCCTATAAAAGGCTTCCTCTGTCTCTTCACAAATCGCTGGTTTGTTGTCTCTTTCTGAGTCTTGGCTCCAGTCCCCGTATCCAGTATCCTGTATCCAGTACCCCGTATCCTGTACCTGCTTGATTACCTGTGCCTGACCCAGAATCCGCTTGACCACCACTGCTGTTACCTGTGTTTAACCCCTGGCCTGCTTCCTGGATACCTCTTCTGCCTGATTACCTGTGCTTGACCCTCGGCCTGCTTACTGGACACTCTCTGAGTTACTTACCTGTGTTTGACCCCTGGCCTGCTTCCTGGATACCTCTTCTGCCTGATTACCTGTGCTTGACCCTCGGCCTGCTTACTGGACATTCTCTGAGTTACTTACCTGTGTTTGACCCCTGGCCTGCTTCCTGGATACCTCTTCTGCCTGATTACCTGTGCTTGACCCTCGGCCTGCTCACTGGACATTCTCTGAGTTACTTACCTGTGTTTGACCCCTGGCCTGCTTCCTGGATACCTCTGCTGCCTGATTACCTGTGCTTGACCCTCGGCTTGCCTTCCGGACTCTCTCTGAGTTACCTGTGTTCGACCCCCTGCCTTGGGTTTCTGGACTTCCAGTTCTCACATGCACCTAAGGGTTCTCCTCCAGCACATGTTCTGGTATCTACATAGCCTCTGCCTCATCACGGTCCTGCCAGGTGTCTACTTCCAGTGCAGCATCAGCCTCTCCTGGTCAACGTCGCTACTGCACACCACCTGCAACACACCTGCTGGCAACCCGTGCATCTTTGTGCCCAGTGACCTCTGTATCCACTCCAGAGGCATCGTGCACCTAGTCGCAAGGGGAGCAGCTCTCAGCATTTCGGCCCGGGTGAGTACCTCTGACATGCTGTGTATCCATTGCTGACCTTGACTTGAATCTTGAACCTGATCCTACTGTCAATACATTGCTGATCTCGGCTTGAATCCCGACCACTATCCTGCTCTCTATCTGTTGCTAACCTCAGCTTGAATCCTAACCATGATCCTGCTGTCTATCCGCTTCTGACCTGGACTTATCTCCTAAACACAATCCTGCTGTCTATCTGTTGCTGAACTTGGTTTGAATCTTGACCACGATCCTGCTGTCTATCTCTTGCTAACCTCGGCTTGAATCCTAACCATGATCCTGCTGGCTATCCGTTGCTGACCTTGGCTTGAATCCTAACCACAATCCCACTGTCTATCTATTGATAACCTCGGCTTGAATCCTAACCATGATCCTGCTGTCTATCCATTGCTGACCTCAGCTTGAATTCTAACCACGATCCTACTGTCTATCCGTTGCTGACCTCAGGTTATCTCCTAACCACAATCCTGCTGTCTGTCTCTTGCTGACCTCAAGTTGAATCTTGACCACGATCCTGCTGTCTATCCGTTGCTGGCCTGGGCTAATCTCCTAACCACAATCCTGCTGGCCATCTCTTGCTGACCTCAGCTTGAATCTTAACCATGATCTTGCTGTCTATCCATTGCTGACCTTGACTTAAATCCTAACCACAATCCCACTGTCTATTGCTAACCTCAGCTTGAATTCTAACCATGATCCTGCTGTCTATCTCTTGCTGACCTCAGGTTATCTCCTAACCACAATCCTGCTGTCTATCTCTTGCTGAACTCGTCTTGAATCTTGACCATGATCTCGCTGTGAATCCATTGCTGACCTCGGCTTGAGTCCTGATCACAATCCTGCTGTCTATCTATTGCTAAACTTGGTTTGAATCCTAACCACGATCCTATAGTCTATCCATTGCTAACCTCGGCTGGAATCCTTACCATGATCCTGCTGTCTATCCATTGCAGACCTCAGCTTAAATCCTGACCACGATCCTGCATTCTATCCATTGCTAAAATCGTCTTGAATCTGAACCACGATCCTGCTGTCTATCCCTTGCTGACCTTGGTTTGCCTCTGACCACGATCCTGCTGTCTATCCATTGCTGACCTCAGCCTAAATCCTGACCACGATCCTGCGTTCTATCCATTGCTAAAATCGTCTTGAATCTGAACCACGATCCTGCTGTCTAACCCTTGCTGACCTTGGTTTGCCTCTGACCATGATCCTGCTGTCTATCAGTTGCTGACTTTGGCTTGAATCTTGACCACAATCCTGCTGTCTATCCCTTGCTGACCTTGGTTTGCCTCTGACCACGATCCTGCTGTCTATCAGTTGCTGACCTTGGCTTGAATCTTTACCACGATCCTGCTGTCTATCCATTGCTGACCTAGGCTAAAAGTTAGGCCTGTGAGCCTGTGTGCACCATCAATTTTTTGCTGCATGTTGTATGAGGACTGTACCGAAAAGTAATACAAAAGTGGACATAACTTTTTTATTAACTTGCAGAAGTTATTCAAATTTCACATGTTGGTAGAGTAACTCTTTCATCCCTCCATTTAAGCAACTCTGCATTTGCACTATTGCATTTGCACCATTGTTGAACCCAACTCTTGAATCCTCTTTGAAAAAATTCAGGTGTGCACTTTTGCACCCACTTCTTCACAACCACTTTCACCTTGTCTATGTCATCAAATCATTGTTCCCAAAGACTGTCCTTCATTGAATCAAACAAGTAGAAGTTTGATGATGCTAAATCTGGGCTATATGATGGATGGGGGATCACTGACCAGCCTAATTTTCCAATTGCCTGATGAACGTATTCAGTCTCTTCCTCCTAATGGTTTCTCTAAACTTCTTAAAGTGGTGTTGCCACCAAAAAAAAAAAATTGGCTTAAAAATCATAAAAAAAGAGAAAAAAATAATTGGAAAAAAATTATTTTTTACTCACCTCTAAATGCCTGTTGCTAGGGGGTCCCTCGTAGTCTGCCACCTTCATTGCCCGGGCTGGTGACATCACTTCCCCTAGGCGCCGCACAGTCATCTGGGACCTGTCATGTGTCCCCGATGAGTGATCGTCGAATCACGGCGCCGCTCGTGCATACGCAGTGGGTGCCCGGCTATGAAGCCACAGCCGGGTGCCCATATTAAGAATGCCGGCGCCGTGAGCGGAGCGGGGAACGAGGGGGGGTCTTGTTCCCCCGCATCGCTGGACCCCGGGACAGGTAAGTGTCCGATTATTAAAAGTCAGCAGCTGCAGTATTTGCAGCTGCTGACTTTTCCATTTTTTTTTTTTTGTGGGCCCTCCTCTTTAGGGGCACAATGTACGTCTCCCTGGTCACGATATGGCCACATTTCAGAAAATCAGGGAGAATGACACCCTTGTCACCCCAAAAGATGTTACCATAACCTTCCTTGCAGATCGCTGGCTCTTGAAATTTTTAGCTCTTAGTACTTTGATCTTGTGATAACTTTACTCTGTGTGAATCCCACAAATAAAAAAAAAAAAATACAGTAAATCACAATTTACTATATTTATGTATTTGTTAAAATATTAATATTCATTTATTTTTAAAGGCAGTTAATATAAACAGCAAAACTGTCTTTCTATTGGCTTTCTGTACCTTTTTATTTTATTTTTTATTTTTTTATCAATATATCAGCACATACGAATATAACTATGTTACAATGAAGTAGATTGCAAGCCTAGATTTACTAGATGAGGATTTACTCATCCTTAATGTGCAGTTACTGTTATCTGTTCCAAAAATCGTCTTTGTCCAAACCTTGTTTTATTGTATCAAAGTAGAACATTGTATCACTGTATCCTTTCAGGTTATTTGTCTTGAAAAGAAGAAAAATAGGCTCAGTCTTTGGGTTTATATCACAAGTCACATTTAATTTTATTTTTTTTTTTTTGTCTACACCGCTAGAAATTTATGTCTTCCTTAGCCAATAAAGTAGATGCAATCCATAAATCTCTGGAGGATGTATAGTGATGATAATGAGATGTTGGATGTAACATATAAATAAAATCTCAGTGAAATCGGATCCACTCTCATATTTTTTAACATATGATAAATCAATACAAAACAAATAAAAAATACAATCTTTCAACAAAAACAACAGCGGAATTAAAACAGATGATAAAAAAAAGGAAGAGGAAAAAAAAAATGTGCGCAAGCTAAAATGGAATGCAGTTTCTTCTTCCTGCAATCTGTAATTGGATAATAATTCACATGGTTAAACTGCGGGATTTAAAACGGGTCCAATAAAAAGAAATACAGCAATGGACAACAATGGAGGCTGAGTAAATAAGAATTAAAATATGTATAAACGTAAGTAGAAAATAGACTTATTTACCATCTCAATAAACAGCCAGAATATCTGAAGCTGTCTTACAAAAGTAACAAAAAAGAACACTTTGTGTATTTTTATTTGAATAATAAACAATAAACGGGATGGCAGTACAAGATTTTTTTTTACAGGAATGTATTTCTTTTTCATTTTTTTCTAACACGATGGTTCTAAAATTTACAACACAACACACACATAAATAAAAGGAATTCACAAAATAAGAAAAAAATAAAGTTTTCTGACTCCTGTTTTAAACACAAACTTCACCGACACATAGCTTTCTTGCATTTGTATTCGAATTGCTGTAAGTCCTTTTCCCATTACTCTTATGTTTATGTATTTTCCTTTGTAATTATCACTATGCATGTATACGTACAAATACATGTATCCTGACATACCATTCTACTACTATCTCTCCACAATAGGAATTCTGTTATACTCTCATCCCTGAAGAAGGAGGAAAACTATAGGTCTCTGAAACGCGTCGGGTGTGAGATAACCCTTATGAGATATATTTAAATTTTGTATTCTGTATCTTTGAATACTGTTTAAACATTCCAGTTTCTCTTTTTTATATATTTTTGTGTATGTCAATATTCCATATAACTCTTTTGTAATAAACAATATTTTTTATATACATTATTTAGTTTTCTATCTGGGGTTAAAACATTTCATGCCTTAAAAGTCCAACCCATAGGGGATCCCCCTTTCTGTTTTTATTCACCGACACATAGCTTTAGTGTATATATGGAGTAAAGAAGCATGGATCGCTATCGCTAAAGCCCCATACACACGGTCGGACAATCCGCGGACCAGGTCCGTCGGACCATGTCCGTCATACTTTGTCCGATGTTGGTTTTGCGTACACACGGTCGGACAAAGTTGTCGGAAAATCCGATCATTCTGAACGTGGTGACGTTTGTTGCCTACGACGGGACTACGTAGAGGCTAGTAGCCAATAGCTTTGGTCTTGTAATGTGATCTGAGCATGCGTAGCACTTTGTCCGGTCGGACAACCGTACACACGATCGGATTTGGTGTGATCGGACCGTGTTGACGGCAAATCTTTCCAGCAGGAGATAAGACTTTGTCCGTCGGTCAAACCGACGAACACTGTCCGATGGTGCATACACACGGTCTGATTTTTCAACAACCTTGTCCGATCGGACAGAATCCATGAAAAAGTCCGACCGTGTGTATGGGGCTTAACAATGGTCTAACTGTCAATGTTCTCACATGAGATTCACATATTTTTCTAATGGAATCGTAAATAAACATTTCTGAATTTTGGGTTTAAGTTGTGTTCATTTTGGGCAACATTACTAATAAATAGATTATATTTTTGGATTTTCTTACTCTAAAATAAATTAGGGCTGTTACTGATTAAAATTTTCGTGTTCAAATAATCAAATATTTTTTTTTAATCGACTAATTTCGATTAATTATAACGCACATACAGAGCCAACTACTTTTAGCTGATCTAGTCAGTGGTAAATGTGGTATACACTATATACAATCACCCGACACTAGTTAGTTTCCACAATCCTAACTTCACAGTTCACAAATACATTTTAAATTCAAACTGTAGCACTGACGTAAGTCATTTTTTTTTCCACAGTAGCGTGACAATCCCTCCACCTCCGGTCTAACTAATCACTCTCACCTTATGGCATGGACCCCTGTGCAAACAGGTGGTCATGCAAGCGGGTATCAAAAGGGTTAACACGGACCATAAACTTCTCTCACGTCTCCTTAGATCTCAGCAAGGACGCCAGGTCATGGGTAGAAAGAAAAGATCTAAGTGCTCACCGCTTAAGTATAAGATTTCATTTTTGTGTTCAAACTACTCACATAAAGATGATAAAAACACAGCATGTAAAGCCGACAATCGTGTTAGTTCCGTAGGGCAGCAGCGGGTGGTGTTATGCGTAGCTCCTCCCCCGTACGCATTACGTTCAATCAGAACTTCAAAGTCACCGGACTCCTCCCCCCGGAGGAGTCTGGTGACGTCGATGTCCGTGATGTCACTGGATCTCCGATGGAACTCCCTGAAGACCCGGAAGCCGGCGGAGAGGTGAGTACCGATCAAAAGAATTTTGATCGATAAAAAAAATGATTCTATTAATCGAGGAATTAATCTTTAATTCCCACAGTCCTAAAATAAATACATGTTGTATTCAAGGCTGCAGTCAATGGGTCTCAACCTATTCCATAGAAAACATGGTAAAGTCAATGTATAGCAAGAACTTGTTCTTATTTTTGTAGATTAGAACCCCCTGCCCGAAGTGGCTAATTTAGCTATAAAATATTTCACCAAAATTTCTTAGCCTTTCCCTTTGTAACAAAAATTAAAAAACAAAAGAGAAATGTAGGAATTTAATTCCCGGAATGAACTGTAAAAAAAAAAAAACTAGCATTGTCGTGGTGGAGAATCCACTTGTCAGGCCAGTTCCGGTATTTTTCCTCCAAACAAATAAATGTACCCTTTTCAGAATTTCAAAGTTGGTTGACCTTTGAACCATGTTTCATGAACTTGTAGTGAGCTATCCCCTTGTGATAAAAAAAAAAAAAAATCACACCAGCATGAGCGCACAAGGGTTCCCCATCTGTCCTTTGCATTTTTGGCTGCCAACTTCTTGCCTCATTGTATACATCTTCTCGCCCCTTCTTAAACCACCTATGCTATTCAAAACACTTGGTTCCTTCATGGAATGTTCACCACTGGTCTGGGACCCAGGCGAGTGAATGTTAGAACATGTCAGAACATGCATGAGTGGGAATGGCTGTGTGACTCACCGTCGTAGTGCTATACTGCGGGCACTCCAGGAATTAAATGGTCACACCTCATATGTTTAACTCCAGGAGGATATCATAAATTACTACAAGTACATATTCATTAAAATTGTGAAGTGAATGTATTTGAAATACAGCTAATTCAAGTACCAAAACTGTCTTTACCTTGGCTTCTTGTGTCCCCATTTGGAAGAGTGTTCCTCCCTTCCTGCCTTGGTTATGGTAAACATTTGAGAAGAAATTTCCTTCCATTGTGTCTTGGTGATCTGGTTTTGGTTACAATAAAACGCCCCTGTATGTTCACACACACATACAATATTTTAGTAACAGTAATGCCGCGTACACACGAAGAGACTTTCTCGCGGGATTGTCCGCTGGACTCGAGTCCGCCGGACAGTCCGATCGTGTGTGGGCCTTCGACTGACTTTTTTTCCCAAAAGTCCGGCGGACTAGGTTTTAAGTTTTGTTTTAAAATTATCCGCTGGACTTGGCAGTCCGGCGGACAATCCGGCCGTGTGTAGTATGGTCCGGCGGACCAAAAAGGACGCATGCTCAGTAGCAAGTATTTTTCTAGTATTTTTCTTTTTCTAGTCCCGTCGTACGTGCTGTACGTCATCACGTGAACCGCCGGACTTTTAGCGTGATCGTGTGTGGTCAAGTCCGTTCGCTTTCAAGTCCGGCGAAGCCCAGCTGGAAAGTCCGGCGGTTTGCCCGCTGAACTAGGTCCGGCGGACAAAGTCCGATCGTGTGTACGCGGCATAAGTACTTATGGACAGGTTCTTCTCCCCACTTCCTATACCTTAGGACAGGCATTCTCAACAAAGGTTCTTCTAGAAGATTCTAGTGGTTCCTTGAGTAGTGGCAACTTGATCTCTCCCCTGACAGCTCCTGTGTAGTTGTAGTACCAATACCTTTTGGCAGAGACAGCATGGTGGGGAAAGTGGATCATCTTCTCTAGTCTCACATAAAGAACAATGTACCAATGATATTTTCAGATGCTTGTGTTGGGGTCCTTCTCCACTGACCATCAACGTGAGGAGGAACATTTCTACTGACTACCAATGTATGGGGCCCTACAATGTACAATGTCTGCATTCTTTACTGGCTATTATTATTATTTGTTTCATGGTTGTTACTGAAAAATATTTTTGCCATTTAGGACAGGGAGGGGTATATAAAAATGATCCACTCTGGGTGTCAAATATGCTAGGTAGGCCACATTATATTAACAGTCAACTGATGAATTGTGAGCTGTACATACCATCATTTTTAGTAGGGGTTTCTTGAGACCCCAAAAGTCATTTCAAGGGTTCCTCCATGGTAAAAAAAAAAAAGTTGAGAAAGACTGCCAAAAATTGGCCTTACACCTGTAGAATTTTGCTTGAACGTTCGGAAGGCAATATATTAATATCACCTGTTTCCTTAGGTTACCTTTAAATACCATGTCAATGTCCCAATTTTCATAGAAAGAACGCACTACTTTCAAATTAAATATGCATGTGCATGTGCATAAGACTAGTTTAAATAATTTTTCGGCTGGGAGTAAATTTAACTATTAGCCCCGGTACACACGGTCAGAAAATTCGACCACAAAATCCGTCTGATTTTTTCGACGGATTTTGTCCGAAACTAGTGTTGCATACACACGGTTGGACAAAGTTGTCGGAAAATCCGATCATTCCGAACGTGGTGACATTTGTTGCGTATGACGGAACTACATAGAGGCTAGTAGCCAATAGCTTTCGTCTTGTAATTTGATCTGAGCATGCGTGGCACTTTGTCCGTCGGAATTCTCGACACACGTTCGGAAAAATTCCGATTGGATTTTGTTGTTGGAAAATTTGAAATCCTGATTTGAAATCCTGCTCTCGATTTTTTTCCTTAGGAAATTCCGACAAAAAAAGACCACTAGAGCCCACACACGATCGGATTTTCCGACACCATAATACGATCCGACTTTTTCCATCGGAATATCTGACCGTGTGTACAGGGCATTAGAATTTTACCACTTCAATACTGGGCATTTTCACCCCCTTCCTGCCCAGGCCAATTTTCAGTTTTCAGCGCTGTCGTGATTTGAATGACAATTGCGCGGTCATGCAACACTGTACCCAAATGAAAAAATTATCTTTTTTTTCTTTCTTTTGGTGCTTTTTATTTCTTGCGCTATAAACAAAAGAAGAGTGACAAGTTTGAAAAAACACATTTTTTTTTGCTATAATAAATATCCCAATTTAAAAAAAGAATGTTTCCTCGGTTTAGGCCGATATGTATTCTTCTACATATTTTTGGTCAAAAAATCGCAATAAGCGTATATTGAGTGGTTTGCGCAAAAGTTATAGCGTCTACGAAATAGAGGATATATTTATAGCATTTTTTAAATTTTTTACTAGTAATGGCGGAGATCTGCGATTTTTATTGTGACTGACATTGCAGAGGACATATCGGACACTTTTGACGCTATTTTGGGACCATTGACATTTATACAGCGATCAGTGCTATAAAAATGCACTGATTATTGTATAAATGTCACTGGCAGGGAAGGGGTTAACACTATAAAGGCGATCAAGGTGTTAAATGTGTTACATAGAGAGTGATTCTAACTGTAGGTGGAGGGGACTCACAAGGGGAGGAGACCGATCGGTGTTCCTCTGTACTGGGAACAAATGATCTGTCTCCTCTCCCCTGACAGGATGTGGATCTGTGTGTTTACAGATCCACGTCCTTGCTCTGTTATTGGCAATCACGGGAGCCCGGCGGACATCGGGGCCACTGCGTGCGTGCATCGGGTCCTGAGTGACGCTCCCCCTAAATGGCTGGGAAGCCAAGGATGTCATATGACGCTGCCCGGGATGGGAGATCCCTCCTGCGAACCCCATTTGACTATGGGCGGGGAAGCAAGTAGTTATTTTGTTACCGTTAGATATATCAAAAATTTTCCTTGTCCTTGAGTTTTTTACTCAAAACCGATTGTTGAATTGTCCCCTCTATCTCAAATGCCCCGTCACACGTTCAGATTTTTTGACAACAAATGTTGGATGTGAGCTTGTTGGCCGAAAGTCCGACTGTGTATATGCTACATAGAACATTTGTTGTCTGACTTTGTTGGCTAGCAGGTTCTCAAATTTTCCGCCAAGAAATTTTTGTTGTCGGACTTTCCGATCGAGTGTACACAAGTCCGTCACACAAAAGTCCACGCATGCTCGGAATCAAGTACGAGCCGGAAGCGCTCGGTCTTGTAAAACTAGCGTTCATAATGGGGATATCACATGACTATTGAACATCCTTTTTATCGGCTCGCCGTACGTCTTGTACGTTAGACATGTGCAATTCGTTTCGTTTTTTTTTTTTTTTTTTTCGTTATATTCGTTCATTCGTTATCGTACGACTGAACGAACGATTCGCTAAGAATCGAACGAATCCGAAAACAACGAAAATCCGAAAAAAACAAATTAGAAACAACGAATCTACGAAAGAAGAATATCCGAAAAACGAAAACAGGAACAACGAAAATCAGAATGAATGAAAAAATTCGTACATTCATAACTTTTTTTTTTTTGTTGAATTGGTAATTTTCCGTGTCCCTTACAATGGCGCTGCTTAACGTGCCTCGAATTAATTGAACGAAAAAATTTGTACATTCGTAAAAAAAAAATTTGATTCAGAATTTTCCGTGTCTCTTAAAATGTAATAATAGCATACACATTACATAAAATTATGAATTATGCTCCGATTACGAATCTACGAATGTTACGAATGTTACGAAAGTACGAATAAATACGAATGCATCCGAATTTCGAATAAACGAAAATTAAACTAACGGAAAAACGAATCAATGAAAAATAACTCTTACGAAAATACGAATCGTTACGAATACGAACACCGACGACTTACGAATTTACGAATCGTTACGAATCAACGGAAACGAAAAAAACGAAACGAAAATAAACACATTTTTTTGTTGTGCACATGTCTATTGTACGTCACAATGTTTGTAATTGTTGGCCAACATTTGTGTGACCGTGTGTATGCAAGACAACATCCTTCAAACAAAATTCCACGGTTTTGTTGTCGGAAAGTCCGATCGTGTGTACGGGGCATTAGATAATCAAACACATGTTGTGAGAGTAACATCTTTCAAATTAAATTCTGCAGGCGCAAGGCCAGGTCTAGGACACATGAACATGACTTCTAAGCTTGCATTAAAAAAAGTCAGTACATACTATCTATTTACCCATCTTAAAGCCCTCAGGTTATCGATGTCTAGTAATTGTGTACAGCATCACACACACATGAGTGTATGTCTTCCACCTATTAGCCCTAACGCTAATCAATGAGCACTACCTCCATTGTCCATTTGCACCCGGCGATTAGCAGGAGTTTTTAATTGCTTCACCTAAAAAAAGCATTCCCTGTATTGATGAGATTAGGCATCTTATCTATTTTACGAGACAGGAAAACCAGAACTGGAAAGGATTTATGTGGAAGATAACTGCTCCCTGGGCCTGAGAGCTAGACCATACCATGTAATGTATTCTTCCATGTCTCCGGAGAATGGGGGGGGGATTATTTCTTCACATGTTGACCTTTTAAGAGTAAGAAAACAACCATTGAATGTCATTGTAATTCTGCTCTAACTCGGTGTATGAGTCAAGGTTGCCTGTTGTCCAGAGATTTAATGACAGTCTGTAGAAATTGTGACTAATTGCAGCTAAACTCCTGACATATTGCCAAATACACATTCAGTCAGCCTTGTGATCCAGGCACCTCTTGCTTGCTAGAAAGCATAGCAAAGTTGATGACCTTTTTTTTTTTCAACTGCCCTTTTTGGAAAAAAGTTGTTCACCTTTTGGAAAAAAATAATACTGTATACGAGTATAAGCCGAGTTTTTCAGCACATTTTTTTGTGCTGAAAATGCCCCCCTCGGCTTATACTCGAGTCAAGCATTTTTCTGCAGCAGAGAATTACATTTTCCGAACCAAATTTGGGGCCCCGTATCTCAGGGCCACTTGGTGCTAGGAACACCATCTTTGGATATGTGGTAGTGCTAGTTCCACTGGGTTTGTAAACCAAATGTGGGGTTCCTAGCCCCAAGTGGCCTTGAGATACGGGGCCCCAAATTCGGTCAACTGTGTCCATCTGCAGCAATGTCATTTCGGGACCCTTTGGGTTCAGAGACCCCAAATTTTGGCTGCTGCTAGGGGGTCTCTAGAAACCCTTAACTGCCGAGTTTGAAGTTCAGGGGACCTATGGCTGCAAATGGGAACAGTGAGGCTGCAAATGGGCATTGTTGACCCTCTTTTCCACTTACAGTAGTTTCTCACCCTAGGCTTATACTCGAGTCAATAAGTTTTCCCATTTTTTGTGGTAAAATTAGGTGCCTCGACTTATATTCGGGTCGGCTTATACTCAAGTATATACGGTAAATTACATTTTTTTGCAGGTAAAAAAAGTGCAATTATTTTATATATATATATATATATATATCGTTTTTTTTTTGGAGCCTGTAAAGTATTGCACCAGTGACCAGCAGATCGCAGGTGCCATACAGGTCTTCAGCAGATCTGTCATGTGTCTGTGTATCTGCTTGTCCATATATCCCGTACGGGTAAAGGCCCATACACACGATCTGACTTTTCGACAACGGTCCGACAGACCTGTTTTATCGGACAATCCGACCGTCTGTATGCTCCATCGGACAATTGTTGTTGCTTTTTGAATGGACAAATATTTGCTGTGCATGCTCTCAAACTTTTCGACAACAAATGTCCGATGGAGGATAATCCGATCGTGTGTACACAAGTTCATTGGACTAAAGTCCAACGTACTGTACAAACACGCATGCTCAGAACCAATGCTAAACATCAGCCAACAATAGCAGAAGTTGCCCAAAGGGTGGCGGTAAAGAGCTGAAAAACCACGTGATTTGGTGAACGTTGTCTGAAAATGTTCTGCCGTGTGTATGCAGAACAAGTTCACAGCCAACGCCCATTCTGACAAAAATCCACGGAAAATTCAGATGAAAGTCCGATCATGTGTATGAGGCTTAAGAAGATACAATCTGACAGGAAGAATGAATGAACTACCACGGTGCTCAATGGTGCTGTGGAGGTTCATTGAAAACTATAAGCCGGCAAGCTTTTAGACAGTGCACTCGGGCAGTGATGCAGCCAGGCGGGTGGAACCCGACTCGGCCATGGTTTATTTTTAAATTGTGACAGCTAGCGGGGAGGGAGAAGAACCCTGCTAGCTGTAAATACATGCAGCGCTCAAATAGTTAAAATCTCCTATGTAAAACCGTGGAAAGAGAAGACCTTATACACCAAGCGAAGGATACCCCTTCCAAATTTAGGAAAATCTGGTCATGTTGGTTGCATTTTGTCATGACCGACGAATATAGTCAGCACATAACTTGAATTGCCCTCAACAAGTTCTGGCCGGAGAGAAAGGTAGAATTCTGGCCCCTTCCCCACCTCAACACTAAGGATCATCTAGGTTGCTTGTCACCGGCCCTAAAAAAAAAAAACAAAAAAAAAAACAAGCTATCCCCATTAATACTCATGCCAACATCTTCATCGTCGTGCTTCTGATTTCTATACCACAACGTTACTAAATTCCTGTTTATAATAAAGGTTTTATATAGTAAAACTGGACATTCTGTCTCTGTCAGGAGCGATCGCGGGTGGTCGACGGAGATTGCGGCCACTGGGCACGTGCAGTAGCGCCCACCATACAGCTACGGTGATTTACGCAGGGGAGCCAACCTGCCGCCATCAAAGGACGGCCGCTGGTCGGCAATTGGTTAAATTCAACTCCAGGTTTAGCAAAAGAACTTAATACAGTGCAACCTTTCTTAACCTTTTTAACACAGAGGAACCCTTGGAATAATCGTTTTGGCATCAGGGAACCCCTGCTAATAATTACTATATCTACAGCTCACAGTATATTACTGTGAGGGTCATTGAGAAGAATGTCCCTTACATCTGTGGTCAGTAGGAAGAATCCCTCCCAAAAATATCTAAAATAAATAATTTGTTTTACTGGTTACTTTTCTAAGAGTTCGACATTGCTCATTGATCAAAGAACCTCTAGCAACCTCTGGAGGAACCTTGGGGTTCCATGGAATCCTGGTTAAGAAAGGATGATATGTTGACCTAATCCTGTTAATTACATAGTTACATAGTAGGTGAGGTCAAAAAAAGACACAAGTCCATCAAGTCCAACCTATGAAATTCTGTTGATCTTTTCCCCCAGAGCATCATGGAGACACCTAAAAGACAAGACACTGGCCTTGTGAAGCTTGCATAGATATTTGTTGCAAATGCCTATTTATTGCACATGCTTAATATTAAAACAAGTATTTAAAAAGTACTCACAATCATTAAACATACTGTATAAGCCTATCAAAACCAAAAGTAATGTCTAAAGCTCTGTGACAATGTCCAGAAAGTGTCCAGACTCTCCCAATTAGTAAAGCCACCATGTCTAGAGGCCTTCAGTAAAAGCTTACGTGTTCTGTCCCCTTCATCAAAGCCCGAACATGGACACATTTCCTGGGGGCTCAGCTCATTGCATCATTAAAGGCTGTCCACTGCTTAACACAAATGGATTAAAGATTAAACTAAATCAAAGCCTGCTATTTTATTGGTGGCTCTATGCCATTAATGGTATGCATGGCCCTCCATCGAGTTGCTGATTTTTACCCACAAGGATTTGCTTTGCTTATCACTCCTGCATTTTTGTCTTGAGGTTTGGCTCTGATGTAAAGCAAACTGATGGGCTGGCATCCAAAGTGAGGCATCAAATCATAAGGCAGAATCAGAAGACAGTTATGGGTTATGGTAGGCAGTATAGAGGTTCAATCAGTAGACAGGCAGAGTTCAGGTCAAGCAGTATTCATTTGAGTAGTGTGCAGGCAGAATATAGATAAACAGCAGGAACAAGAAGACCATAGCAAATCAGAAGTAGCATTTGGGATTTGCACAGAAATGACAAAATTTATAAATGACTGACAGCAGAATTTCCCACACCATGTTCCAATACCTTATTTCATCCAGTAGATGGTGCAGACACACATTCAGTACAGAATCGGTCACCGGGGAGTCACCCAAGGGGGAGGAAGACCAGAGGCTGCCCACTGGGGATGAGTTGGATCTGTCATGCCATTGCACATTTCACAATGATAATGTCAGGGCCTCAATCTGAACCCGGGACCTTTGCTGTGTCCGGTAGCCAGTAGCCACATGAGATGCTGCCCAGCTCCCTGTCTGGTTCCTTAGACAATTGTGCCTTGTTTCTCTAGAACCTTGAATCCTTGAGTCCTGTTTGCCAGATTACTGTGCTCTCTCCAGCCAATATTTCACTCTTGTTGTTACGTACCTAGTAGGTGAGACCGAATTTCAGCGGATGGCCTCTCTTACACCTCCGTCTCGAGGCCCCTGATAGGATAGAACGGAAGCACAGGAGTGAGGAGTGGTACGAGTGCCTGGCAGGATCAACAGCGGGAGGTCAGTCCAGAGGTTCAGGAGGTTTCAGGCAGGAACTGGTACAGCATGCTGGAACCGGAATGCGGACTGGAACCAGGAGCAAGATGGCTCAGCAAACAGGCACAGCAGGCTGGAACTGGATCAGCAGACTGGAACCAGGAGCAAGATGGCTCAGCAAACAGGCCCAGCAGGCTGGATGAGACTTGTGGAAGGTCAGGCAAGCCGGGTCGGTTATCAGGTGGGCAGCAGAAGGATCAGAGGAGCAGGCAGAAGAATAGTCAGACAGGCTAAGGGTCTGATGCAGGCGGATAGTAGGAATGGTCTTCAGACAAGCCGGATCAACACAAGAACAGGTTTCAGATAGTCGGGGAACACACAGAACGCTGTAGAGCAAACAGCAAAGTTTACCTGTGTCAGTCAGTCACAAGAACAGGTTTAAATAGCCCACCTGGCGCTAATGGGCGCGTGCGAATTCCCATGCACGTGTGTGCACGCGTATGCGCACTGGCGCACGCAATCGCGCACCAGCAGGTCTGGATCAACTGTTACTGGCAGGATCTTCCTGACACTTGTCACTCTGGCCACCATCTGTTTCTTCATTACCACTTGGTACGACTTTGGCATATTCCTCAATGCCACTTCTGCTTGATCTCAACCTGCAACCATTTGTTACTGACCTCTGGCTTGTTTACTGACTACGCTTCTGCTCGATCCGTACCTACTACATCTGCAACCCGACCCCAGCTTGTTCACTTCCTGGAGAGGGGGGGCGATCCTGGGGACCGCAACCTGGCACTAGCATGCAGCAAAACCCATGCCCACCATCAGGAGCTCTGGTGAATACCGTCTAGTGCTTAGACCCTGCCCCTTAGGGGAGTCTGCATTATCTGCCAGGGCGATCTGCTTGTGTATTCATCCTGCTGGTTGGTGGGAGCCTCTCTACTGCTATAGCTACTGGTCTCTGAGCCTGACCCCTGACCGTTTTGGGTAATATTTAACCACCTTAATGTGCCTATGTGCTTATGGGGATTTATGAGCAAATGTAAAATGTTAAATGTGGTTGTCACTGGCAATGGATCTTCAGTGTATGTTGGAATAGTAATAATTTCATGTGTGATTCGCATGGAGAAACAGGAGCATCCCAGCACATGAATATTTTAGGATGTTCAAGGGGAGAGAAGGAGATGGAATTCTATTTTAAGCACAAGATGAGAAGATATGAAAGATTAGATCATTGTCAGTACAGGTGAATGCGGATAAAATAAAACCTATTTTTGTGGGTGTGTTTAACCTCTATTCTGATCTTTGCTTTCTTTTACAGATCAACATAAGAGAAAGCAGTCAAAGATATGAGATAATTATCTTACCAAAAATATTCTAACCTGTCTAAAAATCTTCAGTTTGGTTATTCTTTAATTCCTTTCATTAGGTGTTTTTTTTATTAAAGTGGTTGTAAACCCTTACAAACCACTTGGACCTACAGGTAAGCCTAGATTAAGGCTTACCTGTAGACATGTGCAATTTGTTTTGTTTTTTTTCGTTTTTCATTATTCGTTCATTCGTTATCGTACGAATGAACGAACGTTTCGCTAAAAATTTTAACGAATGTTCGAATCGAACGAATACGAAAAACAACGAAAATCCGAAATAACCAAATTAGAAACAACAAAACTACGAAAGAAGAAAATCCGAAAAATGAAAACAGGAACAACGAAAATCAAAATGAACGAAAAAATTCGTACATTCGTAACTTTTTTTTTTTTGTTGAATTGGTGATTTTCCGTGTCTCTTACAATGGCGCTGCTTAACGTGCTTCGAATGGATTGAACGAAAAAAATCGTACATTCGTAACTTTTTTTTTCGATTCGTAATTTTCCGTGTCTCTTAAAATGTAATAATAGCATACACATTACATAACATTATGAATTATTCTTCCGATTACGAATCTACGAATGTTACGAATGTTACGAATGTACGAATAAATACGAATGCGTCCGAATTTCGAATAAACGAATAAACAAAAATTCAACTAACGGAAAAACGAAATCGTTACAAATCAAAGTTTTTTCGTTATATTCGTTCATTCGTTATCGTACGAATGAACGAACGTTTCGCTAAAAATTTTAACGAATAACGAATGTTCGAATCGAACGAATACGAAAAACAACGAAAATCCGAAATAACCAAATTAGAAACAACAAAACTACGAAAGAAGAAAATCCGAAAAACGAAAATAGGAATAACGAAAATCAAAATGAACGAAAAAATTCGTACATTCGTAACTTTTTTTTTTTTGAATTGGTGATTTTCCGTGTCCCTTACAATGGCGCTGCTTAACGTGCTTCGAATGGATTGAAAGAAAAAATTCGTACATTCGTAATTTTTTTTTCGATTTGTAATTTTCCGTGTCTCTTACAATGGCGTTGCTTAACGTGCTTCGAATGGATTGAACGAAAAAATTCGTACATTCGTAACTTTTTTTTTTTTTCGATACGTAATTTTCCGTGTCTCTTAAAATGTAATAATAGCATACACATTACATAAAATTATGAATTATGCTCCGATTACGAATCTACGAATGTTACGAATGTTACGAATGTACGAATAAATACGAATGCGTCCGAATTTCGAATAAACGAATAAACAAAAATTAAACTAACGGAAAAACGAAATCGTTACAAATCAAAGTTTTTTCGTTATATTCGTTCATTCATTATCGTACGAATGAACGAACGATTCGCTAAAAATTTTAACGAATAACGAATCGTTTGAATCGAACGAATCCGAAAACAATGAAAATCCGAAAAAAACTAATTAGAAACAACGAATGTATGAAAGAAGAAAATCCGAAAAACGAAAACAGAAACAACGAAAATCAAAATGAACGAAAAAATTCGTACATTCGTAATTTTTTTTTTTTGTTGAATTGGTAATTTTCCATGTCCCTTACAATGGCGCTGCTTAACGTGCTTCGAATGGATTGAACGAAAAAATTCGTACATTCGTAACTTTTTTTTTTGATTCGTAATTTTCCGTGTCTCTTACAATGTAATAATAGCATACACATTACATAAAATTATGAATTATGCTCCGATTACGAATCTACGAAAACAATGTTACAAAAGTACGAATAAATCAATCTTACGAAAGTACGAATGCAACTAAATCTACGAAAATACGAATGCGTCCGAATTTCGAATAAACGAAAAAATAACTCTTACGAAAATACGAATCGTTACGAATACGAACACCGACGACTTACGAATTTACGAATCGTTACGAATCAACGGAAATGAAAGAAACAAAACGAAAATAAACACATTTTTCTATTGTGCACATGTCTACTTACCTGTAGGTCAAAGAAATATCTCCTAAACCTACACGGTTTAGGATATATTTGCCAAAGAACAGGCACCGCTGTCTACGGCGCATGTGCCATAGACAGCGGCGCGCAGACGCACTGAAAAAGCCGCTCTCAACAGCGATATATATCGGGAGTGGCGGCTCCCGTGCGCATGCGCAGGGGTGACGTCATCGCGCGCCGTCGAATGACAGCGCAGGAGCCGCGAGACCCACCAAGAAGATGGAGGCTCCGTACACAAGGGGACAGCGGTGACTTCGCTGGCTCCTGTGTCAGGTAAGTGACACATAATGGACTACTATGCGATGCATAGTAGTCCATTATGCTTTACCTTTGCAGGGAAACAAAGAGGAAGTAACACCCATCAGGGTTTACTTCCTCTTTAAATATTTGTTTGTTGTCTCCCCTTTATGTGACTTTCCTTATCCTCTGAATCTTTGTATATTGCAGTCAATGGAAGCTTCCACTCAAGCCAAGCTGGCTCCTAATGTTACATCTTTCCATGCAACTGTGTACTGGGTAGACATGTGCAATTTGTTTTTGTTTTTTTCGTTTTTCGTTTTTTTTCGTTATTTTCGTTCGTTTGTTTTCGTACGAATGAACGAATCATTCGAATCGTACGAATCCGATTAAGGAATCATTTGAATCGAACGAATCCAAAAAACAACGAAAATCCGAAAAAAACACATTAGAAGCAACGAATGTACTAATGAAGAAAATCCGAAAAACGAAAACGAACAAAAAAATTCGTACATTCGTAACTTTTTTTTTTGTTGAATTGGTAATTTTCCGTGTCTCTTACAATGGTGCTGCTAAATGTGCTTCGAATGGATTGAACAAAAAAAATCGTACATTCTTAACTTTTTTTTTCGATTCATAACTTTTTTTTTTTTCGATTCGTAACTTTTTTTTTTTTTCGATTTGTAATTTTCCGTGTCTCTATTGAACAAAAAAATTTGTACATTCGTAACTTTTTTTTTTCGATTCGTAACTTTTTTTTCGATTCGTAAAATATTAAAATGTAATAATGGCATACACATTACATAAAATTATGAATTATGCTCTGATTACGAATTTACGAATGTTACGAATGTTACGAATGTACAAATAAATACGAATGCGTCCGAAAATTAAACTAACGAAAAAAATAATCAACGAAAAAATAACTCTTACGAATGTACGAATCTGAACACCGACGACTTACGAATGTACGAATCGTTACGAATCAACGGAAACGAAAAAAACGAAACGAAAAAAAACGATTTTTTTTCGGAAAAGAAAAAAAACGAAACGAAAATAAACTAATTTTTTTGTTGTGCACATGTCTAGTACTGGGTGTGCATCTGTACCCCCTACTGGTTAAAATAAGCATTAAAGCAAAGGTGTAATCTGGAGGTAAGTTTATTGCACAGAGCAGGCCTTTTGGTATGTAGCGGTACCCCCCCGTAGGGGCTGCTGGTGATTGTGGTCCATCTCCCACCCTGCACAGCCAGGCACATGAATTTCCGGACATACAGCAGTTAAGAAATAGTCCTTGTACTTTGTTTTGCCTAGTTTTTTTTATTGAGGGGATATAACTTGGATGGGTTCAGGGGGATGGCTTCGGTTTGGATACCATCCATGTACGGATTCCTCAAAATATATACGCTAATTCTATACTATGTATTAAATTCAAGTGTAACCTTTTTCCTTCTTATTGTTGTATTTACATTATCCTTGTTATGGCCACTTGAATATGAAATTATGAATATTAATTTTATTTTTTAGATAACAATGATTGGCTCCTCTTGAAGAAGCGGCCTATGCTGCGAAACATGTCGAGGATTATTGACAAGATCTACTATACCCGGTACCCCATGTCAATATCGGGGTACACCAACCTTTTTGCAACTTCTAAGTATCATGCACGGCTGTAACTATTGATTCTATTTAAGCTTAACTGTGAATATGTATTTCACCATATTGTTTTAATCATGTTTTTATATTAACCCCGGAAGATTTTACCCCCTTCCTGACCAGAGTACTTTTTGCGATTCAGCACTAAGTTGCTTTAACTGACAATTGCGCGGTCATGCGACGTTGCACCCAAACAAAATTTACGTCTTTTTTTCCCCCACAAATAGAGCTTTATTTTGGTGGTATTTGATCACCTCACCACGGTTTTTATTTTTTGCACTATGAACAAAAAAAAGCAAAATTTTTTTAAAAAAAACGCAATATTTTTTTTTTTGCTATATTAAGTATCCCCCAAAAATATATATAAAAAAAAAAAAACATTTTTTTCCTCAGTTTAGGCCAATATATATTCTTCTACATATTTTTTTGTAAAAAAAAATCGCAATAAGTGTATATTGATTGGTTTGCGCAAAAGTTATAGCGTCTACAAAGTAGGGCAAAGTTTTATGGCATTTTCATTATAAATGTATTTTTTACTCGTAATGGCGGCGATCTCCGATTTTTATTGGGACTGCGACATTATGGCGAACACGTCGGACAATTTTTGGGTCCATTGACATTTTTTCAGCGAACAGTGCTATGAAAATGCATTGATTACTGTAAAAATGACACTGGCAGTGAAGCGGTTAACCACTAGGGGGCAATCAAGGGGTTAATGTGTTCCCTAGTGTGTGTTCTAACTGAAGGGGGGAGGGGGCTGTGCAGGGGAGATGACAGATCGCTGTTCATACTCTGTATGAATAGACGATCTGTCACTTCTCCCCTCAGAGAACCGAAACTGTGTGTTTGCACACACAGATCCCGGTTCTCTGTGTGCCCTGAGCGATCGCGTGAGCCCGGCAGTGATCGCGACCGCCGGGGACTCACATTGGCTCTGTGGGCGAGCATAATTAAAATAAGATTTATTAACCACTTGCCGACCATCCGCCGCAGTTGTACTGCAGCAGAATAGCACGCCCTGTGGCCACTAGGGGGCGCATGCGTGCCGCCGGAGGCGAGCGCGCCCCCTAGTGGCCACAGGGCGTGCCATTCTGCTGCAGTACAACTGCGGCGGATGGTCGGAAATTGGTTAATAAATCTTATTTTAATTATATTCTTGCTTAATCCTTGGGTACCATTTCCTTGCCAGGGGCATGTTTGGGGCAGCCCCAGGCACTTCCTTTCTATAGGTTGGATGGAAATAGGGTAAATATGGAATGCCCACTGGATTGAAGATAGGAAATTAGGGAGCGAAAACTATATACACCACCGGGATATACAACCTCTTCTCCTCACCTCCAGCACATACACTTGCTTGCAGACTATCACTCCCATGACCAGCTAGCCTTGTTGGCTTGATCTAACACAGACTCAGTTAGATCCTTGGGAATGCCCTTTGCAGACAGGGACCATGGGCCCCTGTGGTGTAGCAAAAATGGTAGTAGTTCCAAGTGCTAGCTGTCCCACGTGGCTACTGATCCCAGTACCCCCTGTTCAGCCCCTGCCAGCCCTCCTGGCTGCAGCTGCCTCTTTCCACTGCCCATACCACCACAATCCTCCTGACTGGCTCTGCACCCATCCCAGACTGCTCCATCTCAGTCCTCTCAGGCGTACCTCCCAGTCATCCTGTCTGTGTGTCACTCACCAGCCCTCTTGGCTGTTCCTTGTTCCTCCTGGAGACTTGCCTGGCAGTGTTCTCCCACTGTCCTCTTTGCTCCCAGTGCCTACTGGCTGGGGCACCTCCATGGTTTTAGGAATGCCTCGTCTACACACGAGTCCAGGCCCAAGGTCACCCCCCCCCCCAGACTGGGGCACTCCCTCAAAGGCCACGACAGCCTAAAGTGGTTAACTGGTTCCCGACGATATACGTCGGCAGAATAGTACGGACAGGCAGGAGGGCGTATATATAAGTCCCTCCTTAATGCCGTCCGTGCCATCGGGAGCGGCGCGCTCCCGCTCTGGTCGGGACCCCCGTGAGGCCGGTCGCGGGTCCCGTGGTCTCGATCGCCGCGGGGACACCCGCGATCGTCTCACGGGAAGGCAGAACGGGGAGATGCGGAAATAGACAGCATCTCCCCGTTCTGCCTAGCAACTAGTGATGCCGATCTCTGCTCCCTGTGATTGGAGCAGAGATCAGCATTCACTAGCTGACAGCCACGCCCCCCCACAGTAAGAAACACACCCCTAGGCATACTTAACCCCTACACTGCCCCCTTGTGGTTAACCGATTCACTGCCAGTGTCATTTATACAGGAATCAATGCATTTAAATAGCATTGATTGCTGTATAAATGACAATGGTCCCAAAAATGTGTCAAAAATGTCCGATGTGTCCGCCATAATGTCGCAGTCACAATAAAAATCGCTGATCGCCGCCATTACTAATAAAATAAAAAAATATTAATAAAAATGCTATAAAACTATCCCCTATCTTGTAAACGCTATAACTTCTGCGCAAACCAATCAATAATCGCTTATTGCGATTTTTTTTACCAAAAATATGTAGAAGAATACGTATCGGCCTAAACTGAGGAAAAAATATGTTTTTTTTATATATTTTTGGGGGATATTTATTATAGCAAAAAATAATGCGTTTTTTTTTCAAAATTGTCGCACTTTTTTGTTTATAGCGCAAAAAATAAAAACCGCAGGGGCGATCAAATACCACCAAAAGAAAGCTCTCTTTGTGCGAAAAAAATGACGTCAATTTTGTTTGGGAGCCATGTCGCACGACCGCGCAATTGTCAGTTAAAGCGACGCAGTGCCGAATCGCAAAAAGGGGCCCGGTCCTTTGGCTGCAAATTGGTCCGGTCTGTATGTGGTTAAAAAAAAGTAAAATGATAAAAGGAGGAACAAAAAGAAAAAAACTGAATTTACATACTGAAGATTTTCTGTAGCTTATGAAATGTGTAGCATGTTTTGAAAGCAAATCCTTGAGGAAATTTTTTTATTAAATGTACTTTTGATCAGATGTTATACTTTAAATGGAAAATAAATGTTTTATGCGGCTCTCGGAGGGACGGTTTAGTAGAAGGTCAGCTTGGGCTTTGCAACCTGACTCATTGCAGATGAACATTGAGACAGATGGGAGATTAAAGGAAATCATATCTCACAATCTTTGATAAAAAATCCCGGGCTTAACCTGATATGCACTGTTGTTTGTTGATGAGAATGTTCTGCAGCTTGAAATTAAATATTTTATTTGGCACAGAGATAGGAAGAGTTAAAATCTCCGTCCTATTGGATAAGCAGAATCTTGAGTTTTTTTTTTTTTACAAAAATGTCTATGAATTTCAAGAGATTTTGGCAAAAAATGTAGTCATCTTTGCCGAATGCACTGGAGTCACAGAGGTGGGTAAAAAACACGGGGTTTTGATGGATTTAAGAATATTAATATTATATTAATATATTAATCAATGCCTTACAAGAGCTGCTTTAAAATTATCCTGGACCCAAAAAATTATCCAACATAAGCCTCATTAATATTATTATTTTTTCCACAGAAAAAAGGACAGTAATAAATAAACAAACAAATTAACTAATTAATTAAAAAGTTAAAAATCGGAACTTTATTTTTATTTTTAATTCAAAGCTAAATTACTGTAGTGAATTATCCTGGACCCAAAAAATGATCCAACATAAGCCTCATTATTATTATTTTTCACAGAAAAAAGACAGTAATAAATAAACTAATTATACAAATTAATTAAAAAAATAAAATCTGAACTTTAGTTTTTTTTTCTTTTAATTCAAAGCTAAATTACTGTAGGGAATTATCCTGGACCCAAAAAATGATCCAACATAAGTCTCATTATTATTATTATTTTTTCACAGAAAAAAGAGAGTAATAAATAAACTAATTAAACAAATTAATTAAAAAACTAAAATCTGATCTTTATTAAATTTTTTTTTAATTCAAAGCTAAATTACTGTAGGGAATTATCCTGGACCCAAAAAATGATCCAACGTAAGCCTCATTATTGGTTTTTGTTTTTTTTTTTTCACAGAAAAAAGACAGTAATAAATAAACAAACTAATTAACTAATCAATTAAAAAGCTAAAAATCTGAACTTTAGGTTTTATTTTTTCTAAATTACTGTAGTGTCCCTGGTAACTTTCTAAGATAAAGTACTTATCATTGTCTGGAGGTCCAACGCTGTCTTCCTGCAGCTGGACCTTCCTTCCTGCAGATGGCTACTGGTCCCCGTCTCTTTTTTTCCCACAAATAGAGCTTTATTTTGGTGGTATTTGTTAATATAATAAGTGTAATATTTTCTACTTTCCCTGTATTTATTATGACTTTCTAAGAAATAAAAAAAAAAAATGCAATAGTATGTTAGAATAATTAAATAAAATTTAATTAAATTTAATGTTAAGGCTGTCTTTAAAGTTAACAATGACCTATAGAAATACAGCCCGATAAATTAAATGTAATAACTGCATCGAGCAAATAATAAACAGGTTTTATTTTTACATCAGTAATCAGTGTTGTGTGGAATTGTCTCACCAGGATGTCCACACTGCATCTGTATAGTACTGATTATCTGTAAAAGATTCCCCACAGATACACAGAGCTCTGTTACAGTCGTTGTCGGTTTTTATTTGTATCATACATTTATTTTTAAATCTACATGCCAGCAAACAGCTAAAGTGGTTGTAAACATTGTAAAAAAATTTTTTTAGCACTGATCACTGTATTGGTGTCACTGGTCGCCAAAAAGTGTCAAAAGTGTCAGTCAGGTGTCCGATTTGTCCGCCGCAATATCGCAGTCCCGCTAAAAAAAAATCTCTGACCACTGCCATTACTAGTAAAAAAAAAAAAAATTAACAATTGCATAATTATATCCCATAGTTTGTAGACGCTATAACTTTTGCACAAACCAATCAATATGCGCTTATTGGGATATTTTTTTTTTTTACCAAAAATATGTAGAAGAATACAATATTGGCCTAATTTGACGAATAAATTATTTTTAATTTTTTTTCTTGTTTTTTAGCATAAAGTTAAAATTGTCACTCTTTTTTTGTTTATAGCGCAGAAAATAAAAACCGCAGAGGTGATGAAATACCACCAAAAGAAAGCTCTATTTGTGGGAAGAATAGGACATACATTTTATTTGGGTACAGTGTCGCACGACCGGGCAATTGTCAGGTAAAATAACGCAGTGCCATATTTTGTAGTTGCACATTTGAAAAAGTGTAAAAAAGAAAAAAACTTATTTCATTTGAAAATAATAGTTTTTGTACCATGATCATAGTTTTAGCATCATTCTAGAATTTATAGAGAATTTATAAAATATAGAGTAACGATAATACCACTTAACAGCCCATAGTAAACACATGTCAATATTTTGATGTTAACCACTTTCAGACCGGACCAATTTGCAGTCAAAGGACCAGGCCCCTTTTTGCGATTCGGCACTGCGTCGCTTTAACTGACAATTGCGCTCTCGTGCGACGTGGCTCCCAAACAAAATTGACTTCCTTTTTTTCCCACAAATAGAGCTTTCTTTTGGTGGTATTTGATCGCCCCCTGCGGTTTTTATTTTTTGCGCTATAAACAAAAATAGAGCGACAATTTTGAAAAAAAACGCATTCTTTTTTATTTTTTGCTATAATAAATATCCCCCAAAAATATATAAAAATTTTTATTTTTTCCTCAGTTTAGGCCGTTTGGGCAGTTTGATTGGTTTGCGCAGAAGTTATAGCGTTTACAAGATAGGGGATAGTTTTAGAGCATTTTAATTAATATTTTTTTTATTATTAGTAATGGCGGCGATCAGCGATTTTTATTGTGACTGCGACATTATGGCGGACACATCGGACATTTTTGGGACCATTGTCATTTATACAGCAATCAATGCTATTTAAATGCATTGATTCCTGTATAAATGACACTGGCAGTGAAGGGGTTAACCACTAGGGTGCAGTGTAGGGGTTAAGTGTGCCTAGGGGTGTGTCTCTTACTGTGGGGGGGGGCGTGGCTGTCAGTTAGTGAATGCTGATCTCTGCTCCAATCACAGGGAGCAGAGATCGGCGTCACTAGTTGCTAGGCAGAACGGGGAGATGCTGTTTATTTCCGCATCTCCCCGTTCAGCCTTCCCGTGGAGATGATCGCGGGTGTCCCCGCGGCAATCGAGTCCGCGAGACCCGCGACCGGCCTCACGGGGGTCCCGACTGGTGCGGGAGCGTGCCACTCCCGGCGCGCTCCCAGCGCGCTCCCGATGGCACATTTAAAAAGGGAGTTATATATACGCCCTTATGCCTGTCCATGCCATTCATCCGACGTATATTGCCATGCGCCGGTCGGGAAGCGGTTAAAAACTGGGAGTTATGGCAGCTAGCTATATATATATATATATATATATTTTTTTTTTTTTTTTTTTTTTTAACCCCGATTTTTATTTTTCTTGTTTACTTTTTTTTTACTATTTTTTTACAGATTAAAGTGGGCGAGCCATTATACTTTTTTTTTTTTGTTTCAGTAAAATTTCCAAAAAATATTTTTTTGCTTTTAAAGGTAAATGAGAGATTCGGGGTCTTTTTGACCCCAGATCTCTCAATAAGAAGACCTGCCATCCTTATTTCTATTAAAAAGGATGTTTATATTCCTTGTAATAGAAATAAAAGTGATAAAAAAATTAAATAAAAGGGACAGTAAAAATAAACAGAAAAAATAAATAAAAAGGAAAAATAAAAAAAATGATTAAAGGGCCCCATCCCTCTGTGCTCATGTGCAGAAGCGAACGCTTATGTAAGTAGCTCAAGGATAGGTAAACAATCTTCAAACCACACATGTGAGGTATCCCCATGATCGTTAGAGCGAGAGCGATAATTCTAGTGCAAGGTCTCCTCTGTAACTCTAAAACCTGTAAAAAAAATGTTAAATGTTGCCTATGGAGATTTTTAAGTACCGTAGTTTGTCGCCAATCCACAAGCATGCGCAATTTTGAAGCCTGACATGTCAGATATCTACTTAGCAGGTCTATCTCTGGATGGTGTTACAGTGGCATGGACTAGGCTGTCTGATTAGACATATTTGTGTCTTGACAATGTAATCCTTTTAAACTTCTTACTAAATGCCAGGCTGCTTCTTCTTTACCGACGGCGCCTTGTATTGCTTATCTGATTGAAGTTCTGTTCAAATGCAACGTTGATCATTGTTTTATCCTAGATAATTGGCGCTAAATTCATTTATATAAACAGTGAATTATATATATATATATATATATATATATATTTATATATTAATATGTATATTATATAATATATAATATTTTAATATTTTTATTTTATATGTAGCGGTCACACTTGGACTAGTGTGCGCTATAAATGGAAATTTAGTTTGTCCCTCAGAACAGTAATGGGGTTCTGAGGGTTAATTGTACAGGTTTACTTTGGCATCAGTTTGGCTGGGCTGTACTAGGGTTCTGCCTGGTTATGGGTGCAGTGAGGTACCCATGACAGGCCTAGAACCAGGCCTGGTTGGACGTCTTAGGTATCAGTCTACCTCGGAACCCAGGGGTCAAGTCCTGGGGAAAAAAGTGTGGGAACTCCCACCCAAGATCCACTCCACCACCAAAAAAAATAAAAAAAAAATATATAATACGCTCATATGCATATATATTTCACAGAAAATACAGTGACTGCGAATGCGACATACTACAGGAGATGATCAGACTGCGAATGCGACATACTACAGATGACCAGACTGCAAATGCGACATACTACAGATGACCAGACTGCAAATGCGACATACTACAGATGACCAGACTGCAAATGCGACATGCTACAGGAGATGATCAGGCTACAAATGCGACATACTACAGGAGATGATCAGGCTACAAATGCGACATACTACAGGAGATGATCAGGCTACAAATGCGACATACTACAGGAGATGATCAGGCTACAAATGCGACATACTACAGGAGATGATCAGGCTACAAATGCGACATACTACAGGAGATGATCAGGCTACAAATGCGACATACTACAGGAGATGATCAGGCTACAAATGCGACATACTACAGGAGATGATCAGGCTACAAATGCGACATACTACAGGAGATGATCAGGCTACAAATGCGACATACTACAGGAGATGATCAGGCTACAAATGCGACATACTACAGGAGATGATCAGGCTACAAATGCGACATACTACAGGAGATGATCAGGCTACAAATGCGACATACTACAGGAGATGATCAGGCTACAAATGCGACATGCTACAGGAGATGACCAGACTGCAAATGCGACATACTAGAAGATGACCAAGTAGCCAGTTTTAAAATTTAAACCTGTCCTCTTTATAGCACCCTTCTTCACATTCCTGTCCTCACCCCCTTCACATTCCTGTCCTCACCCCCTTCACATTCCTGTCCTCACCCCCTTCACATTCCAGTCCTCACCCCCTTTGTAGATCCCCCCTTCACATTCCTGTCCTCACCCCCTTCACATTCCTGTCCTCACCCCCTTCACATTCCTGTCCTCACCCCCTTTGTAGATCCCCCCCCCCTTCACATTCCTGTCCTCACCCCCTTTGTAGATCCCCCCTTCACATTCCTGTCCTCACCCCCTTCACATTCCTGTCCTCACCCCCTTTGTAGATCCCCCCTTCACATTCCTGTCCTCACCCCCTTCACATTCCTGTCCTCACCCCCTTTGTAGATCCCCCCTTCACATTCCTGTCCTGCCTCCCTTTGTAGATCCCCCCTTCACATTCCTGTCCTCACCCCCTTTGTAGATCCCCCCTTCACATTCCTGTCCTGCCTCCCTTTGTAGATCCCCCCTTCACATTCCTGTCCTGCCTCCCTTTGTAGATCCCCCCTTCACATTCCTGTCCTGCCTCCCTTTGTAGATCCCCCCTTCACATTCCTGTCCTGCCTCCCTTTGTAGATCCCCCCTTCACATTCCTGTCCTGCCTCCCTTTTATATCACCTCTCCTCATTCCTTTCAGTTTCTGATTCTTTCCCCCTCCGTCCTTCATTACAGTGCCCTCTGTCTTACCTTACACAGGACACAGATGACATCAGAGGCACAGAGCTGACATCGGAAGTGCAGCAAAGGGATGGACAGAGGGCGGGACCTGCCCCAGTTAACTGATTGGTTGATAGACTGCAGAGCGGTTCTATCAACCAATCAGTTAACTGGGCCAGCCCCTGCCTTCCGTGCATCGCTGTGCTGCTCTTCCGATGTCAGCTCTGTGAGGAAAACAGAGCTAGCAGGCAGCGGCAGCTGATGACAAAAAAGCTTTAATGGCGTGACCACGGCGGGGCCGCACAGATGATTGATGCGGTCCGGACTTGGTCCACTCTGCCTGTTAAAATCTAGAGCCTCGGGCGGCTCTAGTCCTAAAGAAGAGAGGGAACGGCGTTCCTGCTATGAAAAAAGTGCAGGGACGCCGTTCCCACGCGTTCCCGCTGGACTCGAGCCCTGTCGGAACCCAAACAGTGGGTGCGTCTGGCCCCGCTGTGTAGTCTGGGGAGGGGTACTTAAGGTGCTGAAGTCACGTGTTCGGGGTTCGGCCACTGTCCTGCTTCCTGGTTCTGGACCGGGTTAGCCCCGCGAGGGGTCCCGGGCCTGGGAGCGTTTTCCGTCCCGCAAACATGGTCAGTCTGACCAGCCCCATAGACCCGCATGGTCTGGGGTGGGGATCCGTCCGTTCCCGAGTCTCGGAGCCGGTTAGCCCGAGGCCCAGTAACTGAAGGAGGATTCAAGGTGTCCCGATGTGCTCTCTGTATTGGAGGGACACGGCAACTCGTACAAGTGACCGGGGGAGGACTCTTCGGAGGAGGGTCATTAAGCTGGCATCTCAGTAAGAGCCTGGAAGCTGAGTTGTATGGACACTAAAGAATCCACACTTCCACAGTACCGTCAAGGAGACAGAGAAAGTTCCAGGTACTGGGGAAAGGTTCCTATTCACCTTCGGTTGCAAGTTTATTCTATGTCAGAGACTTTTTGCAAGTTTCCAGATTACATTGTTGGCTGCTAAACCTCTGGCTAGAGGTTTAACCAGCATTGAAGCGCCCAGCTGCGAGTGGCTACTCTCTGGGTTGATTAGAGACATTCAGTGGATGTCAGCAGTTCAAGGTGCCTGAGTTTCTTCACCCGTGCCCTCTATTCCTATCTGAGACTGTGTTATGTTGGATGTTACCACTGCAGAAATAAAGACCTTCAAAAGGACTTTTTATGTGTCAGCATCCAAAGTTGTTGGGTACTAACCCTGGGAACCCCTGGACATTCACCGACAAGCCAAGAGGAGGTAACTGGTAAGCCCAAAAGTCAAGGCCACCCCTCAGTGGGTTATGGCCGCTACATATATATTATATATTTTTTGGGGTACAACGTCGCACGACCGCGCAATTGTCAGTTAACCGCATGCCGACCAGTCGCCGCAGTTGTACTGCGACAACATAGCTCGGCTGCGTGAATCGCCTTCATGTTACGTCGGTAACATAGACGGCCACTAGGGGGCACATGCGCACCGCTGGAGGAGCGCGATCGCGCCCCCTACTCGTCTACAGACCCGATGTGAGTGCCCGGCTGTCGCGATCACTGCCGGGCTCCCGCAATCACTTGGGGCACACCGAGAACCGGGATCTGTGTGTGTAAACACACAGTTTCTGGTTCCCTAAGGCCCCTTTCACACTGGGGCGGTTTTCAGGCGGTACAGCGCTAAAAATAGTGCCTGTACACCGCCTGAAAAAACCGGCCCCATTCGCTCCAGTGTGAAAGCCGGTGGGCTTTCACACTGGAGCGGTGCGCTAGCAGGACGGTAAAAAAAGTCCTGCTAGCAGCATCTTTGGAGCGGTATAGGAGTGGTGTATTCACCGGTCCTATACCGCTCCTACCCATTGATTTCAATGGGATACCGCGGTAACACCGCGGCAATACCGCCGCAAAGCGCCGCTACGGCGGTGCTTTGCGGGGGATTTGAACCCTTTTTCGGCCGCTCGCGGGGGGTAAAACCGCCCCGCGAGCGGCCGAATACCACGGCTAAAACAACGGTAAAGCAGCGCTAAATATAGCGCTGCTTTACCATCGCCGCGGCTCCCGCCCCAGTGTGAAAGGGGCCTTAGGGGAGAACAGACAGATTGTTTGTTCATATTGAGTATGAACAGCGATCTATGTCTTCATATTGTGTTTTTTTAAAAATTGGCGCTCTTTTTTTTGTTTATTGCGCAAAAAAATAAAAACCGCAGAGGTGATCAAATACCACTAAAAGAAAGCTCTATTTTTGGGCAAAAAAGGACGTCAATTTTGTTTGGGTGCAACGTCGCACGACCGCGTAATCATCAGTTAAAACTACGCAGTGCCGAATCGCGGAAAGTGCTCTGGTCAGGAAGGGGGTAAAATCTTTCGGGGCCGAAGTGGTTAAATACTTATGTGATATGCTCTTCTGTTTTACAGGATCAGACTGAGTATAACGTAGAGGAGGAGATGCACAATTTCATCCCTAACAACGCCGCGGACACGAGACAAGGTGAAGAGCGACCTTTCCGCACAGATTACAACTCTTCGCGCCATAGAACCATTGTTTGTTCACCTTTCTGAAATGTCACTGGGTTTTTGTTACTGACTGAGCGCCCAGCTTAACCCCGGGAAAATGTCAATTAGCTTTTATCTCTTCAAGAACACATCATGTATCATTTCTGTAGGTTTGAACAGCCGTGACCTTTCTTCACAAAGTAGACAGGTGATTACGCTACACGCCGCCCCCCCCCCCCCCCGATGTGCGCAATTCTTAACGAGACCGTGCCACACATGAAGCAAGATTACCGTGTTTTAGCGCTAAATGGTTTTGGGCTCCATACTGTATGCATTTTAGAAAAGATTATTGAGGTAAGGTTGAGCAATAAAGCACCTTAAATGATGCGAAAAATGAAAAAAAAAAAAAAGGTCCCTGAAGTAATTGGCACAATAAATAATATTCGGGGGATGGTTACAGATTCCCTCTATTTATTGCATGTATGTATTAGATATGTGCACACTGAAATATTTTGTTTCGGGAATTTAGTTTTCGTCCTAAAAATAAATACATTTAGTTACTCCAGCGTTTTTTTTTTTTTTTATTTTTAGTTAAAAAATGCATTAGTCCGAAAATCCGAAATAATTAGGGTCGAATCTGTCATTGAAGGCTTATGGTGCCTGTCGAATGTTCTAAGAAGATTTGACGGAGCAGCTAAACTGTACGACTCCGCAATCGTACATTTCCGGTCGAATGTTCCGCCTACAAGCTATAGTAGAATTCGAATGTTGTATGACACTAGTAATAATTATATTTATTAATTATTATTACTAGTCAACCAACGTTAGAATTCTTCTATAGCCTATGGGCGGAGCATTTGACCCTAAATGTCCCCTTTCGGCGGCTGCTTCGTCGAATCTGAACTAATAGAGTTAGGTTAGGCACATTCGACCTTTTTTGCTATTGTCTCTATAATGTTGAATCTTTTCTCTCTATGTCAAATCTTTTCTCTCTATGTCGAATCTTTTCTCTCTATGTCGAGACTTTTCTCTCTATGTAGAATAATCTTGGACTAATAGAGTTAGGTTAGGCACATTCAACCTTATTTTGCTATTGTCTCTATAATCTTGAATCTTTTCTCTCTATGTCAAATCTTTTCTCTCTATGTCGAATCTATTCTCTCTATGTCGAATCTTTTCACTCTATGTCAAATCTTTTCTCTATGTCAAATCTTTTCTCTCTATGTCAAATCTTTTCTCTCTATGTCAAATTCTTTTTATAGAGTTAGGTTAGGCACATTCGACCTTTTTTGCTATTGTCTCTATAATGTTGAATCTTTTCTCTCTATGTCCAATCTTTTCTCTCTATGTTCAATCTTTTCTCTCTATGTCCAATCTTTTCTCTCTATGTCCAATCTTTTCTCTCTATGTCCAACCTTTTCTCTATGTCAAATCTTTTCTCTCTATGTCGTATCTTTTCTCTCTATGTCGAATCTTTTCTCTCTATGTCAAATCTTTTCTCTCTATGTCAAATCTTTTCTCTCTATGTCGAGACTTTTCTCTCTATGTAGAATAATCTTGGACTAATAGAGTTAGGTTAGGCACATTCAACCTTTTTTGCTATTGTCTCTATAATGTTGAATCTTTTCTCTCTATGTCAAATTTTTTCTCTCTATCTCTCTCTCTCTCTATGTCGAATCTATTCTCTCTATGTCGAATCTTTTCACTCTATGTCAAATCTTTTCTCTATGTCAAATCTTTTCTCTCTATGTCGAATCTTTTCTCTCTATGTCAAATCTTTTCTCTCTATGTCAAATTCTTTTTATAGAGTTAGGTTAGGCACATTCGACCTTTTTTGCTATTGTCTCTATAATGTTGAATCTTTTCTCTCTATGTCCAATCTTTTCTCTCTATGTTCAATCTTTTCTCTCTATGTCCAATCTTTTCTCTCTATGTCCAATCTTTTCTCTCTATGTCCAACCTTTTCTCTATGTCAAATCTTTTCTCTCTATGTCGTATCTTTTCTCTCTATTTCTCTCTATCAGATGGAGCGGAGCCTCACACAGCGGGAGCCTCCCATTGCGCGGAGCGGCCCAAGAAGACACCGACACCGACGCCGACGCCGACGGAAGAAGATGCCGGACGAGAAGGACGAGAAGACCAGCGCAAGAAGAAGCGGATCGGAGGAAGAAGAAAATGGAAGAAGAAGATGGAAGAAGATGAAGGAAGGAGAAGATGAAGAATCCGAAGGATGAAGAAAGAAGAAAGAAGATTTTAATAAAGGAATTGTCAAAGACTGTCTCCTGTCCTTTTTACCATTTTTGCCAAATCTTTTCTCTCTATGTCAAATCTTTTCTCTCTATGTCGAGACTTTTCTCTCTATGTAGAATAATCTTGGACTAATAGAGTTAGGTTAGGCACATTCAACCTTTTTTGCTATTGTCTCTATAATGTTGAATCTTTTCTCTCTATGTCGAATCTTTTCTCTCTATGTCGAATCTTTTCTCTCTATGTCAAATCTTTTCTCTCTGTGTCAAATCTTTTCTCTCTATGTCAAAATCTTTTCTCTCTATGTCTTTTCTCTCTCTATGTCAAATCTTTTCTCTCTATGTCAAATCTTTTCTCTCTATGTCAAATCTTTTCTCTCTATGTCAAATCTTTTCTCTATGTCGAATCTTTTCTCTCTATGTCGAATCTTTTCTCTCTATGTTGAATATTTCTCTCTATGTCTAATCTTTTCTCTCTGTGTTGAATCTTTTCTCGATGTCAAATCTTTTCTCTCTATGTAGAATAATCTTGGACCAATAGAGCTAAGGTTAGGCACATTCGACCACAGGTTCGATGGACACAGATCGCTATTGTCAGCGTCATGTCGAATCTCCTATCTTTATCGAACTGCTGTCACAACGAAAACAAAAATAAAGCATTTGTTTATGTCGGATCTTTCGGATTCTGCACGTTCGTTATCGTTTGTTAAAACGATAACGAAAATACCTGAAATTCGGACGAAAACGAATGCACATGTCTAATATGTATTACTTGCCTATTCCTATAGTTAGCTAGTCTATTACAACTCTGATCACATGTTACTGTTGATATCACAATAATGCCGTGTACACACGAGCGGAATGTCCGACAGAAAAAGTCAGACGGAATCTTTTCATCGGATATTCCGAATCGTGTGTGGGCCTCATCGGACTTTTTTCTTCCAAAAATTCTGACAGACCTAGAAATGTAACATGTTTTAAATATTTCCGACGGAACCAATTCCTATCGGGAAAACCGATGCTGTTCCGACGGACCAAAAACGACACATGCTCTGAAGCACGTACGAGACGGCAGCTATTGGCTACTGGCTATTGAACTTCCTTTTTCTAGTCCCATCATACGCGCTGTACGTCACCGTGTTCTAGACGATCAGACTTTGGTTTGACCATGTGTATGCAAGACAGTTTCAGTGGAACTCCGTCGGAACTCTGTTGGAAAAACCTTCAGAATTTATTCCGACGGGAAAACCGGTCGCGTGTACGCAGAATTATACACGGTTATTGCCCCCACCCAGCCAGCTAACCAGCCAAACCACATCGCACCTACCCTGTCGCTTGCTCTATCGTTGCTTTAAACTTACAACCCCCTTCCCCTCCTCGATCGCTGCTTTTTTGGCTCGCCCATAGCTTGCCGGGCCCGCCGGCCCTGCACTTACCCCATCGGAGTCGGTGGCTTCCCCCGCTGCGTCTCCTCCTGAGTCCCGGTGGTCTCTTCTCCTCCCAGCCAATCAGGACTTAGGACTCGCAGCCAATCGGGTCGTAGGACTCCCGGGCCAATTGGGTCTCAGGACCCACTTCCTGATTGGCCGGGAGGAGATGCGGGAAGACATATTAACAATTAGACATGTGCAATTCGTTTTGTTTTTCTTTTTTTTTCGTTATTTTCGTTCATTCGTTATCGTACGAATGAACGAACGATTCGCTAAAAATTTAACGAATAACAAATCGTTCGAATCGAATGAATCCGAAAATAACGAAAATCCGAAAAAAACTAATTAGAAACAACGAATGTACGAATGAAGAAAATCTGAAAAACGAAAACAGGAACAACGAAAATGAAAATGAACGAAAAAATTCATACATTCGTAACTTTTTTTTTTTGTTGAATTGGTAATTTTCCGTGTCTCTTACAATGGTGCTGCTTAACGTGCTTCGAATAGATTGAACGAAAAAATTCGTACATTCGTAACTTTTTTTTTTTTTTTTTTTCGAATCGTAATTTTCCGTGTCTCTTACAATGGCGTTGCTTAACGTGCTTCGAATGGATTGAACGAAAAAATTCGTACATTCGTAACTTTTTTTTTCGATTCGTAATTTTCCGTGTCTCTTAAAATGTAATAATAGCATACACATTACATAAAATTATGAATTATGCTCCGATTACGAATCTACAAATGTTACGAATGTTACGAATGTACGAATAAATACGAATGCGTCCGAATTTCGAATAAACGAATAAACGAAAATGAAACTAACGGAAAAACGAATCAACGAAAAAATAACTCTTACGAAAATACGAATCGTTACGAATACGAACACCGACGACTTACGAATGTACGAATCGTTACCAATACGAACACGACGACTTACGAATTTACGAATCATTACGAATCAACAGAAACGAAAAAAACAAACCGAAAATAAACAAATTTTTTTGTTGTGCACGTGTCTATTAACAATATTAACTCGCTAATGTCACACAAGTGGGTGGGCTTTGAAGCCAATTAGAGCCTCAGGCCCTAAACATGTGTTTCCAAAAAAAAAAAAACATTGAAATCCATGCGTCCGACGCCCTGCATGTAGATTGAAGGCTGGGTGCATGGATTAGGGGGGAGGCGCCCCTGCGCCCCTTATGAAAGAACAAGATTCCTCAGAATATGGGACTTTGAGTGGAAGCAAGGCAGTGGTAATAAAAAATTACAAAATGTATGTCACGGTTCCTACTGTGCCAAGCAGACGGCCAGGCAAGGTCGTATCCCAGGTGGCCCTGGCTGGTCTTGAACTCATGGCCTTCTGTTTAGTACTTCTGTTTCTTACCTCTGAGCCACACCTCAGTTCCTGTCAGCCTAGTTAAAGCGGAAGTAAACCCATCGATTTAACAGTTTCAAAAAAAAGGCATGCCGGGAATGCTAACTGCACATTGGCTGTGCTCTCAACCAAACAGTCAATCCATCCAATGGCTGGTGTCATAACGGATCACATGTGCAGCACCGTGGCAGTTGAAGATTAAACAGAGGCAAAGATGGCAGCTTCCTTGGCTGAAAACGATAGGGGGGTTTACTTCCACTTTAAGCATGAAGTACTGAGGGTGATACTCTGATTGCATCTGTCACTCTTGAATCAGCCTTGACAGGTTACCTAATCTGCTGGGTATAAAAGACTTCCTCACTCTGAGGGCCTTGTCAGTTCATTGTATCATGTTTACCAAGTGTGCCTATTTTCTGTTCCAGTGGTCCAAGACTGACCCCGGCTTCTGACCCTGGCTCCGTTTATCGTTTATCCTGTCTTCCGGAATCCTTGACTTCAGCTTTACCTCGACTATCCCTTGGCAATTTCCTGTTAAAGCCCCCGTGCACAGATTCACAGCTCAGGTAGCTTCTTACCTTGCTACCGAGTGCTGTGTGTATTTGCAAGGGTGAGCATACATCTCTGCAATATGGACTCCAACCAAGGTAAGCCCTTACAATGTATTGTGCAATCGATAAATTGCAACATAGAAAACATATAGCTAATGATAAAAACATATGTGACGGGAGATGGGAAAACCAGCTAGGGAAAGGGAGGGAGCTCACAAAAGAATGTCCAACGCATTTCAATTGCACATATAGTGCGGATCTTTCTCAGGGACCTTGCGATTTGCACCACTCCAAATGCTGTAATTCCCAAACATCGAATGATTTCACCAGCAGCTGAAGAAAAAGACACTGGGAATTACTGGGAATGTAGTATTCGTCCGGGCCAGACCGGGAACGTCACCCAAAGACAGCCCTAGATCCACCAGTGCTCCCGCAATTGCTTGTGGTTATTAAAGTTTTTTTTTTATAAACTAAAAAGTGCCCAGCTTGTTTATGAGAGCATGTATATCTCTCGTATATATATTGTTTATGAGAGCATGTATATCTCTCGTGGAAGGTGTATCCAACCAGAGCAGGGTTCTCATATTAAGCGATGTAACTGACGTTACCGGTCTGCCCCGGATGGATACTTCATTCCCAGTACTTGAGTGTCTTTTTCTTCAGCTACTGGTGAAATCATTCTATGTTTGGGAATAACAGCATTTGGAGTGGTGCAAATCGAAAAGGTCCCTGAGGAAGATCCGCACTATATGTGCAATTGAAACGCGTTGGAAATTCTTTTGTGAGCCCCCTCCCTTTCCCTAGCTGTTTTTCCCATTTCACCTCACATAATTTTTTTATCATTAGCTATATGTTTTCTATGTTGTAATTTATTGATTGCACAATAAATTTTGTAATTTTGTATTACGACTGCCTTGCGTCCACTCAAAGTCCCATTTTCTGAGGAATCTTGTTCTTTAATCTGTGTCGGGATGAGACGCATAGGCAGTTCAGTCATTTAAATGAGGCAAACTCCCATTGTTACATTCTGCGCCCCTTTATGGAGCGGCCACCACTGTCCTACAGCCAGGGGCGGACTGCCCGAGGGCCCCCGGGCCACTAGGGGGCCCCATCAGGGTTGCCAGCCTCAGTAAAACCAAGGACAGTATGTAAAAATCTGTTTTTTTTTTTTACATCTGTCTCTGAAATGTCCCTTAGGCTGCATTCACACCTGAACGTTTTGTCGCCTGAAGCCTGAAGCTACAAAACGCTAGAGGGGAAAAAATACATTATTCTCTATGGAGATGGTTCACTTGTCCACTCCAAAACGCCTGAAGCCCTACGCCTGAAGCTCAAACAAGTTCCGGACCCTTTTTTGTCGCTCGAATCGGGCGAATTTGGGCGTCTTTCTTCTTTTTACATTGGTGACCTTTTTGCTCTGCACAAAATCGTGGCAAAACGCGGTAAAAAATGCCGCAAAAAATGCTGCAATTCGCGTGATTTTCTGCCTGAAAAGCTACGCTCAGGTGTGAATGCAGCCTTACCGACATCCTTTTGGTCTAAAAATCCCAAGATTATAGCTGCCCCACCTCTCCAGTACTTTCTCAGCCAATAGAAACATGTCTGTGTAAACTGTGTGTACATGTATGTGTATACTGTGTGTGTATACTGTGTGTGTGTGTGTGTGTGTGTGTGTGTGTGTGTGTATACTGTGTGTACATGTATGTGTATTCTGTGTGATTGTATACAGTGTGTGTGTGTGTGTATATACTGTGTGTACATGTATGTGTATTCTGTGTGATTGTATACTGTGTGTGTGTGTGTGTGTGTGTGTAAATGTGTGTGTGTGTGATTGTATACTGTGTGTACATGTATGTATGTGTGTGTGTGTGTGTGTGTGTGTGTGTGTGTGTGTGTACATGTGATTGTATACTGTGTGTGTGTGTGTATACTGTGTGTACATGTATGTGTATTCTGTGTGATTGTATACTGTGTGTGTGTGTGTACATGTGATTGTATACTGTGTGTGTGATTGTATACTGTGTGTGTGTGTGTGTATACTGTGTTTACATGTATGTGTATTCTGTGTGATTGTATACTGTGTGTGTGTGTGTGTGTGTGTGTGTGTGTGTGTGTACATGTGATTGTATACTGGTGTGTGTGTGTGTGTGTGTGTGTGTATACTGTGTGTACATGTATGTGTATTCTGTGTGATTGTATACTGTGTGTGTGTGTGTATACTGTGTGTACATGTATGTGTATTCTGTGTGATTGTATACTGTGTGTGTGTGTGTGTGTGTGTGTGTATTCTGTGTGATTGTATACTGTGTGTGTGTGTGTTTGTGTGTATACTGTGTGTACATGTATGTGTATTCTGTGTGATTGTATACTGTGTGTGTGTATTCTGTGTGATTGTATACTGTGTGTGTGTGTTTGTGTGTATACTGTGTGTACATGTATGTGTATTCTGTGTGATTGTATACTGTGTGTGTGTATTCTGTGTGATTGTATACTGTGTGTGTGTATTCTGTGTGATTGTATACTGTGTGTGTGTGTGTGTTTGTGTGTATACTGTGTGTACATGTATGTGTATTCTGTGTGATTGTATACTGTGTGTGTGTATACTGTGTGGCCCCATAATCTCTGATTGCCTGGGGGCCCCATAATCTCCTATTGCCCGGGGGCCCCATGAGTTGTCAGTCCGCCCCTGCCTACAGCCTTTGTGAAATGACTCCAATGCCTAGAAAAGTTTTGTCTTACTGAATTTTACTGAGAGTTTGCGTTATTAAAAGTGCTGGCAGCGTTGGGCAGACACAAAGACACACAAAGGAAACGGAGGCAGTGTTACACATACAAGCCAATCCGAATATAAAAATAATTTACAGCTGTTTTTCTTTTGAGAAGTGTAAAAGAACGTTCGGCTCATCCTAAAAGCGAAGTGTCGGTGCGGCGATAAAAGCCAAAGGGTCCTGTTGGTATGCATAGAAATCTGCTGGTTTCTCACAAAGAAATGGAGAAACAAAGGGCCGTCCGACCCCGAGTGTCATTTCATTTACGTCTTGCGGTAGAAGTGGGAATAGTTTGCGTTGATAGGTTATGTGAAAGTAAGAACTTTTGTGGATTACGACATCTTGGAAAATGCAAAGAAATGGCGAGCGATGCTTTCCCTTCGAGTCCCAGTGTTGCTTTGATGGTTTCTAAATCTTCAATATGCTAAGAAGTCTATAACCAAGACAAAGAGAGACGGAATTTGCAGGATGCAAGACGTCTTGTTTTGTGCCGAGCGACTGAACCTGTGCTCGACGTTCGGAGCTCTGTGTGCTTAAAAAAAAGACATAATGGCAGTAAAATGAGATTTAAAGCCTATCTAACCCCCGAGTACAAAATGTAATATATTGCAGCTTGTCAGTCTTTGGATGGGACTGAATTCTTTTTCTTGTTTTTTTGTTCAGACTTTTTTTCCCCCTGTATTTTCACCTGTAATCCTGCCAGTGACACCCCCTTTTTTTTTTTTTTGACCCCACTGTGTATTGCGCAAAAACAAAACGCCATAAGTAAACTAAAAAGGTGTACGCGAATACGCACAAAAAAGTTCAGCCCCCTTCCTGACCAGAGCACTTTTTGCGTCTGCATCGATTTAATTGACAATTGCGCGGTCGTGCGACGTTGCACCCAAACAAAATTTACGTCCTTTTTTTTCCCACAAATAGAGCTTTCTTTTGGCGGTATTTGATCGCCTCTGTGGTTTTTATTTTTTGCGCTAGAAACAAAAAAAGAACGACAATTTTGAAAAAAAAACACATTATTTTTTGCTATAATAAATATTCCCCAAAAATATATATAAAAAATGTTTTCCCTCAGTTTAGGCTGATATGTATTATTCTACATATTTTTGGTAAAACAATAAGCGTATAGTGAATGGTTTTCGCAAAAATTATAGCGTCTACAAAATAGGGGATAGTTTTTGGCAATTTTTATTATAATTTTTTTTTATTAGTAATGGCGGTGATCTGCGATTTTTATTGTGACTACGACATTATGGCGGACACATCGGACAATTTTGACACTTTTTTGGGACCATTGGCATTAATACAGCGATCAGTGCAATAAAAATGCATTGATTACTGTAAAAATGTCACTGGTAGCGAAAGGATTAACACTAGGGTCCGATGAAGGGGTTAACTGTGTTCCCTATTGTGTGTTCTAACTGAAGGGGGGAGGGGACTGACTAGGGGAGGTGACAGATCACTGTTAGTACTTTATATGAACAGATGATCTGTCTCTTCTCTCCTCAGAGAACCGGGAGCTCTGTGTTTACACACAGAGCTCGCGGTTCTCGCCGTGTTATGAGCGATCGCGGGAGCTTGGCGGTCATCGAGACCGACGGGCGCTCGCATCGGCTTGGGGGCAAGCAGCAGGCACGTGCGCCCCTAGTGGCCGCCTTTGGAGCCGACGTTACAATGGCGGTGATTCGCCTGCTCGTGCCATTCTGCCGCAGTATAACTGCGGCGGCTGGTCGGCAAGCGGTTAAATGTGTCAAATGGTCCCCCTCCTAAAGAGGACAGTCCCTTCCCTGACCCCTTGGGGTACAGCACTCCCCAAGGGGTAAGGCATACATATACCCACCTAGACCTAGCCAAATGACCCAGAGGACCCAACTCCTCCTCATCAGGCTAAGCCAACCAATGAGTACTAGGTGAGGGGCTCTCCCTAAGAGAAATACCTCCAAAGCAGAAGAGGAAGGAACCCAATAGACATGTGCACAACAAACAAATGTGTTTATTTTCGTTTAGTTTTTTCATTTCCGTTGATTCGTAACGATTCTTAAATTCGTAAGTCGTCGGTGTTCGTATTCGTAACGATTCGTATTTTTGTAAGAGTTATTTTTTCGCTGATTCGTTTTTCTGTTAGTTAAATTTTCGTTTATTCGAAATTCGGACGCATTCGTATTTTCGTAGATTTAGTTACATTCGTACTTTCGTAAGATTGATTTTTTCGTACTTTCGTAACATTGTTTTTGTAGGTTCGTAATCGGAGCATAATTCATAGACATGTGCAATTCGTTTCGTTTTTTTTTTTTCGTTATTTTCGTTCGTTCGTTTTCGTACGAATGAACGAATCATTCGAATCGTACGAATCCGAATAACGAATCGTTCGAATCGTACAAATCCGATTAACGAATCATTCGAATCGAACGAATCCGAAAAACAACGAAAATCCGAAAAAAAATAATTAGAAACAACGAATGTACTAATGAAGAAAATCCGAAAAACGAACGAAAAAATTCGTACATTCTTAACTTTTTTTTTTTGTTGAATTGGTAATTTTCCGTGTCCCTTACAATGGCGCTGCTTAACGTGCTTCGAATGGATTGAACAAAAAAATTCGTACATTCGTAACTTTTTTTTCGATTCGTAACTTTTTTTTCGATTCGTAATTTTTTATTTTATTTTTTTTTCGATTTGTAATTTTACGTGTCTCTATTGAACAAAAAAATTTGTACATTCGTAACTTTTTTTTCGATTCGTAACTTTTTTTTTCGATTCGTAAATTATTAAAATTTAATAATAGCATACACATTACATAAAATTATGAATTATGCTCCGATTACGAATCTACGAATAAATACAAATGCGTCCAAAAATTAAACTAACGAAAAAACGAATCAACGAAAAAATAACTCTTACGAATGTACGAATCGTTACGAATACGAACACTGACAAATTACGAATGTACGAATTGTTACGAATCCGAACACCGACGACTTATGAATGTACGAATCGTTACGAATCAACGAAAAAAACGAAACGAAAATAAACAAATTTTTTTGTTGTGCACATGTCTAATAATTCATAATTTTATGTAATGTGTATGCTATTATTACATTTTAAGAGACACGAAAAATTCCGAATCGAAAAAAAAAGTTACGAATGTACGAATTTTTTCGTTCAATCCATTCGAAGCACGTTAAGCAGCGCCATTGTAAGACACGGAAAATTACGAATCTAAAAAAAAAAAAAAAAAGTTACGAATGTACGAATTTTTTCGTTCAATCCATTCAAGGCACGTTAAGCAGCGCCATTGTAAGAGACACGGAAAATTACCAATTCAAAAAAAAAAAAAGTTACGAATGTACAAATTTTTTCGTTCATTTTGATTTTCGTTGTCCCTGTTTTCGTTTTTCGGATTTTCTTCTTTCATAGTTTCGTTGTTTCTAATTTGGTTATTTCGGATTTTCGTTGTTTTCGTATTCGTTCGATTCAAACGATTCGTTATCCGTTAAAATTTTTAGCGAATCGTTCGTTCATTCGTACGATAACGAATAGAACGAAAAAAAACGAAAAATGAAAAAAAAAGAAACGAATTGCACATGTCTAGAACCCGAGGGCCACACATCCTCTGCCTAGACTTCATGGTCAACCTCGAAGACCCACACCCTACAATTCTGAGTGAAGAAAAACACATACAGTGTATATATAAGTGCACGTGACACACACATGAAGAGGAAAAAAAAAAAATTAAAAAAGGGGCCAGTACAGTTGCATTGGTGAGGCCTTGCGGCCTGGTAACAAACAATGACCCTGGTCTCAGCCAAAAGGCCTACCTAATTAGTAATTGTGCACAGAAGACCAAGTGGTGTTGTGGTCTAGTGCCTTTTCTCTCTTTTTTTTTTTTATTATACTTTTTTACCATTTTATTAACATTTTAAATTTTTTAAATTATTTTTTTACAGCCCTCCATCTCTGCAGCCTCAGCTGCACAGAATGAATGGACAGGAATACAGCAAGGGGAAAAAAATTTTTTATCCCCTGTTGATTTTTTACATTTTCCCACTGACAAAGAAACGGTCTGTCTCTAATTTTAATGGTCGGTTTATTTTAACAGCGAGAAACAGAATAACCACCAAAAAATCCAAAAAAACGCATTTCAAAAAAGTTATAAATTGATTTGATTTTAATGAGGGAAATAAGTATTTGATCCCTTTTCGCAAAACATGACTTAGTACTTGGTGGCAAAACCCTTGATTTGACGGTACATGGCCCCGTCCATCGTCCCTTTGATGTGGTGAAGTTGTCCCCTTAGCAGAAAAACATCCCCAAAGCATAATGTTTCTACCTCCATGTTTGAAGGTGGGGGATGGTGTTCTTGGGGTCACAGGCAGCATCCCTCCTCCTCCAAACATGGCGATTTGAGTTGATGCCAAAGAGCTTGATTTTCGGTCTCATCTGACCACAACACTCTCACCCAATTCTCCAGTTAACAAACTTCAGACGTGCCTGTACAGTACATGGGCTTTTTGAGCAGGGGGACCTTGCACTACTTCAATCCTTCACGGCATAGTGTGTTACCAATTGGTTTCTTGGTGACTATGGTCTCAGCTGCCTTGAGATCATTGACAAGATTCTCCCGTGTAGTTCTGGGCGGATTCCTCACTGTTCTCATGATCATTGAACCTCCACCAGGTGAGATGTTCCATGGAGCCCCAGACTGAGGGAGCTTGACTGTTATTTTGTGTTCCTTCCATTTGCGAATAATCGCACCAAGTGTTGTCACCCTATCACCAAGCTGCTTGGTGATGGTCTTGTAGCCCATTCCAGCCTTGTGTAGGTCTACAATCTTGTCCCCGACATCCTTGGACAGCTCTTTGGTCTTGGCCATGGTGGAGAGATTGGAATCTGATTGATTGCTTGTGTGGACAGGTGTCTTTTATACAGATAACAAGCTGAGATTAGGAGCACTCCCTTTAAGAGACTGCGCATAATCTGAGCTTGTTACCTGTATAGAAGACACATCGGAGCCAAAAATCCTGCCGATTGGTAGGGGATCAAATACTTATTTCGCTCATTAAAATTAATTTATAAAGTTTTTCTGGATTTTTTTTGTTGTTCTGTCTCTCACTGTTAAAATAAACCGACCATTAAAATTATAGACTGATCATTTCTTTTTCGGTGGGCAAACGTACAAAATCAGCAGGGGGTCAAATACTTTTTTCCCTTACTGTAGCTCTGTACAGAGCTTCCCATTCATTTAAAAACTGAAGAATAGAAAACACAGTTTGCCTCAGCTATGAATCAATAAAACAAAAAAAAGTCAGTGATCGGTACAAATCACTGACTCTATTCATTAAGACAAGGAAGAGGCCAGTAAATGACACATTTAGCAGCCCCTTTGTTACTCTCCATCCTGAAAGCATCCCCATAGGGAGGTGAATAAGAGGGGCGGCATGTAGAGGAACCACTTCACTCCATTTGCCTTTGAGGGGCTGCAGGAGGAAAATGGAGGGGATTGGATCCTCTATATGCCACCTCTGCCACCCCTCTTATCCAAGTGTACAGAGGGTCGCATGGCTCCCCTGGAGCATGGGGCTGGGTCGCAAATGCAACCCCTGTACATAGTTATATAGTTAGTCAGGTTAAAAAAAGACACAAGTCCATCTATTTCAACCATAAAAATAAATAAATAATATAATAAAATAAAAAAAAAAAAAAATCATACCATCCCATGTACCCAATCCTATACCCACAGTTGATCGAGAGGAAGGCGAAAAAAAAACAAGCAGAAAAAACATGATCCAATTAGCTACAGTAGTACAGTATAGTACAGTACTACAGTACTGTAGTACAGTAAAATTCCTTCCTGATCCCAGAGAGGCAATCGGATTTTCCCCGGATCAACTTTACCTATAAATGTTGGTACCCAGTTATATTCTGTACATTTAGGAAAGTATCCAGGCCTTTCTTAAAGCAATTTACTGAGCTGACCAGAACCACCTCTGGAGGGAGTCTATTCCACATTTTCACAGCTCTTACTGTGAAGAAACATTTCCGTATTTGGAGATGAAATCTCTTTTCCTCTAGATGTAAAGAGCGCCCCCTTGTCCTCTGTGTTGACCGTAAAGTGAATAACTCCAAACCAAGTTCACTATATGGACCCCTTATATATGTAAACATGGTGATCATATCCCCCTTAAAGTGGTGTTGCAGCTTAAATTTTTTTTTTTTTAAAAGTCAGCAGCTAAAAAAAAAAAGTAGCTGCTGACTTTTAAGAAGTACACTTACCCTCCCAGGGCGCCCGCAATGTCGGTCGTGGAGGCCGAGATGTCCCTCGGTGCTCTGGTCTCAGCGCCGCCTTCCTCAGTAAGGGAAACGGGCAGCGATCGCTGCCCGTTTCCTACTGCGCATGCGCGAGTCGTCGCGCGGCCTACTGCGCATGCTCGAATCGTTTTGTGAATGGGGAACGCGATGTGTTGTGGGACACAGTTCCCATAACACACAGCGCCCCATTCACTAGAAGGCGGCGCTAGGAGAACAGCTCTGAGGAACAGGAAGAGGCAGATTAGGACGATCTGCTTAGCAACAGTCATTTCTGGTAAGTAAAAAAACATTTTTTTTTTTTTTCATTTTAAATTTGTACTAAAATTTTTATCTAGCTTTGTTTTTCAGGGTGGCCCTCCACTTTAATCTCCTTCTCAAGAGTGAATACATTCAGTTCCTCTAATCTTTCCTCATAGATGAGCTCCTCCATGCCTCTTATCAGTTTGGTTTTCCCTTCTCTGCACTTTCTCCAGTTCCCGGATATCCTTTTTGAGAACTGGTGCCCAAAACTGAACTGCGTATTCCAGAGGAGGTCTTACTAATGATTTGTACAGGGGGGCAACATGATATCTCTCTACATATGCCCCTGGAAGTACTGCCAACTTCACCTTACCCAGTGGACACAACTGGGGTTCCTTCCTATGAGGAAGATCCTTCAGGACCTCTATCATACCAACAGGTATACAGCCAGCCACCCCAGTCAAAAGGCCAGAATGAAGGAGGGGCACCTGTGTTCAAGAGAGATGGGCTTGAAAAGGACATCATGGGGCTTACAAAGCAATATGGAAAAGTTTTCAGAAAATCCGTTTTTTTTTTTTTTTTCCAGAGTTTGTTCCCCTAAGCAAGCTTCAACATGGTAAAATTAGTTGGTAAAATTAGATGGTAACTGTGCAGACATTTCAGTGTTGCTGAAAACGCAAATTTTGCAGTAAAATCAATTTTGCCAAAATTTCTCCCTAATAGTCAGCCAACTTTTTTTTTTGTTTGTAAGAAGTCAGCAACCCTTATATTTCCCTCATTCATATTCCTGTAATAGAGTTATTTTTACCCGGCTTTTGCCTCTCATACATAGTTAATTAGCAAAACTGTTTTATTAATCACATTGCGTGTTCCACTATTGCACAATGAGCATCTATTATTACTAAACAGCCCCGTGGAAGGGGAGAGGATTGATTTTACTCTGTTGCACTCGAATGTTTCTGTTATATTTGTAAACTGATATCAGACTTCATTAGCTATTTGATCTAGTCGCTAATTGTGCAGCAATGACAAATTACTGATCGGATATTTTTAATGCCATTATGGAGGAGAATTGTAGCAAAATGAAGCAGAATATCATTGAACAACTATAGAGGAAAAAATATTGTATTTCAATACTAATTGTTATGCATCCCTTTTTCTTTATTTCACAGGAATTTATTGAAATTTTCTCCACATTTACACGCAGGCCAATCTGTCCAGCAAAAATGGCAGTTCCAAGGATTGGGACAAGCCGTATAATACTGCCAGTTTATACCAATTAAAACCTCCTATTGGACTTTATATGGCATAACAACTAATGCCCCGTACACATGGTCGGAAATTCCAACCACAAAATCGGTCATATTTTTTCCGACGGATTTTGTCCGACACTGGTGTTGCATAAACACGGTCGGACAAAGTTGTCGGAAAATCCGATCATTCTGAACGTGGTGACGTTCGTTGCGTACGACGGAGCTACGTAGAGGCTAGTAGCCAATAGCTTTGGTATTGTAATTTGATCTGAGCATGCATGGCACTTTGTTCGTCGGAATTCGCTACACACGATCGGAAAAAGTCCGAACGGACTTTGTTGTCGGCAAATTTGAGAGCAGGATCTTAAATTTTTTTCCGATGGAAATTCTGACGGAAAAAGTCCGATGGCGCCCACACACGGTCGGATTTTCCGACAACATGGTCCGATAGGACATTTTCCGTCGGAAAATCCGATCGTGTGTACGGGGCATAAGTGTATAAAAAAATAATAAATTTAGTGCTGTTACTGATTAAAATTTTCGTGTTCGATTAATCGATTTTTTTTTTTTAAATCGATGAATCGACAAATTTCGATTAATTATAACGCAAATACAGATCCAACTACTTTTAGCTGATCTCCTTGCATTGCAACTCTGCATTAGTCAGTGGTAAATGTGGTATACACTATATACAATCACCCGACACTAGTTAGTTTCCACAATCCATGACTTAACTTCACAGTTCACACAAATACATTTAAAATTCAAACTGTAGCACTGACGTAAGTCATTTTTTTTTTTCCACAGTAGTGTGACAATCCCTCCCCCTCCAGTCTAACTAATTACTCTCACCTTATGGCATGGACCCCTGTGCAAACAGGTGGTCATGCAAGCGGGTATCAAAAGGGTTAACACAGACCATAAACTTCTCTGACGTCTCCTTAGATCTCAGCAAGGACGCAGGTCATGGGTAGAAAGAAAAGATCGAAGTGCTCACCGCTTAAGTATAACATTAAATTTTTGTGTTCAAACCCAAACTACTCACATAAAGATGATAAAAAACACAGCATGTAAAGCCGACAATCATGTTAGTTTCGTAGGGCAGCAGCGGGTGACGTCATGCGTAGCTCCTCCCCGTACGCGTTACGTTCAATCAGAACTTCAACGTCACCGGACTCCTCCCCCCTTTCCTTTGTTAGCAGACAGAGGCACTTGGGGAAGGGGGGAGGAGTCCAGTGATGTTGATGTCCGTGACCTCACCGGATCTCCGACGGAACTCCCTGAAGACCCGGAAGCCGTCGAAGAGGTGAAAAAATTTTGATCGATCAAAAAAATTTACGATTAAATCGAGGAATTAATCTTTAACTTCCACAGCCCTAAATAAATTACATTATATGCAACATTAAAACAAGGTTACATAAAATTCAAATTTTTTGACAGAGTAATGCCACGTACACACGATCGGATTTTCCAATAACAAATGTTGGATGTGAGCTTGTTGGCGGAAAGTCTGACCGTGTGCATGCTCCATCGGACATTTGTTGTCGGACTTTCCGCCCACAAATGTTGACTAGCAGTTTCTCAAATCTTCCGCCAACAAATTTTTGTTATGAACAGGAACAAACTCTGGACTGCCGCACTCTTGAAGAAAACGCCTTTCTTTATTTTAAAAACTTCACATCAAAAACAAAGAACACAGCAGACAAAAGAGCTGACGCTTCACACTAGCAGTAGTGCTTATTCAAGCTATGAATAAGCACTACTGCTAGTGCGAAACGTCAGCTTTTTTGTCTGCTGTGTTCTTAGTTTTTTGATGCAAAGTTTTTAAAATAAAGAAAGGCGTTTTCTTCAAGAGTGCGGCAGTCCAGAGTTTGTTCCAGTTCATTGCTACCAGCAATTGCCAGCACCTACGGCTTCCGAACCGAGAGAGAGGTTCACCGTCTGTTTGTCTTCCTGGAGCAGTGAGATCCCCCCCCTCTTCCTATAACAAATGTTTGTTGTCGGACTTCCGATCGTGTGTACACAAATCCATCACACAACAGTCCACGCATGCTCGGATTCAAGTATGAGCTGGAAGCACTCGGTCTTGTAAAACTAGCGTTCGTAATGGAGATATCACATGACTATTGAACTTCCTTTTCATCGTCTCGCCATACGTCTTGTACGTCACTACGTTCGTAATTGTTGGCCAACATTTGTGTGACTGTGTGTATGCAAGACAAGTTGGAGCCAACAACCTTCGAACAAAATTCCACGGTTTTGTCGTCGGAAAGTCCGATCGTGTGTACGGGGCATTACAGTGTATCCGGAAAGTATTCACAGCGCTTCACTTTTTTTCCACATTTTGTTATGTTACAGCCTTATTCCAAAATGGATTCAATTCATTGTGTGTAAAAAAGGAGGAAGACCAAAGGGATTATAGCAGTGCCAGAGAAAAAATGGAAAGGAGTTGTTGACAATTCAATGCATACAAAAAATATAATTTTATTGAAAATGTTAAAAATATAGAATTCGTTTCATAAACCAATTAACATAAGGATACATGCGCTCAAGGCCCCCAAAATAAGGATTTGAATCAATTAAGCTTTACAGTAAATAGGTAATTCAGTACAAATTGTTTAGATTCAATAATAATATAACCATTAGATCAACTTGAAAAGAACCTCAGTTGGTAATGCAGGCCATCTTAGTGTCCGACATGTTTCACCATAATAATGGCTTCTTCAGGGTAGGCCCTGAAGAAGGTTCATGGTTTGGACCCTCTCTGCCATTCTCGCACATGGATTCAATTCATTATTTTCCACAAAATTCTACAAACAATACCCCATAATGACAATGTGAAAGAAGTTTGTTTGAAATCTTTGAAAATGTATTAAAAATAAAAAAAAATCCCATGTACATAAGTATTCACAGCCTTAAGTCTTTTTGAGTATGATGCTACAAGCTTGGCACACCTATTTTTTGGGCAGTTTCTCTCATTCTTCTTTGTAGGACCTCTCAAGCTCCATCAGGTTGGATGGGGAGCGTCGGTGCACAGCCATTTTCAGATCTCTCCAGAGATGTCCAATCTGGTTCAAGTCTGGGCTCTGGCTTTAGAATGCTGGGAGGCAGGGCGGGGCTTATGGTCATGTGGACGCCGTGATTGGCTTCAATGGCAATCACAAGATCGAAAAGCTCTTGTTCGCAAGCAGCAAACAGGAGCTTCCAGCTAGCCGCCGGTAACAGGGCGCACGCTCTCGGCACAACTCTATCGGCACTATTTGCACGCAAATATACAGCCACTCGGCATGAAGTCCTGGTCACAGAGAGGCCACATATTTCCATGAGCTCAGCACAAAGATGCTAATGACTTTATAAATCTTAGTGAAGAGTTTGTCTACAAAAATATATTTTACACATTATAGATTATTAAATTTGCAATATGGTACATCACATTTCAAATTACCGTATTTATCGGGGTAAAACACGCACTTTTTTCCCCTTAAAATCAGGGGAAAGTCGTGGGTGAATGTTATATGTCGATCCCCATCTATCTCCGCTGATTGTGAGCGGAGTGGATCGATCGCCGCCGAGATACACATAGCTGAGTGTACTCGGCTCTTCTCGGTTCCACTCACAGTCACGCCCAGTCCCGCCATTGGACCTGTGTTATGTCCATCTTAGGGGGGGGGGACTGGGCATGACTGTGAGCGGAGCCGAGAAGAGCCGAGTACACTCGGCTATGTGTATCTCGGCTCCGCTCAGTCGTTGCGATCTCTGCAGCGTTCGCTCCGCTCCGCCCAGTCTCGGCGGCGATCTGGACGGTGCCAATTTTAAATTCATCCAAGGCTGCAATGACAAGGCTGCAATGGACACTGGGGGCAAGGCTGCACTGGGGCAAGGCTGCAATGGTCACTGGGGGCAAGGTTGCACTGGGGCAAGGCTGCACTGGGGCAAGACTGCACTGACAAGGCTGCACTGACAAGGCTGCAATGGACACTGGGGGCAAGGCTGCACTGACAAGGCTGCAAATGACACTGATAAGGCTGCATTGATGGGCATTTAAATGCAAGTTTTTTTTTTTCCTTAAACTTCCCTCCTAAAAGTTTTTTCTCCTTAAAATTCTCTCCTAAACTTGGGGTGTGCGTGTTATACGCCGATAAATACGGTAACATGTTTACGTACCATGAACACTCAGCCAAGAGTTAAAAGCAAATGCCTCATATCTGGGGTCACCAAACATCCAAAGTCATCTGGGGAGGTTGTATGCTAAGACAAGATGGCTCCTCTGGATGGACTTACGTGCACAGGCTTATACATGTTCTCTTTCATGCTCGCAGGAATTGGGCAGTTGCTAATGCGCATACCCGTGTGCAAAGCTGTGTGCAAAGCTGTGTGCAAAGCTGTGTGCTGGTGCTCATGTGCACTTGTGACAAATATTGGCGCCAAACAGGCTATTTAAACTGGGCCAGTGTTCAGAATCATTGCTGCTTTGTCTTCAGTCTCCTGTGATTCTGTATCCTGAATACAGTTTCTGACCTGGCTTGTCTTGACTACTCTTTAAACTCCTCCTGTACTGATGTCAGCTAGGGATGAGCCGAACACCCCCCCCCCCCCTCCAGTTTGGTTTGCAGCAGAACATTCGAACAGGCAAAAAAATTTGTTCAAACACGCGTCAATCACAGCCAGTAAGGCGGGAGCAGAGAGCGGGGCTGAGCCATGCTCTCTGTGTCTTATGGACGCAGAAAGCCGGCTTGGGAGCGAGCACGCACCAGTGTCCCCACAGCAAGCGGCTTGCTATGTGGGGCACTCAGCAAGAGGGAGGGGACAAGAGCGCCTGTGGGGACCCGAGAAGAGGAGGATCAGGGGGGCTGCTCTGTGCACAACAACTGCACAGAGCAGGTATGATGGTTTTTTTTTTTTAAATCCTTTACACTCACTTTAATGGCCCTTAATCAGTTTTTCGTGAAGGTGTTTTCTACTGTGTTTTTCTACCTCCTTGTGATGTCCTCCATAAGCTCCTGAACTTTTCATTTACCCCATTTCCATTTCTATTTGTTTGGAAGAAGCAGTGCACATTGGTTCTCCCCATATGTACTGGTCCATACAGTCCAAAGTCTGTCTCATGAGCGGTCAAGAGAGGGTAGCTAAGGTCCTACCTAGAGTGGGACCATGGAGAAGATAAGTAGCTATTTTCTAACAGGAAATCAGAGTACAGAAACCAAAAAGAAAATGAATTTGGGGATTTGGAGGAGTCTCCAAACCTCAAAAATGTGAGTTAAGAACAAATACTTGAATAAAAGAAAAGTTATCCATTGCCCTTGAGCTTCTACAATTAAAATAACCCCCCCCCTGAGGCTACTGCATTCATTAGGACTAATCTGGACACGTAATATTCACTTTTTAATGCAAGGTGTTCATAGAGTTCCTTGTGTAATTATCGAGTGTCCTTCTGATGTAGATTGTCACAACACTTCTGCATCTTGTCTAAATTAGTAGCAATTACTGCCTCAGATAATTTAGGTTCAGGAGGGCTAAGTTAGAAGTTATTTGGGGTTAAATAGAAGGATATTAATTAAAACTGTTCTACAGTCAAAGTGCATCTGTAACCATAGTTCTGTGAGAGACAATAACTCCATTGTACCACGCATTATTTATCTGCAGGCAATGAAGTGCTGAAGAGGGAATAAAGGTTTCCAAATTAGTTTCCATACCAACCACAAAAATTATTTTGTATCCACTGATCTGATCACATTTGGCTTATGAAAAGCTGGAACCTCTCTAAAGGGTTCTTATAGCAGATGAGAACTCTGTGAGGGGCCAGAACAATGAAAACTTGGGGAAATTAGAACTCATTCTGCGAGATAATTGAATTGGAAATTGGAACTCACTCTGCCCCTTTTAGAGTTCTTCCGGCTACATGCAGCTGTGCCACTGTATAGCCACCCTCAGACGCAACTCTTCCTTTCCATTTCAGAAAAGGGCCTTCGAGCATATCTGCATATACTCCCCAGGAGCCCATGGCACCATCTCTGTGGTCTATTCTTCCTTGAGCGCCCGGCGGCACGTCTACATTTCTCCCATATGTTACTAGATGGGAGCGTGACGTGGCAGCCCCCAGAGATCTTGAAGACTGGAGTAAAGCCTGGTCAAGCGTAGACAAATGCTCCTTTAACACTGTCACCCTGTAAGCTGCCTACAAAGTCCTCCTCTGCTGGTATTGGGTTCTCACCCATTTTGTCCACTCAAACACATCAGTTAGTAATTGATGTTTCTGGGGATGTGGCCTGTGTGGGGACAAGATCCATATTCTGTGGTTCTGCCCCCGAATGGTGGCGTTCTGGTTGAGGGTATTTGGCCTCTTGAAGACACTCTTCCATGTCCTCTTACAAAGATGCTAGACACATGCTTCTCCAATGCCCAATTTTGGGCCTCTTTTCCCATCAACAGAATTTGGCCACATACCTTTTTTACTGCCGCCAAACGTGCTATAGCCAGAGCCTGGAGGAAACACTCAGTCCAGTTTGCAGAAGTGAGGAGCATTCTGACTGCCCTAATGATTTATGAGAAGATGATTAGTATCCTTCATGACTTCCTCTCCCTATTTCTCAAAGTGCGGGCCCCATGGTGGTCATATGCTCTCCCATTGCCGCACCTAACCTTCTGGCGCCTAAGATGCATTACCTAGCCTGCAGGAACCTCTGTTTTTCTCCTAGTCTCACTTGCTCCTTATATCTTCATTTCCTCTCAATCCTTTCTCTTTTTATGCCATCCCCTTTTTTCCCTTTCTACAGTCCCTTCCAGTGGATGGGGTCTTAAGTCCCGACGGCTGCACAAATACAGTCTCCCATAAAGCGGCATAAAGTGACTGTCGGGGCGGTCTCGGCTCACCTCGGCTCGGCTTTGCTCACATAGGGGGGCAGTCTCTGCTTGGCCGGGCTTGAGCCCCCCCCCCCCCCCCCCCAGTTTTAGTCTTGCCTAGGGCAGCACAAAAGCACAAAACCAAAATACACCACTGGTCACAATACCTGTTTTACATGGGCAGCCGGGTAGGGGGAGAGGGAGTCTATAAAAAAACAGGTAGTTGAGCTGTGGATTTACCACCCTCAATGGCCCACCTAAAGATCCAGAGCTCAACTGTTCACATGCTGCTGCCACAATGCTTTGCTCTGCAGCAAATTTAACACAGCATGTTGGGTCAAACCAGGCTATTTAAGTCAATGGGGCTGCACCACAACTGAAAACCATACATTTGGCTCACAGTTGTGGTCATTAGTCCCACTGTAAAAATGGAATGCCAGGATTGCTTTTTAGAGCATGAGCTAGTACAAAGTTAGCCTCATTTTAAATTTTTTTGTGAAAAAAAATAAAAATAAATTAACAATGAGAATAATGAGTGGCTGTTTTTTGGCACAAGACCAGCTCATGCATAATTGAAAGAGCTTCCATAACCCCTTAAAGCCCATTGCAACCCGGAAAAAACTTTTGTAGTGCAGCAGCCCCCCAAGAGCCCCCCTTTTACTTACCTGAACCTGATCATTCCAGCGAGGGGGGCGAGCAGAGCAGCCTCTCGGGTCCTCATTGGCTGGATTGATAGCAACACCCGCACAAGTGCCTCCATGGAATGCGGGTCTCCGTGGGGGCACTCGAGAAGAGGAGGAGCCAGGAGCGCCGTTGGGGGACCCCAGAAGAGGAGGATCGGGGGCACCTCTGTGCATAACTTGTACAGAAGAGGTAAGTATGACATGTTTTTTATTTAAAAAAAAATGAACCTTTACAACCCCTTTGAGTGATTTTACCTAAAATTTGAGTAACGAAAAACTAAACCCCATTCTTGTCCTGCCAACACAAGATATTTCTTCTACTAATCTGTAGGATTATGGAATGCTTTCCAAGAAAAAGTGCTCAATTAAACTTGTTTCATAAAAAAAAAGAAAGTTCTGTTTGCAAATTTTATATAATTTTCCCAAAGATCTCAGATTTTGAATTCTCAGTTATCTTTTAAATCCAGCCCTAAAGTAGAGTTACTTACACACAATTTATCACCACTGCTAAATGGTACATGGAAAAACATCCCCCTGATATATGATGGCTTATGGACCCCCAGCAGCGAAATGAACCATCGGAATTCCATTACATCCCAATAATAACATTAAATGAACATTGATTGCATTTTCTCTGCATTGTGCCTTGTAATTATGTGAGGCTGAGGTGCTGAGGTTGAAGGTTAAGCAGGAGAATTAGCCGTGTATTTTATACGACCTGCGCTGACACCTTCGTTAATACCTGCAAAGTCGGTTGAAGCCATTCTGCAAATGTAATTGGTTGGAAAAATGTGACCCCCTGCAGTTAGATTCCAGCGGGTTGTGTATTCCTGCTCCTGTTCCTGTTTGGTGTGAATGTAACACTTAACCTAAAGTAACACTTTACAGGTGTCATATGTATGCTATTTATGCTATTTTTGTGCTATTATTCATTTAAATTATTTTATTTTTCACAGCAATTGTTCATCTACAGAATGTAGACAATAAAAGATGTGATATTCAGCTCTGGTTCCAGCTTGTGGTATTACATATATACTTACTGTATATATGTAATGTAGGATATGTATATTGTATGTATAATATACAGTGTGTGTGTATATATATATATATATATATATATATATATATATATATATATATATATATATATATATGTGTGTGGATAGAGATAGAGAGAGAGATAGAGAGAGATAGAGAGATAGATAGATAGAGAGAGAGAGAGATAGAGATAGAGATATGAGAGAGAGATATATAGATATTAGGGCTGTTATTGATTAAAATGTTCATGTTCGATTAATCCATTTTTTTAATCGACAAATTTTGATTAATTATAACGCACATACAGATCCAACTACTTTTAGCTGATCTCCTTGCATTGCAACTCTGCATTAGTCAGTGGTAAATGTGGTATACACTATGTACAATCACCCGACACTAGTTAGTTTCCACAATCCATGACTTAACTTCACAGTTCACACAAATACGTTTTAAATTCAAACTGTAGCACTGACGTAAGTCATTTTTTTTCCCACAGTAGCGTGACAATCCCTCCACCTCCGGTCTAACTAATCACTCTCACCTTATGGCATGGACCCCTGTGCAAACAGGTGGTCATGCAAGCGGGTATCAAAAGGGTTAACACGGACCATAAACTTCTCTCGCGTCTCTTTAGATCTCAGCAAGGATGCCAGGTCATGGGTAGAAAGAAAAGATCTAAGTGCTCACCGCTTAAGTATAAGATTTAATTTTTGTGTTTAAACACAAACTACTCACATAAATATAATAAAAACACAGCATGTAAAGCTGACAATCGTGTTAGTTCTGTAGGGCAGCAGCGGGTGACTTCATGCGTAGCTCCTCCCCCTTACGCATTACGTTCAATCAGAACTTCGAGTCACCGGACTTCCCTTCCCTTCATTAGCAGAAGGAGACACTTGGGGAATGGGGGGAGGAGTCCGGTGACGTCGATGTCTGTGACGTCACCGGATCTCCGACGGAACTCCCTGAAGACCCGGAAGCCGATGGAGAGGTGAGTACCAATCAAAAGAATTTTGATCAATCATAAATATTAATCGATTAATCAAGGAATTAATCTTTTATTTCCACAGCCCTAATGTGTGTGTGTGTGTGTGTGTGTGAGTACACATTAAAAGGGGAAGATCCTCAGGACTAGTAAAATGGAATTGGCAGACCCTTCCAATGCTAATTCATCACTTTCAGGGCTCCTCGTTCTTCTTTTCACTAAAGATGGTTCTTAATGACATTGGCTGTATGTTTGGGGTGGTTGTCCTCCTGCAGACTAAATTTGGGGCCAATCAAACACCTCCCTGATGGTATGGCATGATGGACAAGTATTTTCCTGTATATCTAAGCATTCAGGACACCATTGATCGGGCCATTGATGCAGAAACTGCGGTCAGCCAAGGAAAACTAATGCAGCAGATGAAAGACACATCATGCTTACTTCCCTTCCAAATGGGAAGATTTCCAGCAGGGCCATCAGCACATAACTGGTGGAAACCATTGGGACCCAGGTACCCTCATCTACTGTCTGGAAAAGTCTGGCTAGGAGTGGTCTTCATGGAAGAATTGTAGTCAAAAAGCCAAACCTCCGATCTAGAAACAAGGCTAAACGACTCAACTATGCAGGAAAACATAGGAACTAGGGTGCAGAAAAATGGTGCAGGTGCTCTGGACTGAGGAGTCACAATGTGAAATATTTTGCTGTGGCAGGAGGCAGTTTGTTGGGGGAAGGGCTGGTGGTACAATAATGAGTGTCTGCAGGCAACAGTGAAGCATGGTGGGGATTCCCTGCAAGTTTGGGGCTGCATTTCTGCAAATAGAGCTGGAGATTTGCTCAGGATCAATGGTGGCCTCAATGCTGAGAAATACAGGCAGGTACTTATCCATCATGCCATACCAGCAGGGAGGCATGTGATTGGCTCCAAATCTATTCTGCAGCAGAAAAACCACGTCAAATATACAACCAACGTTATTAAGAACTATCTTCAGTGCGAAGAGGAACAAGGAGTCCTGGAAGTGATGGTTCCCCCCCAAGACCCAGCCTACTTGCTGGAGCTGTATGTCTGATAGGCCCAATTGCATTTATGTTTCATGGAGCCTTATGTCCCATGCATAGTATTATCTCTTCTTGTATTTATGTTTGTGAGTATAATATTGTTTTTGCTTTCAATAAATGGTTATGGTGGTAATGTGCTGTGTGTGTGTTTTTACATTACATTGCAGGTCCTTGCCTGCTCCCATTCTGTACTTTTTTTGCTCAATGTCATCCTTATAGATAACCTTTTTGATAAGATTAACACTATATGAGGAATTCAGTTTTCTTGCAGTCAATGGTCAGTTGCAATGTAATAGGAAGAATCATTGAAGTCCTGACTGATGCAGAGGTCTACTTGTTGATAAAGCCCCAAGGTCAACTATTCATGCTGTAAGGCAGGGATCACCAAACTATGGCCCTCCAGTTGTTTAGGAACTACAATTCCCACCATGCCTGGTCATGTCTGTGAATGCCATAGTTTTACAACGCCTCATGGGATGTGTAGTTCCGCAACAACTGGAGGGCCATAGTTTGGAGATCCCTGCTATAAGGCTTTGAGAACACATCATTGCAGGTCCTTGTCTTATTCCCTTCTTTCGTCTTTTGCATTATGTCATCCAAGTGCATTTATTGATAACCTTCAAATGAACACTATACAAGGAGTTCAGCTTTTTTGTAGTCAACGATCAGTTCCAGTGCTATGAGAAGAACCATTGAACCCTTGGCTGATGTGGAGGTCAAAGTCTACTTGTTGATAAAGCCCCATGGTCAACTATTCATGCTGTAAGGCAGGGATCACCAAACTATGGCCCTCCAGTTGTTCAGGAACTGCAATTCCCATCATGCCTGGTCATGTCTGTGAATGTCAGAGATTTACAACGCCTCATGAGATGTGTAGTTCCGCAACAGCTGGAGGGCCGTAGTTTGGAGATCCCTGCTGTAAGGCTTTGAGAACACATCATTGCAGGTCCTTGTTCTATTCCCTTCTTTCGTCTTTTGCATTAGGTCATCCAAGTGCATTTATTGATAACCTTCAAATGAATACTATACAAGGAGTTCAGCTTTTTTTTATAGTCAATGAACAGTTTCAGTGCTATAAGAAGAACCATTGAAACCTTGGCCGATGTGGACTTGCTAATAAAGCCCCAAGGTCAACTATTCATACTGTAAGGCTTTAAGAACACATTATTGCAGGTCTTTGCTTTCTTCCATTGTGTATTTTTCATTCAAGTGCACTTATTTATAACCTTCAAGATTATTATTATTATTATACACCATTTATATAGCGCCAACAGTTTGCGCAGTGCTCTACAACATGAGGGCAGACAGTGCATATACAATACAATTTAATACAGGAGGAATCAGAGCGCCCTGCTCGTTAGAGCTTACAGTGCCTTGCAAAAGTATTCACCCCCCTTGCCATTTTTTGTGTTTTGTTGCCTCACTTAATATTTGCATCATTTAATTTGCAGAACATACCCACAACTTTGAAGATGTTTTTATTTTTATTTTTTTTAATTGTGAAGCAAAAAGCCAATGTGCATAACTATTCACCCCCCTAAAGTCAATCACATCTCCAAGTCACTTTGGATAAGTCTCTGAGTCTTGCCATATCTTACCACTGGGATTTTTGCCCATTCCTCCTTGCAAAACTGCTCCAGCTCCTTCAAGTTGGATGGTTTGCGCTTGTGAACAGCAATCTTTAAGTCTGACCACAGATTTTCTATTGGATTGAGGTCTGGGCTTTTACTAGGCCATTCCAACACATTTACATGTTTCCTCTTAAACCACTCAAGTGCATTAGCAGTGTGTTTAGGTTTATTGTCCTGCTGGAAGGTGAACCTCCTTCCTAGCCTTAAATCACACACAGAGTGGTACAGGTTTTGCTCACGAATATCCCTGTATTTAGCACCATCCATCTTTCCCTCAACTCTGACCAGTTTCCCAGTCCCGACTGCTGAAAAACATCCCCACAGCATGATGCTGCCACCACCATGTTTCACAGTTGGGGTGATGTTCTGTTGGTGATGTGATGTGTTGGGATTGCGCCAGACATAGCGTTTTCTTTAATGGGCAAAAAGTTCAATTTTAGTCTCATCTGACCAGAGCACCTTCCGCCATACATTTTGGGAGTCTCCCACGTGCCTTTTCACAAACTCAAAACGTGCCATTTTGTTTTTTGCTGAAAGTAATGTCTTTCTTCTGGCCACTCTGCCATAAAGCCCAACTCTATGGAGCGTACGGCTTATTGTGGTCCTATGTACAGATACTCCAGTCTCTGCTGTGGAACTCTGCAGCTCCTCCAGGGTTACCTTAGGTCTCTGTGCTGCCTCTCTGATTAATGCCCTCCTTGCCCGCTCCGTGAGTTTTGGTGTGCGGCCGACTCCTGGCAGGTTTGTTGTTGTGCCATGTTCTTTCCATTTGGTTATGATAGATTTTATGGTGCTCCTAGGGATCATCAAAGATTTGGATTTTTTTATAACCGAACCCTGACTTGTACTTCTCAACAACATTGTCCCTTACTTGTTTGGAGAGTTCCTTGGTCTTCATGGCAGTGTTTGGTTAGTGGTGCCTCTTGCTTAGGTGTTGCAGCCTCTGGGGCCTTTCAAAAAAGGTGTGTGTATGTAATGATAGATCATGTGACACTTAGATTGCACACCGGTGGTCATCATTTCACAAATTATGTGACTTCTGAAGGTAATTGGTTGCACCAGAGCTTTTTTATGGGCTTCATAACAAAGGGGGTAAATACATACTGTAACCTGGGGGACAGGTAGCAGGTACAAAAGCTTCCTGGGACAAGCAAGCTTTCAGGCACAGATACCAGAACAAGCGAAGTAGTGACAAACCGTGGAGTGTTTAATGGTGATGTTTACAAGTCCATAGAGGTGCTGTACAGTGTTCAAACAGAACAAAATAGCCAAACAAAAACCTAGCCGTGTCTCGGCTCTAACTATACACTATGCAGGCCCTAACTACCAGGCTGAGCAAGCCTACCGCTTGTCAGTTTCCACATAAACTGCTTCACAGCTTTTTACCAACCTTTTTGCTCTCACAGACCAGCATTGTCTGTGTTTCCCAGGCAGAGAGCAAAGGCTGTCTGCTCAGGTGAGCTTAAATTAGCCTGGGGAAGAGGACCAAGACCCAAACTGGATCATGGATCAGAGATTCCTGAATGTGTATGAGAGAAGCCTGGGAGACGTATCAACCCCGAACAGAACTTTTCTTGGCTCTCTGGGACACTCTGCTACAATATGCACATGCCAATTATCAGTTTTTTAGTTCTGAAAAATAGTTTTATGTATATATATTTCTAATTTTACTTAACCGACTTTTCGACGGACTAGGTCCGGCGGACCGGAATCCGTCGGACAATTCCATTGTGTGTGGGCTCCAGCTGACTTTTTTCCCCCAAAAGTCTGATGGACCTAGAAATAAAACATGTTTCAAATCTTTCCGACGGACTCGAGTCCGGTCGAAAAATCCGCTCGTCTGTGTGCTAGTCCGAGCTAGGGCAGCTATTGGCTACTGGCTTTGAACTTCCTTATTCTAGTCCGGTCGTACATCATCACGTTCGAATCCGTCAGACTTTGGTGTGCTTGTGTGTGGCAAAGTCCGTTCATTCGAAAAGTCAGTCGAAACTCTGCCGAAAGTCATTCGGGAAGACTGTCGGACCTAGTCCGTTGAAAAGTCCACTCGTGTGTACGCGGCATTAGATTATTGTGTTCTGATCCATCACATATAATTCAGATTAAAAAAACATTGAACTAAAGGCTGTAATGTAACAAAATACGTAAAAACCCAAGGGGGTGGATATTTTTGCAAGGCACTGTATAATCTAAAATGAATAATTAAAGGTTCAGATTTTTTGTAGTCAATGGTCATTTCCAATGTTATAGGAAGAACGAATGAACCCCTGGCTGCTGTGGAAATAAAAGTTTAGTTGCTGATACAGCCCCAAGGTCAACTATTCATGCTGTAAGACTCTGTGAACACATTATTGCAGCTCCTTGCCTGCTTTTATTCTGTAGTTTGTGTTATGTCATCCAAGTGCACTTAATGATAACCTTCAAGATGAAAACTATATGAAGAATTCAGCTTTTTTGTAGTCAATGGCAATTTCCAATGCTATAAGAGAAACTATTGAACCCTTGGCTGATGATTAAACTAAGCACAGTGGTGTAGTGGTTAGCGCTTTCACCTAGCAGCAAAAAGGGTCGCTGGTTCAAATCCCGACCACGACACCATCTGCCTGGAGTTTGCATGTTCTCCCTGTGTGGATGTCCTCCCACAATCCAAACACATGCTGGTAGGTTAATTGGATCCTGTCTAAATTGGTCCTAGTATGTATGACTACCACTGTGACAGCAGCACCGGTATGGATGAAAGATTACCAGATGGTTTGGACTCAAGCGAACGTACACTCGATGAGTCACAAACGCTTTATGATATCTGTAGACAAGCAAGCTGTATCATCTGAAATTGAGTCCCCAAACTTTTGGAATTACATCGCTAAGGATTGGAGCGACCAGTCTCTCTGTTCAGAAGAAAATGCTCTTGGGCCCTTTCAGAACTGATTGAGTTCCTTTCAAATTTGGCCGTTAGTGAACGTAATGAATACGAATTTATCCAAAGTTAGGAATTATCTGAAATAACAAATGCTGCATATAAACAAATGGAACGGAACAAATTAATAATAAATAATAATAAAAATATTTTATTATTATTATTGATATTTATTATTATTAATTTGTTCCGTGACGAATACGAATTTATCTGAAGTTACAAATTATCCGAAATAACGAATGCCACATCTAAACAAATGGAACGGAACAAATATAATAATAAAACATTATTATTGTTATTTATTACAGGCATACCCCACTTTTAAGTACGCAATGGGGTTCATTTACTAAAGCTGGAAAGTGCAATATCAGGCTCACCTTCTGCACAAAAAACAATGAGCTTCTAACCCCAGCTTGTTCAATTACGCTTTGGTAATAAAACATGGGAGCTCATTGATTTCTATGCAGAACTGAGCCTGATTTCGCACTTTCCAGCTTTAGTAAATAAACCCCATTGTGTAGGGGTATGCCTGTATTATTAATTTGTTAAGTTCCATTCGTTTAGATACGGCATTCATTATTATTTTCGTAACTTTGGATAAATTTGTATTCGTTACGTTCACTATCTGAAATAACAAATGCTGCATCTAAACAAATGGAATGGAACAAATTAATAATAAATAATAATAATAATAAAACAATTTTATATTATTGATATTTATTACTATTATTTTGTTCCGTAACGAATACAAATTTATCTGAAGTTACAAATTATCCGAAATCATGAATTCTGCATTTAAACAAATGTAACGGGAAAACATTTATAATAATAATAATAATAATAATAATAAAACATTTTTATTAATATTATAGTTATTTATTATTATTCATTTGTTACGTTCCATTCATTTAGATACGGCATTCATTACTTTAAATAATTCGTAATTTTTGGATAAATTCGTATTCGTTACGTTCACTAACAGCCAAATTTGAAAGGAAATTCCAATTTAATAGTCAGGAATAGTTAAGTTATTATTAGTTATTTTATTATTTCAGATTTTCAAATTTTCGGATTTTCAAATTTCAAATGTCCAAATTTTTTCGAGTTTACGAATTTACTAACTTTTTTGAATTTACAATTTTTTTCAATTTTACGAATTGTGAACGTATGACCCCCAAAAAATTTATAAAATGAAACAAAAATTAACAATTTTTTTGGCAGTGCGCATGTCTAGTAAAGATGGCGATGGGAGGGGGGAGGATCCCCTTTCACCACCTGTAAAAGTGATCCAGTGGCTGTAAAGCCGCTTGGATCACTTTTACATAAAAGAGAATCACTGACTCTAAAAAAAAAAAAAAACAACACTGGGATCATGGTTGTAGCCTCAACCATGATCCCGGTATAATCACCTCAATACGAGGCCATATATAGGTCTCAGGTCTCTGTATTGAGGTGGTTAAGCTGCCTTTCTCCTGCTAGGAGAAAAGTGTTTAAAAAAGCCCCATTGTGTATGAAGCCTAAAGGATGCAAATCTGACATTACCCTTTCTTTCCGAAGATATTGATCGCACATCTCCAAGTGAGAATGATTGGGTTTAGCATGTGCATTTGCTCGTATAGATCCTATACACCAGGATGGAACACTGAAGTAAGGAACAATCCCGAATCAATGCTGTAGGCAGATGCTGATGTCCACAGCTGTTTCAGCTTTACATCACACGCGTTATTTGTGCTTCTTAATTAGTTTCCCAATGTGCACCTGGCTAAATGGATTTATCCGGGACGGATAATACATCTCCTCTGCTTTAAGTTTTTATTACAAAATATTAACTTTACAGCTGAAGTCTTTCTTTAATTAATATAACGTAGACTGTGAATAGCAACGAATGTTTACTGCAGATCTATTTTCTAATTGTAAAAAATCAAATGGAGCTTTATTGAACATTTCCTCAACAATTAGTCAGGCTGATTTGTGCCTGTGGCATCAAATACAAGGATTAGCAATATTTAAATGTACTGTAAATGTGTGTGGTGGGGAGGGGGATCAATATCATTACTTTTTCCAGCCATTGATGTGATTACCCTGCCACAGCCCAGGATGAATGGCTTCCTTTCCATTGGTAATCTAATTTTTTAAATTAAAGGTCAATTTATCACCAATTACGTCATCATGGGGTAATATAGCACCTGAGAGCTGAATGTCCTTTTGGCTTTGTATAGAGTACCCAGAGAAAATCCAACAATTAAAATTCTCAACTATAATTAAACATTTTTTTTTATAATTAATTATTATTAATTTGTTACGTTCCATTTGTTTAGATACGGCATTCGTTATTTTGAATAACTCGTAACTTTGGATACATTTGTATTCGTTACATTCACTAACAGCCAAATTTGAAAGGAAATTCCAATTTAATGGTTAGTAATAGTTAAGTTATTATTAGTTGTTTATTATTTCAGATTTTCAAATTTTCGGATTTTCGGATCTCGAATGTCCGAAGTTTTTTTGAGTTTATGAATTTACGAACTTTTTCGATTTACAATTTTTTTTGAATTTATGAATTTTCGAATTTACGAATTTTACGAATTGCAATCATAAGATATGACCCGGAAAAAAAAATGATACAGTACCCCTGAGAAAATCCAACAATTAAAATTCTCTGCAGTAGCTTTTCCTTTTTCCTCCCACAAAGCCACAATGAAGGTGACACTCTCAATATGGCCTCCGTCTGTCTTGAACTCTCAGTGGCAGGTCTCTGTCTTGAAGACTCAATTATAATAAAAAATTTTTATGATTATTATTAATTATTATTAATTTGTTACGTGGCATTCGTTATTTCGAATAACTCGTAACTTTGGATAAATTTGTATTCGTTACGTTCACTAACAGCCAAATTTGAAAGGAAATTCCAATTTAATAGTTAGTAATAGTTAAGTAATTATTAGTTGTTTATTATTTAAGATTTTGAACTTTTCAGATTTTTGGATCTCGAATGTCCAAAGTTTTTTGAGTTTCTGAATTTACAAATTTATGAACTTTTTTGAATTTACAAATTTTTTGGAATTTATGAATTTACAAAGTTTTCGAATTTATGAATTTTATGATTTGCGATCATAACATATGGCCCGAAAAAACAATTATACCATATACAGTACCCCTGAGAAAATCCAACAATTAAAAATTCTCTGCAGTAGTTTTTTCCTTTTTCCTCCCACAAAGCCACAATGAAGGTGTCACTCTCAATATGGCAGCCATCTGTCTTGAAGTCTCAGTGGCAGGTCTCTATCTTGAAGACTCAATTATAATAAAACATTTTTATTATTATTATTGTTATTAATTATTATTAATTTGTTACGTTCCATTCGTTTAGATACGGCATTCGTTATTTCGAATAACTCGTAACTTAAAAATAAGATAAATTTGTATTCGTTACGTTCACTAACAGCCAAATTTGAAAGGAAATTCCAATTTAATAGTTAGTAATAGTTAAGTTATTATTAGTTGTTTATTATTTCAGATTTTCAAATTTTCGGATTTTCGGATCTCGAATGTCCAAATTTTTTTGAATTTATGAATTTACGAATTTTCGAATTTACAAATTTTACGAATTGCGATCATAACATATGACCCGAAAAAAAAATGATACCGTATACAGTAACCCTGAGAAAATCCAACAATTAAAATTCTCTGCAGTAGTTTTTCCTTTTTCTTCCCACAAAGCCACAATGAAGGTGTCACTCTCAATATGGCCTCCGTCTGTCTTGAAGTCTCAGTGGCAGGTCTCTGTCTTGAAGACTCAAATTATAATAATTTTTTTTAATTATTATTATTATTAATTATTATTAATTATTATTAATTTGTTACGTTCCATTCATTTAGATACGGCATTCATTATTTCGAATAACTCGTAACTTTGGATAAATTCGTATTCGTTACGTTGAAAGGAAATTCCAATTTAATAGTTAGTAATAGTTAAGTTATTATTAGTTGTTTATTATTTCAGATTTTAAAATTTTCGGATTTTTGGATCTCGAATGTCCGACGTTTTTTGAGTTTATGAATTTACAAATTTACAAACTTTTTTGAATTGACTAATTTTTTTGAATTTATGAATTTTCGAATTTACGAATTTTAGGAATTGCGATCATAACATATGACCCGGGAAAAAAAATTATACAGTACCCGAGAAAATCCAACAATTAAAATTCTCTGCAGTAGTTATTCCTTTTTCCTCCCACAAAGCCACAATGAAGGTGTCACTCTCAATATGGCATCCGTCTGTCTTGAAGTCTCAGTGGCAGGTCTCTGCCTTGAAGACTCAATTATAATAAAACATTTGTATTATTATTATTATTATTATTATTAAATATTATTAATTTGTTACGTTCCACGGCGTTCGTTATTTCGAATAACTCTTAACTTTGGATAAATTCGTATTCGTTACATTCACTAACAGCCAAATTTGAAAGGAAATTCCAATTTAATAGTTAGTAATAGTTAAGTTATTATTAGTTATTTATTATTTGAGTTTTTGAATTGACACATTTTTTTGAATTGACACATTTTTTTGAATTGACACATTTTTTTGAATTGACACATTTTTTTGAATTGACACATTTTTTTGAATTTACAAATTTTTTTGAATTTACAAATTTTTTTGAATTTATGAATTTACGAATTTTCAAATTTACACATTTTACGAATTGCGATAATAACATATGACCCGGAAAAAAATAAATTAATTGAAAACGAAAATTAACAAATTTTTAGGCAGTGCACTTGTCTAGTAAAGATGGCGATGGGAGGGCGGCTGTAAAAGTGATTCAGTGGCTGTAAAGCCGCTTGGATCACTTTTACATAAAAGGTTGAAAAAAACTCCATCCAGACCAACCTCCACATCATTCTCTACAAATTGGTTCATCTCGACAAAACTACCCTGTTTCCTACACACCGTTAAAAGACATATTCCATTATCACTTCAACTGACTCCATGTGAGGGGATTCCTGCTAGCCAACTGTCTCATAAGCATGCACATGGCTCTGCTTGTAGAGTTATGGCTAGGTTTGTGCCTGTGCACAAAAAAAAGCATGCATCTGTACGCGCGGACATGTGTGTATGTCTACAGTCAGTATTGGCACCAGATGGCCTATTTATCAGATGCTCTAACTCAGTGTCAGTGCTGACTGGTACTCCGCTTTTACTCCGCTTTTACTCTGTGTTCCTACCTGTGTCCTGCTTCCGATTACTGTTACTGACCAAACGCTCCCCTGACCTGATCTCAGATCCTGCTCTGTACCACTGCCTACCAGTACCTGACCTCAGTGCCATGGTCAGGGGTCAGGCTCAGAGGCCATAAGCTATAGCAGTAGCGAGGCTCCCACTAATTAGCTGGATAACAGAGGTCACCCTGGCAGATGATGCAGACTCATCTAAGGTGCGAAGTCTAAGCACCAATAAGTGTTCACTAGTTCTCCTTATGGTGGAGATGGGTTTTTCTGCATGTGAATACCAGGTTGTGGCCCTCAGGATTGCCCCACAAAGAGGTGAGCAAGCCGGGGTACAGTAGCAGATATATCAGGTAGGGATCAAGCAAAAGCGCAGTCTGCAAACAAGTTAAAGGTCGGCAACAAGTGGTTGCAGGTTGAAATCAAGCAGAAGCATAGTCCAGGAAGAAGCCAAAGGTCGGAAAGCAAAGGTCTGGCAAACAGGAAGTGCAAAGGCATGGTTAAAATAGGAAGTTCATGGGAGGAGCAAAGGGTTCAAGGTTCAAGAGGAATAGGGCAAGATAAATCAAGGAATTGTCCAGGGCGCTGTCCAGCATCACAGATTGAAGAGGAGCATCTCAGCAAGAAGAGGCACCACCAGACACAGCAGAGGTTGCAGGCTCAGATCTGGGTCCTGACACTTGGCTTTATCCAAGACTCTGATTCAGCTATTGATACTGTACCTCGCTGCTCATTCACTGTTGACCCTTGCTGATCTCTGCATCCTCGCTACTACCTCTGATTTGGCTCCACAACATCAGAGTGCCAGCTCTGGATGCACCTAGAATCAGGTCCAGTCAACTATGTGTAGTCCTATTACCTGCTCACTGGCATCACTCATAGACTCTACCCTCCTTAATCTACATCTCAACTGGAGTTCCCATTTAACTTCTGCTGGTTTCCTTCATGTTGCTGCTGCTCCCTCAATGGATTATCCTACCTAATGTTCTACTGGAACTTCCGAGTCTGCATCTCCAGTCCAGGATCCTCTCATCAACATCTACACATGTTCATCCTTTTCCTTGGCACTGTCTCTTCCACTTCCAGAGGGGCTTGGGTTGGATAGCCCACCCTCATCATCTCAGTCTCCTATAAGGTATGTGACACTCCATTTGAATCCCTTCCCTCAGCCACGTCACTCCCATCACATATTAACAGATAACTCTCACCTGAATCACATGATGAGAAAGGGGACCTCTGGGAGCAGACCTCCCTTCATTTTCAAATGGGAATATCACAAATAGAGATTCTCTGAAGAACACTAGATGAAATGTTTCATTTATAAAGTGTCCATGTCTTCCTACTTCCAGAAAAGAACTATAAGAGCATCTCTCTATGGTATTTGACTCTTTGTCCCATCTTCTTGCTGGAGGAGATACTTGCTGGAACATAGAACCTATCTTCACATATGGTGGACCTGTTGCTCAATCACCCCCTCTTGGAAGGTTTTCTTACCACATCTAAGAACATGTGTATATCTGATATTTTAGACTCCCCACAGAGTAGCTCTGTAGTAGATGATTCCTAAATCCATATCCAAAATGAATAAAGGCATCCTGGAGCACTGTCTTTTAGCAGCACAAATCACCATTTCCTGACATTGGAAGTCAACATCTCCTCCACATATTGTTGAATGGGCCCAGATATTCAATGAAATGAACCGACAGTAGCAACCTAGAGAGGAACAATGCCTGGTGGAACTGTTGATAGAGTAAGGGAGGGTTATAATAATGGCCAATTTTTTTTTGCAATTTGTGTCCCTTTGGGGATATTACTTTAATTTCCTGTCCCATAGGCCAAAAATTAAGCGAGAAGAAATCCTGACAAATTAAGGTAATCCCTTGTCCCCCCAGGTCACCAGACCTAGTGTCCCTATTGAAAGCTCTATTACATTTCTTGGAGCCAGCTTCCTGCTCTTTGTCCCTGAGCACTCCAGCCGGCTTCCAGTGATCCTATGTGACCTTGAGCATGCCTGCCAGCTCCCAGTCTCTCTGTTTGATTCTGGGCACCTATGGTAGCTTGGACCATTCTCCCTACCAACCTGTGACCCCAGCATCTAAACATTTCAAGAAAGTGTTCCTGTATACCCCATTCTGTCCTTGAAAGTCAGAGGACCGCAACCTGGGAGCCATCAGCAGCAAAACCCATCTTCAGCATCAGAAGCTCTTGAGAAGATCAGGCAGCTCCTTGGACTTTGTGCCTCAGCCCTTCTAAGGGCTTTCAGCTTCACTGAATGAGTAGGGATGCTGAGCTCTCTGCGTCGTTACTATGGCTCAAACTGCTGCCTGCCCCAATTGCTATAACCAGATCCTGGTTAGCCGTTCTGCCCCTTCGGTGGGGACAGGCTCCTTCTTATGCCCCGTACACACGATTGGGCTTTCCGACAAACAAAACCATGAACTTTTGTCCGAAGTGTGTTGGCTCCAACTTGTGTTGCATACATACGGTCACACAAATGTTGGCCAACGATTACGAACGCCACCCTTTGGGCTCCTTCTGCTAATTTTGTGTTAGTGGAAGTTTGGTGAGTGTTGATTGGTGCTTTTCTTTTTGCGTTATTCATTAATTGCTTTTACGTTAGTTTCTGAACAACTGTTCGTCAAACAGACATGGTGCGGAATCGGAGGAGATAACGTGTTATTGATCATTGGCCTTGGAGTTATTGCTTTGACATTATTTTTTGGGTTGAATAATGATTTGATTTGGTATATTTTCTATATTTTTGGATGCATGTCTAATTTTTTTTTTTTTTTTTTTTTTTTTTTTATGCACAATAAAAAAGTTGTGTAGAATAATACTTGGCTAAGTGTTTTACTTCAAATGGCAGTTTTAGAGTTGGCAGTTACATCTTAAAAATACAATGTAAAATTAACAAGGGACACCAACATAGTTGTATCTTTGATCATAAAAACTACGGGATAATGGTGTTGTGGTAACTTGCGAAAAAATAAATAAATAAAGCATAATAATATTATTTTTGATATCACTAGAAAAAAAAAGCCTTTGAAACTTTGTTTGCAATAACTCCATCAGTATCACCAGCAAAGCAGCTTCATTATTATCCCATTAAAGAAGAGGAGAATTGTGCTCTGCATTTGGAGATTTCATAATTTGCTGCATCACGAATGTTAATTCTCCATTTATGAACGCTAGTTTACAAGACCGACCACTTCTGCTTTTGAGCATGCTTGGACTTTTGTGCGACGGACTTGTCTACACACGATCGGAAAGTCCGACAACAAAAATTTGTTGGCGGAAAATTTGAGAACCCGCTAGCCAACATTTGTTAGCAAAAAGTCCAACAACAAATGTTCAATGGAGCGTACACACGGTCGGACAACAAGCTCACATCCAACATTTGTTGGAAAATTTGATCGTGTGTACACGGCATATCACATTCAGGGTATTTATTTTAAAAATACCAAATGAAGGCCCTATGTGTAAATGGAGTGAAAATCAGCAAAAAGTCTATTGATGAGTAGACATGTGCACAAAAGAAAAATTTGTTTATTTTCGTTTTGTTCGTTTCCGTTGATTCGTAACGATTCGTAAATTCGTAAGTCGTCGGTGTTCGTATTCGTAACGATTCCTATTTTCGTAAGAGTTATTTTTTCGTTGATTCGTTTCTCTGTTAGTTTAATTTTTGTTTATTCTAAATTCGGACGCATTCGTATTTTCGTAGATTTAGTTACATTCGTACTTTCGTTGGATTGATTTATTCGTACTTTCGTAACATTGTTTTCATAGATTCGTAATCGGATCATAATTCATAATTTTATGTAATGTGTATGCTATTATTACATTTTAAGAGACACAGAAAATCACGAATCGAAAAAAAAAAAAAGTTACGAATGTACAAATTTTTTCGTTCAATCCATTCGAAGCACGTTAAGCAGCGCCATTGTAAGAGACACAGAAAATTACGAATCGCAAAAAAAAATATTACGGATGTATGAATTTTTCCGTTCAATCCATTCGAAGCACGTTAAGCAGCGCTATTGTAAGAGACACGGAAAATTACGAATTGAAAAAAAAAAGTTGCGAATGTACAAATTTTTTCGTTCAATCCATTCGAGGCATGTTAAGCAGCACCATTGTAATGGACACGGAAAATTACCAATTCAACAAAAAAAAAAGTCACGAATGTTCGAATTTTTTCGTTGATTTTGATTTTCGTTGTTCCTGTTTTTCGTTTTTCGGATTTTCTTCTTTCGTAGTTTCGTTGTTTCTAATTTGGTTATTTCGGATTTTCGTTGTTTTTCGGATTCGTTCTATTCGTTATTCGTTAAAACTTTTAGCGAATCGTTCGTTCATTCGTACGATAACGAATGAACAAATATAACGAAAAAAAACTAAACGAATTGCACATGTCTATTGATGAGTAACCCAGTGCATTCCAAAACTTCAAAATTTGGTCTGATCACAAAGGTTTTGATTACAGGATTACCAGGACTTAAATCCGATTGATTAATCCCTATGGTTACGGAAACTCCTTTCCATAAAAGGTACTTAATTAGCCTTATTTTTTAATGAAAATGTAATTAAATAAATGAAACTTCTAAAAATACAGTTCAGTTCAGCTTTAATAAATAAACATTTTATCTACAACTCAGATTAGATAGCAACAAGAACTTCTACATTTGGCAGTTGCCCCGCTTCTGTCTTCAAAACTAGAACAGATTTGTGTGATCTGTCTTGAAAAGTTCCTCCTGATATTTATCATTAACACAATCCTTTCCTACAGCCCAACATATTATCATGATGAAATACATGGAAATGAGCTCTGTGGGGCTTGTCTGTTTCTTCCTTCTTTGAATCCTCTGAAATATATTTTTGCCTTTGTTCGAAAACCTAGCTAATTGTTGTCTTTATATCTCTCTGTAGTTCTCAAAAAGAATCCAAGTAACCTAATTCTTTCCAATGCCAAAATGTATCTTTATTCAGAAGATCTGCCTCACCATTATAATTGCTCCTTCTGAAATACCCAGAGATGGGAGACTCTATGCATTCTTCTTCTCACTAGTGTTTTTGGGCTGAAGTTATCTCTTAAAGTGAAAGTAAACTTTATATTTATTTTTATCTATAGGTAAGCTTATAAAAAAAACCTTACCTGTAAGCAGCGGCGGCCCGGCCACACGGGGCTCAGGGACTCCACCCCCTTAATCCATGTGCCCGGCCCCTAATTCACATGCAGAGCGCCGGACGCATTGATTCCAGTGGGTTTTTTTTTCTTAGAAGCGTGGAGGCTCTAATTAGCTTCAAAAAAGGGTGGGCTTAGGGGGCAGAGCAATGCGCCCGAGCCCACCCAGTTGTGTGACAATAGTGAATTAATATTCACTATTGTCTTCCTGATTCTCCTCCCGGCCAATCCCGACTCAGGAAGAGAGAGACGCAAAGAGGAGAAGAGATCCTACTGGCCACTGAGGAGGAGGAGGGAGGAGATGCAGGGGAAGCCACATCACCAAGGAAGGAGAAGACGCAGGGTGAAGCCGCCTCTCGCCGCCCGGGGGAAACCCACGACCTAGATGGGGTAAGTGCGGGAACCGTTAGACCAAAACTGGGGGGGTTACAGGAGACCCGACCACTGGAGGGGGAGAGGTGGCATCAGACAGATTGCTGCCACCCACAAAAAAATATACCACCAACCACCACTGTCTGTAGGTAAAGTGAATATCTTGTAAACGTGCAACGTTTAATGGGCACAGTGGCAGCATTTAATGGGCACAGTGGCAGCATTTAATGGGCACAGTGGCTGCAATTGAGGGCACAGTGGCTGCAACTGAGGGCACAGTGGCAGAGTTTGATGGGCACAGTGGCAGTGTTTGATGGGCACAGTGGCAGCATTTGATGGCACAGTGGCAGTGTTTGATGGCACAGTGGCAGTGTTTTAGGGCACAGTGGCAGCGTTTGATGGGCACAGTGGCAGCATTTAATGGGCACAGTGGCAGCGTTTGATGGCACAGTGGCTGCAATTAATGATTTTTTTTTTTAAGCACCAGCCGCCACTTTGTTTTATCTAAGGGAAATCCTGAAAATACGACCTGTTGGGTTGCCTTGAGGACTGGAGTTGAGAAACACTGCTTTAGAAGATGGCAGTGACAAGTAACATCACATAGACATACTATCTGGGGGTCGCTTGGAATTACTTATAGTAATGCATGAAGGTAAAAAATTGTCCTCATCAGTTTAGGCCAATATGTATTCTTCTACATATTTTTGGTTAAAAAAAATTTATGGCATTTTTACAGCATTTTTTTTGTTTACTAGTAATGGCGCCGATCTGCAGTTGTTAACGGGACTGCGACATTGCGGCGGACAGACACTTTTGACACTTTTTTGGACCTTTGACATATATACAGCGATCAGTGCTATAAAAATGCACTGATTACTGTGTAAATGTCACTGGCAGGGAAGGGGTTAACACTAGGGGGCGATCAAGGGGTTAAATGTGTTCCCTCGTGAGTGTTTCTAATTGTGGAGGGGATGGGACTTACTGGAGGAGGAGACATATTGCTGTTCGTAATTACTACGAACAGCAGATCTGTCTCTTCTCTCCTGTCAGAACGAGGATTTGTGCGTTTACATACACAGATCCCCGTTCTGACTCTTGTGCCCGTGATCGCGGGTGGCTGGCAGCGATCGCGTCCGCCGCATCGAGTCCCCCGCCGTGCAGGGGGCACGCGCTCCTGCTATGGTTCTTAAAGGAGCCAGATGTATGGGTACGTCGATTCACGAGAACGAACCACTTTGCCGACGTATATGTGCATGAGCCGGTCGGCAAGTGGTTAAATCGGTATCAGTCTGTTTTAGGTAGGATTAAAAAAAAAGCAAAATGCGCACTATTGTTTCTGGGCCGTACTACGGGTACAAACTAACATACACATATGTGGTATCACTGCGATCGTCAGGAGCAGAAGAATATATTTTGGGCTGTTCTTTGGTGGTAGGTTATGGTAGGAGAAAGAAATATACAGTTAAATAAAAAAAAAACGTTTTTTTTTTTTTTTTTACTATTTTGGATTTCTTTTGATAATAACAAAGAAATCAGGAGATATCCATTACCATTTACCACCAAATGAAAGAACAATTTGTTCCTGAAGGAAACGCGGTATAATCCACCTGGATGTACAAAGTAGTTGTGATGATATGTACGGTTATACTAACACATTAGACATGTGCAATTCATTTAGTTCCAAATTCGTATTTTAAGGACAAATTTTGACAAATTCGTTAATTCAGAAATCTCCGAACTTCCAAAATCAATTTCCGAACTTCCAAAATTTCCGAAATTGGAAAATTTCAAATTTTGGAAATGAAAAATTTCAGAATTTAGAATTCGGAAATTCTAAAGTCCGAATTTTCGGATTTCCGAATTTTCAAATTTCTGCATTTCTGAATTCCGAATTTTTGAATTTCCAAAAAAAGCAAAAAAACAAATGAAACGAAAACAAACACATTTTTTGTCAGTGCACATGTTTATAACACATGTCAAAGTTGAAAAATTGGGCTTAGGCATTTAGATTTGTTTTACACGAAGGTATTAAACACAAATGAACCATTTATAACAAGACCGGACTTTTCGACGGACTGAATTCTGTCTGACTTTTCAACTGAGTTTTTCGACGGACTTCCGTCGAATCGGACTTGTCTACACACAATCACACCAAAGTTAGACCGTGATGAGTCATCACTGATGACGTACGACCGGACTAGAATAAGCCAGTAGCCCTAGCGTCGGTTTTTGTTCGTCAGACTAACATACAGACGAATGGATTTTTCGACTGGACTCGAGTCCGTCGGAAAGATTTGAAACATGTTCTAAATCTAAAGGCCGTCTAATTTTCTACAGAAAAGGTCCACTGAAGGTCCGATGAAGCCCACACATGGTTGAATTGTCCGACGTATTTGTTCCGTCGGACCAGTTCGGTCGAAAAGTCCGGTCGTGTGTACGTGGCATTACATTTAAAAACATGAATAAAGAAAAGAAAAACACTACGCAATACAAATTATTCCAACTTTGTTTCTAAACATGGGTAAATATGACAAAGCATGCATCAAGCCAAAAGAAGGGAAGGAAGCAGACAAATTCCAAACCTGATAACTGTTAAAAAATAAAATAAATATTTGTTTTTTTTAATCATTTTAAATCATATCAAACATAAACACAAGATTGAAGCATTTACTTATATGATGTGACATCAAGTATAACTGAAAATTACTGTAAAAATTACAAAAGTTGGATGTTGGGAATGGGGAATCTTAGAATAAGAATCATAGACCTAATAAGGTGTAACGCCATAACCCCTAGGGGCGGCTATGTTTTTCTGGGCTCACCGATTACCTCCTCCGCCTTGTAGCTCATCGTTCTTGTCTAGGAGTTCCCAGGGTTAGTACCCAGTAACTGCGGAGGCTGACACTTGAATTCCTGTTTAGGATTTTTATTTGCATGAAACGTTGAACAAAACACAGTCTCTCAATTAGGAATAGAGGGTAAGGGTATAGAAGCTCAGGCACTTGGAACTTGCTGACACTTAAATAAATGTCTCTCTCTTTATCTGATCCAGGGGGTAGCCACTCACAACTGGATAACTCAACTGTTGGATAAATCCTTGCTTGTAGATCTAGCAGCCAACAAGTGATTTCAGCTTAGCAAAGTCTCTGCCACAGACTTGGTTGTGAAACTTTAAATGAACACACAAAAGTTTCTCTCACAGGAACTTAGTTGCAACTGAAGGATAGGTTAGGAACTTTTCTTACAGTACCAGTATCTCTCAGCCAATCCGACGATACCGTAAGAAATGCAGATTCAATTAGTGTCCTTACAGCTCAGCTTCCAGGCTCTTACCAAGCAGCCAGCATCGTGCGTGGCCTTCCTCTGAAGAGTCCTCCCCTGGTCGCATGTAGAGTTGCTAGGCCTCTCCAATCCTGAGACGGCACTGGAACACCTCAAAATCCTTCTTCAGTTACTGCGCCTCGAACTAGCCAGTTCTGAGGCTCGGAAACGGATGGATCCCCACCCCAGACCATGAGGGCCTCTGGGGCTGGTCAGGAGGACCAGGACCATGGAGTCATTAGACACTCCTGGGCCAGAAAGGAACCCAGGCCCTGGCGGACCCTGGCGGACCCTGGCCCGGACATAACCAGGCTCAAAACCCGGGCTAGAGCGTGACCCAACTCTTAAACCACGTGACCTTAGCACCTTAAGTACCCCCCCGGAATACACAGCGGGACAAACGCGCCCACTGATTGGCTCTGGGGAGAGATTGGTACCCAATGCGTCCAACCAGACTGTGTTCTAAGCCTGTCACAGGTGCTCACCTCACCTATGACCAGGCAGAACTTTAATACAGTCCAGCCAAACTGATGCCAAAGCACCGCCTAGAATAATTAACCCCAAAACTCAACTACAGTTCTGGGCAAACACTAAATTTACAAAAGTGCCGGCGCTACAAGGTATGATTTTTTAATATTTCAGAAATGTTAAATGTTGAATGTAATGTGTTAGGTGTTATGTAAATATGTAATGTATGGTTGTATTTTTATATGTTGAGTTCTTTGAATGTTATGTAGTTTGTTGTTTATTTTGTTCTCTTTTTAAAAAAACTTTAATAAAAAAAAGAGTTGGAACTGAAAATTCCAATCCAATAGAAAAGGGTTTGAGTGTTTACTGCATTAGATTTGACATTTCAAGATGTTTTCTGCATTTTTTTTCCCTTTGTGCATGTGAAAAAAAAAAGTTAGGAGAACATTTGTCCTGTTCAAATCAATAATTGATTTCTCCTCTTAAAAAGTGCTTACGTAAATTATTGAGAAGCTACTAGGCAAAGCAAACTTCTGGTAATTACAGACTGGTAATAGCCAAAGGGAAAGTCTATGGGAGCGTATTGGTATTTCACTTTGCACAGAAAAAGCCATATATTTATGTTTAATTTAAAGACAAGTCCCATGAAGAGCTCCATTTGTTACATTTTACAAAACACTATGACCTTTTTTAGACATTTCTTCAGTCCATTGCCATCGCTCATCTGTCCATTTCCAACCAACTAAAGCTCGTATAATTGTAAAGAGAATTGGAATGGTCATCAACCACATTTAAAGTAATTCTGACCTGGGATAACATGTTTCTAAGGCAGCAACAGTGCTTTAGTGCTGGATCTTGTGGTGCTCCCATACAGTGCACCCGGAAAGTATTCACAGCGCTTCACTTTTTTCAATTTTTTTATGTTACAGCCATGTTCCAAAATTTCCAGCAGCAAATGTTCGATGGGAGCTTGTTGTCGGAAATTCCGACCATGTGTAGGCTCCATCAGACATTTGTTGTCGGAATTTCCGACGAAAAAAATTTGAGAGCTGGCTCTCAAATTTTCCGACAACAAAATCCGTTGTCGGAAATTCTGAGCGTGTGTAGACAATTCCAACTCACAAAATTCAATGCATGCTCTGAATCAAACAGAAGAGCCGCACTGGCTATTGAACTTCATTTTTCTCGGCTCATCGTGCGTGTTGTACGTCACCGCGTTCTTGACGTTCGGAATTTCCGACAACATTTGTGTGACCGTGTGTATGCAAGACAAGTTTGAGCCAACATCCATCCGAAAAAAAACATGGATTTTGTTGTCGGAATGTCCGAGCGTGTGTACAGGGCATAAGTATTCACAGCCTTTGCCATGACACTTAAAATTGAGCTCAGGTGCATTCTGTTTCCACTGATCACTCTTGAGATGTTTCTACAACTTGATTGGAGTCCATTTGTGGTGAATTCAGTTGATTTGAACATTATTTGGAAAGGCCACACCTGTCTATAGAAGGTCCCACAGTTCACAGTGCATGTCAGAATACAAACCAAGCCACAAAGTCCAAAGAATTGTCTGGGGACCTCCGAGACAGGATTGTACAGATCTGGGGAAGGGTACAGAAAAATTTCTGCCCAATGAGCACAGTGACCTCCATCATCCGTAAATGGAAGACATTTGGACCCACCAGGGCTCTTCTTAGAGCAGGCTGCCTGGCCAAACTGAATGATCTGGGGAGAAAGGCCTTAGTCAGGGAGGTGACCAAAAACCCGATGGTCATTCTGACAGAGCTCCAGCATTTCTGTGGAGAGAGGAGAACCTTCCAGAATCATCTTTGCATCACTCCACCAATCAGGCCTGTATGGTAGAGTGGCCAGATGGAAGCCACGTCTCAGTAAAAGGCACATGACAGTCTGCCTGTAGTTTGCTAAAAAAAAACACCAGACGGACTCTTAGACCATGAGAAACAAAATTCTCTGGTCTGATGAAACAAAGATTGAACTCTTTGGCCTGAATGCAAGCTTCATGTCTGGAGGAAACCAGGCACCGCTCATCACCTTGCCAATACTATCCCTACAGTGAAGCATGATGGTGGCAGCATCATGCTGTGGGGATGTTTTTCAGCAGCAGGAACTGGGAGACTAGTCAGGATCAAGGGAAAGATGAATGCAGCAATGTACAGAGACATCCTTGATGAAAACCTGCTCCAGAGACTGGGGCGAAGTTTCATCTTCCAACAGGACAACGACCCTAAGCACACACCCAAGATAACAAAGGAGTGGCTACGGGACAACTCTGTGAATGTCCTTGAGTGGCCCAGCCAGAGCCCAGACTTGAACCCGATTGAACATCTCTGGAGAGATCTGAAAATGGCTGTACACCGACACTCCCTATCCAACCTGATGGAGCTTGATAGGTCCTGCAAAGAAGAATGTGAGAAACAGCCCAAAAATAGGTGTGCCAAGCTTGTAGCATCATACACAAAAAGACTTGAGGCTGTATTTGGTGCCAAAGGTGCTTCATCAAAGTATTGATCAAAGGTTGTAAATACTTATGTACATGGGGTTTTGTTTTTGTTTTTAATAAATTTGCAAAGATTTCAAACAAACTTCTTTCAAATTGCCATTATGGGGGATTGTTTGTAGAATTTTGAGGAAAATAATGAATTAAATCCATTTTGGAATAAGGCTGTAACATAACAAAATGAGAAAAAAGTGAAGTGCTGTGAATACTTTCCAGATGCACTGTATAGCTGTGTAAGTCTTTAAATAGATCCCTGTGTTCCTATGGAACCTTCTGTTCTTTTGTCCAAGCTATACATAGAGCCTCTACTTCCATCCACTTCATTGAGCCTTAATGGTGAGGGTTTAGATCAAATGTCACGTTTTAATTCTAGTCTGTGAGTCTCGCTTTCCATTATTCCTGGTCATTGTCATAGGAAGAGAAAGTGTTTGGAAATCCAACATTTTAAAAGTTGATCCTGGAAAAGAAATTTTGGAAACATCGTTCAATGAGGATACCCGTTCTTTCTTTTAGTTTGGAGACTTTTCTCTTGGATTTCTCTTAGTTTGGAGAGATCTTGTCTCACTTTATCTTGTATCTATAGGTTAACATTTTAAGGTAATTGTCCCAAATGGGACAGAGACGGCTAAAAAAAATGAAGGTTTTAGCCATCTACTACTTTATCCAAAACGAAAAAATGGTTTTGCATTAGACATACTTTAACTTCTTCCCACCCGGCCTATTGTAAAATGACTACTGGACAGGAGCTCAGGCGCGATCTGTTACACGCTGTGTCCACAGAACACAGTGGATGACAGATCAGTGTACCGGCCCACTGTCTGTACCATGTGATCGCTGGGACCAATTGCAGCAGATCACATGACAAATGTACACAATGAAAGGCTTTGTTTCATGCCATTCATTGTGTGTTTTGTGTTAACCACTGTAATGCCCCATACACACGGTCGAAAAATCCGACCACAAAATCCATCGGATTTTTTCCGACGGATTTTGGCCGACACTGGTGTTGCATACACACGGTCGGACAAAGTTGTCAGAAAATCCAATCATTCTGAACGTGGTGACGTTTGTTGCCTACGACGGGACTACGTAGAGGCTAGTAGCCAATAGCTTTGGTCTTGTAATGTGATCTGAGCATGCGTGGCACTTTGTCCGTCGGAATTCGCTACACACGATCCGAAAAAGTCCGATAGGACTTTGTTGTCGGAAAATTTGAGAGCAGGAGATAAAACTTTGTCCGTCGGAAAATCCGACGGAAAAAGTCCGATGGAGCCTACACACGGTCGGAATTTCCGACAACATTGTCCGATAGGACATTTTCCGTCGGAAAGTCCGACCGTGTGTACGGGGCATAATTATTCAGCCAATCAAAACCCATCTGTACCATGTGATTAACTGTGGCCAATCGCAGCTAATCAAAACAATACACACTGAAGGAATCTTTTTCTTTCGGTAAAAATGGTGGTTTATAACATATTCACTGTTATAAGCAATTATAGTGTGTAAAAAAAAAATCACCTTCCCAGAGTAGTACAGTGTTACCATGGCTGAAGTCCCGCTATAAGTTGCTGATTGCCGCCAGTACTAGTACACATTTTTTTATTTTTTTAATTCTAGTTTGCCACCATTACTTGTAAAAAAAAATTATAATAAAAATGACATAAATCTATCCCCTACTTTGTAGATGCTATAACTTTTGCGCAAACCTATCAATATATGTTTATTGCAATTTTTTTTTACCAAAAATATGTAGAAGAATACATATTGGCCTAAACTGATGAATAATTTTTTTTTGTTTGTTTTTTGGATATTTATTATAGCAAAAAGTAAATAATGTTTTTTTTTTGTTCCTAATTTTTACTGAAAGTCTACTGACTGGAATGGTACCAGGTGATTGGAGAAAAGCCAATGTAGCACCAATATTTAAAAAGGGCACAAAATGCATCCCTGGGAATTACAGACCAGTTAGCCTAACATCAATAGTATGTAAGGGAATGATAAGGGACTATATACAAGATTTTAGTAACATGAACGGTATCATTAGCAGTAATCGGCATGAATTCATGAAGAATCGTTCTTGCCAAACCAATCCATTAACCTTCTATGAGGAGGTGAGTTGCCATCTAGATAAAGGAAGGCCTGTAGATGTGGTGTATCTGGATTTTGCAAAAGCATTTGACACAGTTCCTCATAAACGTTTACTGTACAAAATAAGTTTCGTTGGCATGGACCATAGGGTGAGTACATGGATTGAAAACTGGCTACAAGGGCGAGTTCAGAGGGTGGTGATAAATGGGGAGTACTCTGAATGGTCAGGGGTGGGGTGCTGGGACCGATCCTATTTAATTTGTTCATAAATAACCTGGACGATGGGGGGAACAGTTCAATCTCTGTATTTGCGGGCGATACTAAGCTAAGCAGGGCAATAATTTCTCCGCAGGATGTGGAAACCTTGCAAAGAGATCTGAACAAATTAATGGGGTGGCAACTACATGGCAAATGAGGTTAAATGTCGAAAAATTTTAAATAATGCATTTGGTGGCAAAAATATGAATTCAATCTATACACTGGGGGAGAACCTCTGGGGGAATCTAGGATGGAAAAGGACCTGGGGGTCCTAGTAGATGATAGGCTCAGTAATGGCATGCAATGCCAAGCTGCTGCTAACAAAGCAAACAGAATATTGGCATTAAAAAGGGGATCAACTCCAGAGATAAAAACGATAATTCTCCCTCTCTACAAGACTCTGGTCCGGCCGCACCTGGAGTATGCTGTCCAGTTCTGGGCACCAGTCCTCAGGAAGGATGTACTGGAAATGGAGCGAGTACAAAGAAGGGCAAAAAAGCTAATAAAGGGTCTGGAGGATATTAGTTATGAGGAAAGGTTGCAAGCACTGAACTTATTCTCTCTGGAGAAGAGATGCTTGAGAGGGGATATGATTTAAATTTACAAATACCGTACTGGTGACCCCACAAAAGGGATACATTACACACCCAATTGCAGTCTTCGATCGGCTAACCAAAACCTCCTCCTCATTCCCAAATCCCGCTACAAATCAAAGGGGGAACGGAGATTCGCTGTCCAAGGACCACGGCTATGGAACGCTCTACCAACCTACATCCGCATGGAAGAAAACCATCAGGCCTTCAGGAAAAAACTCAAGACCTACCTCTTCTAAGAAGCTTGACAACAAAGCACTAATACAGCGCCTTGAGGCGATTCAGTTCGCATTGTAGCGCTATACAAATTATTCATTCATTCATAAAGCTTTTTTGTGGAAGGGAGTTTAACAAGACTTGTGGCCACTCATTAAAATTAGAAGAAAAGCGGTTTAACCTTAAACTACGTAGAGGGTTCTTTACTGTAAGAGCAGCAAGGATGTGGAATTCCCTTCCACAGGCGGTGGTCTCAGCGGGGGGGGGGGGGGGTGCGTTAATAGTTTCAAAAAACTATTTGATAAGCACCTGAAGGACCACAACATACAGGGATATACAATGTAATACTGACATTTATTCACACACATAGGTTGGACTTGATGGACTTGTGTGTCTTTTTTCAACCTCACCTACTATGTAACTAATATGAAGAAATAAATCTTAAATGAACTGTATTTTCTAACTTTTTGTTTTCTTTAATACTTTCGGACGTGACATATACTTAATTGTGTTTTATTGCCGCAATAAAACAAGTTTGCAGCTGCAAAAAATAATTATGTTACCAAGGAAACTGTAAGTCAAAAGTAATTGTTTTACGGTTTAATAATGTTTCCTATTTATTCTAAAGTTTGTTTAAAAATATATATATATTTCCAGCTACATTGAAAAATGTACTATATTCAAATTTATGTTTTAAGGGTTATACATTTTATAATTTTTTTAGTTATCTATTTAACCGCTTCCCGACTGCCTCACGCAGATATACTGCGGCAGAATGGCACGGGCAGGCAAAAGCACGTACCTGTACGTCCCCTTTAAATGCCTGCCCGTGGGTCGCGCGCGCGCCGCCAGCGGCGCGCTCGTGACCCGGTCGGGAGCTCCGTGACCCCGGCCGTGGGACCAGCGGACCCGATCGCCGCTGGTGTCCCGCAATCGGGTCACGGAGCTGAAGAACGGGGAGAGGTCTGTGTAAACAAACCTCTCCCCAAGCTTCCTACTCTGCCTGTCATTGATTGGCTGTTCCCTGTCATCGGGAAAGCCGACCAATGATGTCAGACATCAGCCCCGCCCCCTAATGTGAAAAAACACACACATGTCACAGCCCATAACCCCTCCCCCTAGTGGTTAACTCTTTCACTACAACAGTCATTTATACAGGAATCAATGCATTTAAATAGCATTGATTGCTGTATAAATGACAATGGTCCCAAAAATGTGTCAAAAATGTCCGATGTGTCCGCCATAATGTCGCAGTCACAATAAAAATCGCTGATCGGCGCCATTACTAGTAAAAAAAAAAATATTAATAAAAATGCTATAAAACTATCCCCTATTTTGTAAACGCTATAACTTTTGCGCAAACCAATCAATAATCACTAATTGCGATTTTTTTTACCAAAAATATGTAGAAGAATACGTATCGGCCTAAACTGAGAAAAAAATATGTTTTTTTTTATATTTTTTGGGGATATTTCTTATAGCAAAAAGCAAAAAATGTTGCATTTTTTTTCAAAATTGTCGCTCTATTTTTGTTTACAGCGCAAAAAATAAAAAACCGTAGGGGCGATCAAATACCACCAAAATAAAGCTATATTTGAGGGAAAAAAAGGACGCCAATTTTTTTTTGGAGCCACGTCGCACGACCGCGCAATTGTCAGTTAAATCGACGCAGTGCCGAATCGCAAAAAGGGGCCTGGTCCTTTGGCTGCCAATTGGTCCGGGGCTGAAGTGGTTAAATTACACATTTTGGTTCTACAAATTAATTAAGATGTTTTTAAATACTGTAAGGCCGGTTTACAGAAAACTTTGTAGCCGCAGGAAATATAATAATTTTTTTTTTTTAGGTGCTAGTTTTCTTTTATTAGTTAGGACAAATGTAAAAAAAATGCTCAAAAAACATTTCCTGACACAAGCATGACATCATATACGTGTGTAGGCAGGTTCTGCCCTCCTGCCCAATTCACGGGCTGGTTATACATTATAAATAAGTCGCCTCCCATTCTCTTTTTTTCCTCACTGTTCAGCCGGTTACTCTACTACTACTACTCTACTACTACAAACAAGATTTTTTTTTTCTTCCCTTCAGCTTGCCAAATTCATCTGGTCAAGCCTGCACATGTTCAAGCCTCTCCTGTGTCGATGCTCCCCGCCGTACAGGCTGTAAGGCCCCTTTCCCACTGGGGCGGGAGCCGCGGCGACGGTAAAGCAGCTTTATATTTAGCGCTGCTTTACCGTTGTTTTAGCCGCGGTATTCGGCCGATAGCGGTGCAGTTTTAACCCCCGCTAGCAGCCGAAAAAGGGTTAAAATCCCCCGCAAAGCACCGCCGTAGCGGCGCTTTTCGGCGGTATTGCCGCGGTATTACCGCGGTGTCCCATTGAAATCAATGGGTAGGAGCGGTGAATACACTGCTCCTATACCGCTCCAAAGATGCTGCTAGCAGGACTTTTTTGACCGTCCTGCTAGCGCACCGCTCCAGTGTGAAAGCCCGCCGGCTTTCACACTGGAGTGAATGGGCTCGGATTTTTTCAGGCGCTGTACAGGCGCTATTTTTAGCGCTGTACCGCCTGAAAAACGCCCCAGTGTGAAAGGGGCATAAAACTCCTATATGGTGAGGCCTCCCCCCATATTCCAGGTATTGGGGTTTGCAGGCGGCTGGTCTAAGGGATTGCTCCTTCATCATGTCTCCATGGCTATGAAGTGAGTATAGTCTCTCAAGTAATGTAAATAATAAAAACAAAATTCAAAGTACAATCATCCATATTATAGTTATTTGGGAAACAGGGGGTAATAGGGTCAGGGGCACAGTTGCTGATACTGTATCCAAAAACACCAAACCCACGAGAATTGGTTGAAGGTGGACTATCTCGGTACTGATTAAGGAAAGGAAACAAAATAATTTGAAAAGATATACAAAAATTATTTAATAAAGAAAAGATATACATAAAATATATACATCTAAAGAACTTATGAATTTTAAAATCTGGTTAACCGCTCCGCAACTCATGTATCAGTACAATTTGTATTGGGTTTCCCCGCAAGATTGGTTTGAACAAACGTTGGGGGCGGTTCCTCTACTGGTTTCGCGGTCAAAGCCGCTTCATCAGGAGTATGATCTCGAAAATATCATAGCTTGATAAGTACATTATAAACACAGCCATTAAAGTAATACACAAGTTTATACAATTAGTAAAGAAAATAAGAAGACATAAATACCCCCTGCGGCAGATGTGGGGGATTGTGTAGGACGGCTATAAATATAAATACAAATTTCAGTAATTAAATCCATATCAATTGATATGGTACGGGGTAAAGATAGGTGTCTAGATGGCGATAACGTGTGAAAATGTAAGCAAAAGAAGTAAGCGAAAAAAGGTAGAAAAAAGAAAAATTGAGAGGGAAAGCAGAATGACAAAGGTAAAATAGGGGGGGGGAGTAAAAAGGGGGGGAGCAAAGGGGAGGGAAGAAACAGGGAAGGGGAAAGAGAAGAAGAGGGAGGAAGGGGAGGGAGGCAGAACATGGGGGGTGGTAAGAAGGGGAGGGGGGAGGAGGAAGGGAAAGGAGGGGGGATGGGAGCAGGGGGGGAGTAGAAGGGGGAGGAGAAAAAAGATGGAAGGGCGGGGGGAGAGAGGGGGGGAGGGGGAGGGAGAGGGGGGGAAAGGGGGAGGGGGGGGGGAAGGGGGAGGGGGGGGGGGGGGGGAGAGGGGGGGAGGAAAAGGGTTAAAATAAAGGGGGGTGGTTAAGGGGAAGGGGAAGGGAGGGGGGAAGAAGAAGGGAAGGAGGGGAAGGAAGGGAAGGGGGAGGAGGGGGAAAGAAAAGATTAGTGAATAAAAGATACAGTAAAAGAAAAACATGCATAGAAGTGGCTGAAAGCCATGAAAACTAACCACCAGATGCCAGAAATACCCGTAATGATAGAATAAATCACCAATTGAGGGTGTCAGGCACCTCCGTCACCAGAGTCTTATAAATGATTGCCCATAATATCACTCACCAATTGAGTATTAGATCCCGACATTCATTGGACTTCCTGTTGGCCATGAGGCGTACCGGCGGTAAGGCACCACATGGTGCACAAGTCTATAGTGTTCAGTTAGATGGGTTTAGAAGTTCTCTGCAGGTATGTGCCGTTATCCTGCACCACTGAGAGCAGCTATCACACTTGTGAAACTTGCTGCCTTGTCCATAGTTTCAGTCAGTCAGTCAGAAGTGGAAGGAAAATGATAAATGGTTTTCAACATATTTTACAAAAAAAATAGGGGTGAGCCGTGGTTTGAGTCGAACGTAAGTTTGACTTGAAAATCAGGTGTTCGTTTGTTCTAAACCGAAACGAACCGAACATATGGGGCGCTGGCAGGAAATTAGAGTGCCGCAGAACGCCCCATAATGCACTGCGAGATCGCCAGATTGGCAAAAGCATGCACCTGACATGCATGCTTTGACCAATCATAGCGCGCTCTGCTGGGAGAGCCATAATAGGCCAAAGGCAGGGTGCCTTTGGCCATAGCTCAGGGGGCTAAGTCCATGCCCCAAACTATATAAGGCTGCTGCGTATACAGCGGCCGTATAGTGTAATGAATGAAGAGAGATTAGGCAGCTTAGTTAGTGGCATGCAGCAGGCAGTGTATTTGATATATATATATATATATATATATATATATATATATATATATATATATATATATATATATATATATATATATATATATATATATATATATATATATATATATATATATATATATACTCTGCATTTAGCGTAGATTAGATATTCAGTGTAGAATCTATATTCAGTCAGTACAGGCAGTGTATTTGAAATTGTATATATATATATATATATATATATATATATATATATATATATATATATATATATATATATAATGTAGATATAATATATGATGCAAAAATGTAAAAAAAAAATGGTGCCCCCAGAATCCATTCCAGACCCTTATGCGAGCACGCAACCTGGCAGGCCGCAGGAAAAGGGAGGGTGAGAGAGCGCCCCCCCCCCCACTGAACCGTACCAGGCCACATGCCCTCAACATGGGGAGGTGGATGGGGACAAGGGCGTCATCCCCACAACCCTTGCCCGGTGGTTGTGGGGGTCCGTGGGTGGAGGGCTTATCGGAATTTGATAGCAGAAGGGTGGCGGGTCACCCACTTACATCACCGGGTGGCCCCACCCTCAGCTATATAAGAGCTGTCAGCGCAAAAAGGCAATTTTTTTTTAAATAAAGGACTTGTCCCAAACTGTCTCCAGTCATTTTTACTTTTTTGACACTTTTTTGGTGAATGTGTAGGGGTACAATATACCCGATACCCATTCACATAGGGGGGTGGGATCTGGGGGTCCCCTTGTTAAAGGGGGCTTCCAGATTCCGATAAGCTCGCCCACAGACCCCCACAACCACCGGGCAAGGGTTGTAGGGAAGAGGCCCTTGTCCCAATCAACATGGCTGAAGGCATATAGCCTGGTAGGGTTCAGGAGGGGGGGCGCTCTCTCATCCCCCCTTTTCCTATGGCCTGCCAGGTTGTGTGCTCAGATAAGGGTCTGGTATGGATTTTGGGGGGGACCCCATGCCATTTTTTTGGGCTCGGGGTTTCCCTTAAAACCTATACCAGACCTGAAGGGCCTGGTATGGATTTTGGGGGGACCCCTACGCAATTTTTTTTTATTTTGGTGCGGGTTCCCCTTACTATTCATACCAGACCCAAAGGGCCTGGTAATGGACTGGGGGGGGGGACCCATGCCGTTTTTATGAATGATTTTTATTGATATTGCCGGGATCCGACAATTCAGTAATTTTAAATTATTTTTTTTCCTTTAGAAATGTCATTTTGCTGCGGTGCTGTTCTAAACACGGGAAAGATGCACCACATTACAGGCATACTAAGGACACCCCCCAAGTACAAAATTTAAAGGAATATTTCATTTTTATTGCTTCACTTTAAGCATTATTAAAATCACTGCTCCCGAAAAAACATCAGTTTTTAAAACTTTTTTTTGCATTGATACATGTCCCCTGGGGCAGGACCTGGGTCCCCAAACACTTTTTTTATGGCAATAACTTGCATATAAGCCTTTAAAATGAGCACTTTTGATTTTTCACATTCGTATCCCATAGACTTTAACGGTGTTCGTGTGTTCGCACACATTTTTTGCCTGTTCGCAATTTCTGGTGCATCAGTGCCTGACCTCACGAATGCGCTTCTGGAAGAATGGTCAAACATTCACATAGACACACTCCTAAGCCTTGTGGACGGCCTTCCCAGAAGAGTTGAAGCTGTTATAGCTGCAAAGGGTGAGGCCAACTCAATATTAAAGCCTCCGGACTAATGCCCCGTACACACGGTCGGAATTTCAGACGGAAAATGTCCGATCGGACCATGTTGTCGGAAAATCCACCTGTGTGAGGGCTCAATCGGACTTTTTCCGTCGGAAAATTTGAGATCCTGCTCTTTCCGACAACAAAATCCGATCTGACTTTTTCCGATCGTGTGTAGAGAATTCCGACGGACAAAGTGCCACGCATGCTCAGATCAAACTATGAGACCCAAGCTATTGGCTACTAGCCTCTACGTAGTTCCGTCGTACGCAACGAACGTCACCACGTTCGGAATGATCGAATTTTCCGACAACTTTGTCCGACCGTGTGTATGCAACACCAGTTTCGGACAAAATCCGTCGGAAAAAATCTGACGGATTTTGTGGTCGGAACTTCCGACCGTGTGTACGGGGGCTAAGACTGGGATGTCATTAAAGTTTATATGGGTCTAAAGGTAGGCGTCCAAATACTTTTGGCAATATAGTGTATATATAAACAGTAAAACAGGAAACATAGTTTAAAAATGGGGAGTTTTAAAAGTGCCAGGAAAATAAATGACAATAGCAAACATGAGACTCCAATCAGTTTTTACAAATAGGACAACCTGTGCAATGTAAAGCTACTTAAAGGGTAACCATTTAGAACTGTTGCAAATAGGTCCCTCCGTATAAATAATATAAGGTGACAATAATCCTCACCAATTTCCAAGCGCGTCAACTTTTTCAACTTTCTCAAAGTTTTTCATTTCCGTTCTTTCAGTGTGGCACCCCATGTGACCAATCACACTATCCTCCCGCTACACTTTGATGTTTTCATGCATTTGAAACACCCATTAAGAAAAAAGCTGAAAAACAGTTACAGTAGGAAAAATTCATGAAGTCATTTAAATGCAGCACAACGGGTGAGTGATGAATAGATATGGACTTAGCCTTCTATTACAGAATTCTGCATTTAAATAATCTTTACTGTGACTAAGACCACTTCTAAAGATAGTGGTTGCACCATGATGGGTTTGTCGTAAAAAATAACTAAAAATAAAACATAAATAAAACATAAACATAAGTAAATAAAAAAAAAAGGCTTTTTACCCTGCGCTTGTCTAAAAGGATAAAGAAAAATTCACTAAATCCTCTGGGAAAAATTCCAACTATGCTACAGGCTGAAAGTCCACTTTATTCACTGTTTTGATAAAATGTTCCCATAATCCTCTGGATCTGTATTTTGCAAGACTCTCAGAGAACCCCTTGCCAGGAAGGCAGCCAGTTGTACTGTGCAGCTTTCCTGAGTCCAGAACAAAGTAATGGATTTGAATGTGAGTGTTATGCCGTGGACACGCGATCGGACATTCCGACAACGAAATCCTGGATTTACCGTATTTATCGGCGTATAACACGCACCTTTTCCCCCTTAAAATCGGGGGAAAGTCGTGGGTGCGTGTTATACGGCGATCCCCCCAAAAAAGTGACAAAAAAATCGAGCGGCGCCGGAAAATAGCCAGCTCCGCCGAAAAAGACCGAAGCGCCGCCGAAAAAGACTGAGCCGGCTCCGCTCGCAGTTCCGTTTCCCTGCGCACGCTCCCGAAACAGCAGGGAGGCGGGACTGCGAGCAGAGCCTAACAGTCGGCTCGGTCTTTTTCGGCGGCGCTTCTGTCTTTTTCGGCGGCGCTTCAGTCTTTTTCGGCGGCGTTCGTTCTTTTTCGCCGGCGCACGTGTGGTCTGTCTCGGCGGCGGGAAATTTAAACATGGGCAAGGCTGCAAATGACACTGGGCAAGCTGCAAATGACACTGGGCAAGGCTGCAAATGGTGCTGGGCAAGCTGCAAATGGCACTGGGCAAGCTGCAAATGACGCTGGGCAAGCTGCAAATGAGCTGGGCAAGCTGCAAATGACGCTGGGCAAGCTGCAAATGACACTGGGCAAGCTGCAAATGGCGCTGGGCAAGCTGCAAATGACGCTGGGCAAGCTGCAAATGACGCTTAAATGTACGTTTTTTTTTCTTTCCCTAAACTTCCTTCCTAAAACTTTTTTTCCTTAAAATGCCCTCCTAAACTTGGGGTGCGTGTTATACCCCGGAGCGTGTTATACGCCGATAAATACGGTACTTCTGACAAAAAATGTCTGATGGAGCCTACATACGGTCGGAATTTTCCAACAACAAGCTCCCATCGAACATTTGTTCTTGGAAATTCCGATCGTGTGTACGCGGCATTAGATAACATGCTAGAACAGTCAGTTAAAGATACCACTGTCAATGGCAGGACTGCTTTTAGAAACCACAGTATATCTGACAGTTAAAAAAATAATACAATTCTGAAAAATCATTTGTACAATTTTTATTTTTACATTTTTTAAAGATTTTTTTACTTTTTTAACTTTTTTATTTTGTTTTACTACATTGTTGTGGGGTTGGGATGAAATATCAGGGGTCTAAACAGATCCCTGAAATCTCACCTTTGAGGCAGAGAAAGGAATTGAGGACACAGATTCATCCGTAAGCACATTTTACTATGCTCAGTTATCAAAAGACACTTTAGAAAAGGAAGTGGCTGGTAAATTACATATTTACTGACCCCCTACTCCCCATCCGCCTGTGCACCTGCAGCAAATGGCGGGAGAGGGCAGTGCTCCTGCGTGTCTGTGGCAAAGGAAGAGAGTGGCTGTCTCAGGCTGTGTGCCAGAGCCATCTTGGGACACTACTCGAGGTAGCGGTGGGTGTCTGGGCGGACATTGTTGCTCGGGGTTGCTGTGAAAGGCTAGAGATCAGCGGAGCTCTTCAATCAGGCAGCCATGCAGCGACACGCCAAGGGCACATCTATATGAGTCAGCGCACACTGGCGCACACGTCCTTGTGCATTGGTACACACCCATGCACACCCAATCCCAGAAATGGTGCCAAACTGCCTATTTAAAAGGAGGCCCTCATGTGTGCTAGTTGACCTGTGCTTCTGTATTCCTATTCCCGCTGACCTTGGCCTGCAAAACTGGGATACTGACCTCGGCTTGCCTTTGACTATTCTCTGCCTGCTTCCTTGATACTGACCTTGGCCTGGTACTTGACTACGCTCTGCATTAAATTGTCCAAAATGCCTTGGTATGCTGACGCCTTAAGAGTTCCCTTCACTGGAACTAAGGGGCCAAGCCCAGCCCATGAAAAACAACCCCACACCATAATCCCCCCTCCACCAAATGATTTTGACCGGTGCACAAAGCACAGCCGGTGAGTGTAGTTACATAGTTATTTTTTTAAAGATTCCAAGTACTAGTCTAGAAATGTGCAGCAATCCAATAGTGACAAGCTTACGTCATCTGCCTCTCTATACATTCTCAAAGCGATTTTCCAAACAATTAAGTTAAATTGCGAAAATTTTCCCCAAGCTAAAAATACAGCGGGAAAGAGAGATCTGAAAGATCGCAATCAGAGCCAACTCACTTCAGATTCTTTACCTGTCGTAGGCAAGATATATTTATTAACTACATGAAAAAAAAATAGAGTTTCTAATCAGAAGAGGATTATGCTCATGCTGACATCCGCATGCTGGTGAGTCTTTGGCGGTAATTACCATGCCGCGCTTTCGGATAAGCTTGCGGAAGCTATTACCTTGGAAGAAGATAGATGGACACTCTTTAGGTGCTGCTTCCCAATTGTTCCATAGATCAGGAAGTTGGACGCTAGTTAATAAGGAGGCTTATCGGAGCGTGAAATAGCATCGCAAAGGAAATTTTTGTGCAGAAAATGACGAGGGAATCCTGATTCAAGCATAGCTGAGCACATAAAAAGTAAATTAGGCATATAAAAAGACAGCTCCCTGAAAGGGAGCAACATTGTAAAAAAAAACAAGTGGTTCTTTAAAGGGAATCAGTATAATATATTTGCAGCAAAAACACATTTAAAGTGTTACTCCACTAGCATAAAATGCATACATAAAATGTATTATATAAAATAAAAAATAAAAAAATACAGTATGTATATATAATATATAATATTTTTAATGTATAAGATAAAAAAAGGCCTAGGCTATAAGAAGATTGCCAAGACCCTGAAACTGAGCTGCAGCACGGTGACCAAGGTCATACAGCAGTTTAACAGGACCGGTTCCACTCTAAAGATGATGCACAAAAAAGCCTGCAAACAGTTTGCTGAAGACAAGCAGACTAAGGACATGGATTACTGGAACCATGTCCTGTGGTCTGATGAGACCAAGATAAAACTTATTTGGTTCAGATGGTGACAAGCGTGTGTGGGGGCAACCAGGTGAGGAGTACAAAGACAAGTGTGTCTTGCCTACAGTCAAGCATAGTGGTGGGAGTGTCATGGTCTGGGGCTGCATGAGTGCTGGGGAGCTACAGTTCATTGAGGGAAGCATGAATACCAACATGTACTGTGACATACTGAAGCAGAGCATGATCCCCTCCCTTCGGAGACTGGGCCGCAGGGCAGTATTCCAACATGACAACGTCCCCAAACACACCTCCAAGACGACCACTGCCTTGCTAAAGAAGCTGAGGGTAAAGGTGATGGACTGGCCAAGCATGTCTACAGACCTAAACCCTATTGAGCATCTGTGGGGCATCCACCAGCTCCGTGATGTCATCATGGAGGAGTGGAAGAGGACTCCAGTGGCAACCTGTGAAGCTCTGGTGAACTCCATGCCCAAGAGGGTTAAGGCAGTGCTGGAAAATAATGGTGGCCAAACAAAATATTGACACTTTGGGCCCACTTTGGACATTTTCACTTAGGGGTGTACTCACTTTTGTTGCCAGCGGTTTAGACATTAATGGCTGTGTGTTGAGTTATTTTGAGGGGACAGAAAAGTCACACTGTTATACAAGCTGTAAACTCACTACTTTACATTGTAGCAAAGTGTCAATTCTTCAGTGTTGTCACATGAAGAGATAGAAGAAAATATTTACAAAAATGTAAGGGGTGTACTCACTTTTGTGAGATACTGTGTATATATATATATATATATATATATATATATATATATATATATACACACACACACACACATATACAGCACAAGGGCCTCTGGGGAGTGGAAGGAACATGGAGAACAGAGCCCAGTGTTGATATCTTCTGTAATGACTATTGTAATGAATAAACAATTCTGATAGATTTCCATTTTTATACTTACTTGGAGTTCAGCTTCATATACAGTGAAGTGTATTGTTTTTGAAAGAAGTCATCAACGAACCCACCTGAATATAAAACTCACCACATTATGTCATAGTCACAAAATAACAGTCTCTGAGTCGGAGGGAAGGTCACCCTCATTTCCATAGATTGTCTTATTGGAAAAACAATCAGTCTGACAGCCATCCTGATGGATGATAGAATAATGAGGTGTGAGATGATCTCGAAAAACTCTGTGAGCACTACAGAAACGGCTGAGCGGGGACTGGATCTGCAGCACAAGGCGTAAACCGGCAATTAACGCAGGAATGAGCTGGAGAATAAAACTGAAATATCTACCGTTAATGAGAAATTGATTGTCCTCCCCATTAACATGCACAAGAAGAATGGAAAACACTTTGCTGGCCATTTCAGAAGTGTTTGTAACTCACTTCGAAGTGACTGGCTGTAGCCAAAAATTATTCTTACTGTTGTTCTAATTTTTTTGTCTTCAGGGCTTTAAAAAAGGCCAAGATATACTATATAACCAATTTACTGTGACTATTGATTATTGCTTTTAGGAGATTGTACTTGATTGCTCCACAAATGCTGGGGAGATAACTCTGCATAACGGTAGAAACTTTCAAAATAAAAATTTTACATCATGTTTGAAATGTAGACTCAAATTGTTATATCATTTTCTTTTTTTGTACATCACGGGACACAGAGCCACAGTATTTACTGAATGGGTTATATAGGCACCTCCTAGGTGATGGACACTGGCACACCCTAGACAGGAAGTTTAGCTCCCTATATAACCCCTCCCCTTACTGGGAGTACCTCAGTTTTTTCACCAGTGTCTAAGGTGTTGGTCATGAGTAAAGACGTGATGTGCTGAGCTCTGCTGGAGAAATCTTTGCTGGGGCAGGCCATGCAACCGGATCCATTCAAAGTGTAATTTCCAGGCCGAATTTAATGGTACCCTGGCCTCGTGTCCGAAACAAGGTTTTGCTTGTTACGCTTCACTTTCTAGAGAGCTGGACCCCGGATCCATTTTTTGTTTTTTTCAGCCATATTTTCCTGGCGGGGTGCTTTACAGGTCCAGGAGTGTGGACCCCCTGATAACAAGGGGCCCCATTCCTGTAGGTTTTTTAACGGAGCCCACTGTGAGTGGTGAAGATTGGGTCTGTTTGGTTTACTACAGAACCCTGCAGCCGGATAAGGTAAGGGAGGTTCCTAAAGAATTTCTAATTCTTGTGGGTTTTCTCCTTTAGGTAAATGTTGCTATGCCTAAAGTCGCCACTGGGGGCTGTCAAGAGCACGTACCTGTTCCATGCTTGTCATTCTCTTCTCTGTGTCACAAGCTGCACTCTTCCTCCAGCCCGGCCCCAGGTAGGATGTAGGAAGGGGGGTTTTCTCTTTTCAGGAATGTACCCCCACAGCTTCCTTCCAGGCTAGAGGCCATGGGGCAGTTGGCGGTATGCTGCACCGCCTCCCGATGCCACACCCATTACGGCGGCTCTCTATCCACCTGCCCTCCTCTCTCCTCCGCCCCAGTCCCCCCCTCCACGTGCGATCCGGTCAGAGTCCGAGCTCCCTCTCGCGCAGGAAAGCGGTCCTTTTTTGAAAAAAGATGAGGGGGCGCAGGAGGGGTGGTCGAAGGAGGGGGTGGAGGATCAGTGCGGCATTGGCATGATTCAACGCCCACAATACGGGCCATGCATAGCTATAAAGGTGCACTTTTTTCAGGTGCACACAGCTAAAGGAGGGACACAGAGCAGATGGATGGCATGTGAGTGTTGGTGACACAGGCATTCCCAGGCACATTTACTTAGCATCAGACTGAGCCTTCAGTTGCTGAACTATTTTGCTCAGCAATGGGTGCATTTCTGGTAGTACCTCTGCATTTGTGCTTAGCACTATGGGCAGAAGGGGAGGTAGAAATAACCGGAAAAATAGGGGCTCAAAGGTATCTCCCTCAGGCTCCGAGGACCCCCCTCTGCAACGCCATCTCCCCCTGAAAGACCTAGGGAGGCTGGTCAGAGTGAGCCGTCGGGGTCAGGGCCTATAACTGCTTCCGGCATTTCAGCCCCTGTATATATTACTCAGGAGGTTTTTTCCTCAACCATAAGTGTATTAGAGGAAAGATTAGTGGCCTTAATTGCATCTTCACAAAGTGGAAGAAAACGCAGTAGGTCCCTTCTACCACCCAGGACCCTCAAACAGAGGAACACTGGAAGAGGGAAGACGAATCCCCCTCAGAGGACCGGGATGAGACTGATGACCCTCTTCAGCTTCACAGGCTGAGAAATTGCTGGTGCATTCTCTTACTGAAATGGTCCGCTCCACATTTAAGTTGCCGGAACTGAGTCGGTTGAAAAGCCCACATCTTATTTGGGTTCACTGAAGCCTCCTCAAGCTGTGCATGCTTTTCCTGTTCGTTGATTGCTGGAAAAGCTTATTTATTCTGAGTGAGATCACCCAGATAAAAAATGTTCCCTCCTAAAAAGTTTTCAACACTTTATCCTTTGGAGGAAAAATTTACAAAGATGTGGGGTATACCAGCAATTGACGCTGCTATATCCTCTGTGAATACAAGTTTGACTTGTCCTGTTGACAACGCTCAAATGCTTAGGGATCCATCCGATAAACAATTGGAATTCCTGTTAAACATTTTTTCCATGGCAGGTTCAGTAGCTCAACCTGCAGTGGCAGCAATTGAGGTATGTCAATCCTTGAGAGATCACTTGAAACAGGTGCTCAAGGTTTTCCCTGAACAGCAGGCCCAGGAGTTAGCCGAGCTGCCATTGGCTTTGTGTTTTGCAGTTGACGTAATCAGAGATTCTATCCTTCAGACCTCTCGCCTTACACTTGGGTTGGTGCATATGCGTAGAATCACAAGAAGGTGGGGTCCCACAATTCTCAGAATAACCAATAATTCATTTGAATTTACAGTATATTCAGACTGAAACAAATTGCATAGTCTAACGATGGACTCATTTCACCTTTACCACCACACAGTGGTATCAGGTTCTTACAGTTCCTCACTGTTTATCACTCTGAGAATCTGCACACAAGATATTTCACAACTGGTACCTGACTTCTGCCAAGTTGGTTCACATCTATCCTTGGCTCACATCTAGGTGCTCAAGGTTTTTCCTGAACAGCAGGCCCAGGAGTTAGCTGAGCTGCCAGCGGCTTTGTGTTTTGCAGTTGACGCAATCAGAGATTCTATCCTTCAGACCTCTCGCCTTACGCTTGGGTTGGTGCATATGCATAGAATCTTGAAAAATAGGTCAGCTGAAGCGCCATGCAAAAAGCTCCTGGCTGGTTTCCCCTTCCGTGTTGTAAGGATGTTTGGGGATGATTTGGACCATTATATCTAAAAAATCTGAAGTGGGAAAAGTACCGTATATACTCAAGTATAAGCCGACCCGAATATAAGCCGAGGCACCTAATTTTACCACAAAAAACAACTGGGAAAACGTATTGACCCGAGTATAAGCCTAGGGTGAGAAATGCGCAGCTACTGTAATGCCCCGTACACACGGTCGGAAAATCCGACCACAAAATCCATCGGATTTTTTCTGACGGATTTTGTCCGACACTGGTGTTGCATACACACGGTCGGACAAAGTTGTCGGAAAATCCGATCATTCTGAACGTGATGACGTTTGTTGCCTACGACTGGACTACGTAGAGGCTAGTAGCCAATAGCTTTGGTCTTGTAATGTGATCTGAGCATGCGTGGCACTTTGTCCGTCGGAATTCGCTACACACGATCGGAAAAAGTCCGATAGGACTTTATTGTCGGAAAATTTGAGAGCGGGAGATAAAACTTTGTCCGTCGGAGAATACGACGGAAAAAGTCCGATGGCGCCCACACACGGACGGAATTTCCGACAACATTGTCCGATAGGACATTTTCCGTCGGAAAATCCGACCGTGTGTATGGGGCATTAGTGCAAAAGATGGTCGACAATGCCCATTTGCAGCCTCACTTTCCCCATTTGCATGCCTCACTGTGCCCATTTGCAGCCATAGGTCCCCGAACTTCAGACTTTGTAGTTAAGGGTTCCTAAATGCCCCCTAGCTGCAGCCAAAATTTGGGGTCTCTGGACCCAAAGGGTCCCGAAATGACATTGCTGCAGGTGGACACAGTTGACCGACTTTGGGGCCCTGTATCTCAGGGTCACTTGGTGCTAGGAATTGTAGTGCTAGTTCCGCTGGGGTTGAATACCAAATTTGGGGTTCCTAGCACCAACAGTCCCGGAGATATGGGGCCCGAAAGTTGGGACGGAAAATGTCATTTTCTGCTGCAGAAAAGTGCTTGACTCGAGTATAAGCCGAGGGGGGGGGGGCACTTTCAGCGCAAAGAAATGTGCTGAAAAACTCGGCTTATACTCGAGTATATATACGGTACCCTTTTGCCAGTTAAGAAAAGGAGTAAACGTCCTTCATTTGAACAGGCTCTTTCTCCAGTGCCAGGGGCATCAGCCTCCAGGCAGTCCCGACAGGCCTCCACCGTCAGGTTCCAGAGGTAAAACTCAGAGTTAACACCCCCGGGACAAAAGAAGTCCTGGGGGAGGAAATCTACAAGAAAGAATGCTAAAGCCTCTTTATAAAGGGGCGCCCCCCGCTCGTTCGTGTGGGGGGGGAGACTGCTACAGTTCTAGTTCAATATACCCCCATGCTTGGTATTAGTATTCAGATATCTGCACTGCATTGTCAGTTTGGCTTTGTTATTTTGGGATATCTGCTTTCAGTCACATGTTGTCATATCTCTGTAAGTTGTCACGAATATGGAACCCGGATTTCTATTTTCTGTTGTATCCTGATCTTGATCTGGACTGGTTCTCAGATTCTCTTGTTTCAAAGACTGTCATTTGGCTGCATTGTATAGTGTGTGTATTTCCATTAAGTTTGTTCTTGGAAAAAAAAAAAAGGTTGATTTGCATATGGCTTTAGCTGCCTACATCTACTGGTAGTTTTACGTGCACTTATGTAGATAAAGGTGAACTCTTTCATCATACATTAGGCTTTAATTGTCCATGCTGTAACAGGTTTCCTTTCAAGTGTAATTGCACTCTCATACAGATCAGCCAAATAAATGCTTTTCACTTTGCTACACTTCACTCTCTTTTCTTGCTTTGATGTTCAGCCGGTCTTTTTTTGTGCAGTTTTTTTTTTTTACTTTGTAAATCTGACCTTGTAAGGCTGCATTGTCAAAGTGAAATGGGAAAAAATAGTGAAAAGCAGAGATTCTAAATTAAAAATTCTAAAATAAAAATAGTATGAAGAATGTTCATTGTTACCCACTTCTTCACAAATAGTGAAATGTCTTCATATATGGCATATTCCTGCACAAAAAAAATCATAAATATGAAGCGCACTACTCCCTTGGGAGCTGCTAGTTAGTTCATTACAGTACATGCTGGTTTAACCCCCGCTTCTTCCACCCCTGCTTTCGTAATTCACAGACAAGTTAGAACCGTTCAAACTTTTATGCCGCGTACACACGGTCGGAATTCTCGTCGGAAAAAGCTCTTATTCCGACGGAATTTCGCTCAAGCTGTGTTGCCTACACACGGTCACACCAAATTCCGACGGTCAGTAACACAGCGGCATTAAACATGTTCGACTGCACTATAAAAGGGAAGTTTAATGCTTCCGAGCATGCGTCAAATTGTTTCCGAGCATGCGTCAAATAGTTTCCGAGCATGCGTCGGAATTTTGCGTGTCGGAATTGCATACACATGATCGGAAAATCCGATAGAAACGTTTTCCGTCGGAAAAATTGAGAACAGGTTCTCAATCCAAAGTCCGTCGGAAATTCCGACAGAAAAAGACCGATGGGCATACACACGGTCGGAATATCCGTTGAGAAGCTCCCATCGGACTGTTTCCATCGAGAAATTCCGACCGTGTATATGCGGCATAACTTTATTCCGGATTTGGCAGTAGGATTACTTGAATGGTGCAAAAAGATACACGTTGCCTCTGGACTAAGCTGCATGAGTGTTAGACCCTTTCCCTTAGTGAGCTGGCGCATGCCCCTCTGAAAAGAATGTGGTACTTTGAAACGCTGGAAATCCCAGGCCCACCTGCCTTCTCTCATCCTGCCATTTCTTTCCAGGCCAGCTCAGGAAAGGTCCAGGAGACCCCGGTTCACTCAGGTAGATTTGCAGCTACATCTTGCTTCTTGATTGGTGAAACCTTCTGGCTCTGGAGTCTCTGAACCTCCATGCCTTTCCAGCTCAGGAGTCTCTGCACCTCCATGTCTTCCAGCGAAGTTCAGTGGCTTTCCAGCTCAGGAGTCTCTGCACCTCCAGGCCTTTCAGCCCTGATAGTTAAGGTTACATTTTTTTCTGCCTTTCTGGATTAACGCTTGTCCCATCTTCAGCTCCCTAGGGAAAATGTGACCCCAGTTTATATGTATGGACCCCGCCCCTGCCCAAACAAATTAACGATTGGACAAGAGCAATACACACTGCCTGTCCTTCAGGCCCTGATCCGCCTCCTTTCCAGATAGTTCTCTGGAGAAGAAAGGGAGGGTTTTCCCAGGGTTATGAACAGCTGGTCACACCCCCCTCTAACCTATAACTCCACCCTAACCCAAACCAAACCTCCAGGCCTAAAGTGGTGGGCGCTACAAATAAAATGACAGACTATTTTCAGCTGTGACAAAAGAGTAGCGAGTTAAAAAAAAAAACACTCGAAGCTGCTTTTAAAATAAGCAAACTTCTTTATTCTTTGGTCTACAGCAGGTCTACCAACTATCGGGGAACTATTTACGGGCACTTGCCTGAACTCCTTCCAACAATTACTTTGTTTGTTTCTCTCCCGTGTTTAGTGGACTCAGTGTCCTTTGCTCCAGGACTTAATGAAGTTCTACGACCACCCCAGTCCAAGCACTAAAGGAATTGCCTTTATCTACAGGCTCCTACTCAACCCTTCATCCCAACCCAAAACATTTTCGATGCACCACTGGGAACGATGGATAGACGTGTGCAGAATGGAAACATGTGTTTTGTTTCGAATAGATTAATTATGCTACTAATTTCGCTTTATTCATTCCTTTCAGAATTCATTTAGTTTTGTTTTGTTTAATTTTGTTTATTAATATAAATTTTTAATACATTTTTGAAACGATTCGAATTCGGATTGGTCGAAAAATGATCAGCCGATTCTAATTTTGTGTGAAGAATCGCTGGTTGTTAACCACTTCAATACTGGGCACTTTCCCACCTTCCTGACCAGGCCAATTTTCAGCTTTCAGCGCTGTCGTACTTTGAATGACAATTGCACAGTCATGTAACACTGTACCCAAACAACATTTTTATCATTTTATTCCCACAAATAGAGCTTTCTTTTGGTGGTAGTTGATCACCACTAGGGTTCTTTCTTTTTTTCTTTTTTTTTACTAAACAAATAAAAAAAATATATATATATTTTGAAAATAAGTAATTTTTCTCCTTCCCTGTTGGGCACTAATAAGGCGGCACTAATGGGCACTGGTGAGGTGGAACTAATGAGGTTGCACTGATGGACACTGATGATGAGGCACCAATAGGTGGCCCGATATGCAGCACTGAAGGGCATTGATAGGTGGCACTGATGGACACTCATAGGTGGCACTGATGGGTACTGATAGGCGACACTGATGGGCACTTATAGGTGGCACTGATAGGCAGCACTGATGTGGCACTGATAAGTGGCACTGGTGGGCACTGATAGGCAGCACTGATAGATGGCTCTGATAGGCAGCACTGATGAGGAGGCACTAGCAGGCTTTACTGCTGGGCACAGATTGACATCTACAATGGGCACTGATTGGTACCTCTAAAATTCATTCATGGTGGTCCTGGGTGGCATCGCTGGTGGTCCTGGGTGGGCATCCATGGCCGGCATCCCTACTGGCCATGGGTGGAATCCCTGGTGGTCTTGGGTGGGCAATCAATAACAATCAGCGCAGACCCTCCCTATCAGGAGAGTGGCTGATTGGCTCTCCTCCAGTGCGTCTGTCAGACACGATGGATGAAAAGAAATGGCTTTTCCTGTTTACACCGCGATCAGCTGTGATTGGACACAGCTGACCACCTGGTAAAGAGCCTCCGTCAGAGGCTCTTTACCCAGATCGGAGATGCGGTGTGTCAGACTGACACACCACATCAGCGATCGGCATGCGATTGTGGGTTATCATTATTATGTCATATGACATCCGGTCAGGATAACAGAACCATGTTGATGAGGAGAAGGGCCTCATCCCCAGAACCCTTGCCAGTAGTTGTGGGGGTCTGCGAGCGGGGGGCTTATTGAAATCTGGAAGGGGCCCCCATATTCTGCCCCCCTATAGTACCCCTACCCATTCACCAAAAAAGTGTAAAAAGCGATCAAAGACACAACATTTATTGAAAATGTCTTTATTAGAAAAATGTCCCCTCGTAGATCCAACATAAATGATGCCGCCCACTGATCCGAAAAAAGATGGCATTATCGGGTGATGTCACCGACTCAGAATGCTCCAGCTGATGATGTCACAAGAAGGCGGGGTCACACGAATCTCAGAATAACCAATAATTCATCTGAATTTACAGTATATTCGAACTGAAACAAATTGCATAGTCTAACAATGGACTAATTTCACCTTGATATTCACACAGTGGTATCAGGTTCTTACAGTTCCTCACTGTATATCACACTGAGAATCTGCACAAAGGATATTTCATAACTGGTACCTGACTTCTGCCAAGTTGACTCACATCTATCCTTGGCTCACATCTATCCTCACCAGGCTGATAGAGGAACTGTGGTCAATACAGATCTCTCTTCCACATCTGGTGGATCTGCCCCAACTTCGTTGTTGACCTGTTTTATGATCTCTATAATGCAATCCCCAATTTCTACAACCCTTCAGATGGTCCTTCTTGGCATGGATATTTCCCTCTGGCCCACTGAACTCAGTACCCTTGTAATAAATCATATCGGTACGACTGGCTGTTGCCAGAAGATTGAAATGTGTTCACCCCTCTTTCTTGGGGAAGTCATCTCCATACTAAATGACCATTCTCAGTTTGAATATATGTTTGCCAAAGCACACCTCCAATTGCCAGAATTTTACACTAACTGGCACCCATGACTCACTGATATCAGAAATCCAACCTTGTTCAGGTAACCCCTCTGCTCAGACTCTCTTACTTTAACCTATCTATTAAATGGTGAAAGGTTTAATCTATGCCTGGTAAGCCACTAGAATCTAAATCTTGCTTTTACCTACTCTACTACTAGCATGCCCCCTACGCTCACCATCCTGCCCGAAATCCACTCCATAAACATGTTCTACCTTTATCTTGCTTACATTCTCGATGTTGATACCCACCGACCAACTGAGCCTTTTCTGGCACTTTTTTAGCCAATCACACAAGCAGGAAATGACATTTATGGGGCAGAGTGTTCACCATCTGTGTACAGAACGCCTCCGGGTGGCCATATTGCACAGAAAATTACAGAGCTGCAGATTGGAAAAGAAAGGTCATTTTTAATAACATTCAATGATGTCATGGAGGGGGGGGGCTGAGTCCTGCTGTCTGTGTCAATGATTGCAGCCGCGGGACTTGTGAGCGCGCCCGCACCGGCGCCCCCATGGAAAGTTGCTCTCCTGGGGGGGGGGGGTCACCCGATGAAGAGGAGGAGCAAGGAGAGCTGCTGGTGCACCCCATAAGAAGAGGATTGGGGCTGCTCTGTGCAAAACCCTTGCACAGAGCAGGTAAGTATAACATGTTTTTATATATATTAAAAAAAGAACCTTTATAATCACTTTAATATTACTTTAATTGAACAAGCTGAAGTTAGAAGCTGATTGGCTACCATGCACAACTGCACCAAATATTAAAAAAAAAAAAAAAAATATAAAAAGTAAATACATGAACAGCTTGTCATGCAGACAGACGGCAGTTCAAAAGCCGCGCCGCCTCCTCCCGCTCGTCCGTGATAGGCGGACACTAATTTTCCCAGCAGTACAGTGTTCCGCCTATCACGGATGGCCTGTCATTCTCATCTCATGGACGAGGATGAGAGAATGTCTGTGATAGGCGGAACACTGCACACTGACTGCTGGGAAAAAAGTGTTCCTCCTATCACGGACGAGGAGGAGGAAGAGGCGCGGCTTTTAAATTGTAATGGTGCCGTACACGCTGTGGAGGGGGACAGAGCGGGACAGAGCGGGACCACATCGGGACCACATCGGGACCACATAATGAATGAATGCAGATGGGCATTGCTGACCCTTTTTCCACTTAGTAGCTGCTGCATTTTTGCCCCTCGGTCTATACACGGGTCAATGACGGCCTATACTCGAGTATATACGGACTCAAGGCGCTTGTCTGCCCCTGTTTTCCTGCTGTATTAGAAGAGGTGGTCTTGAGTTTTTTCCTGAAGGCCTGATGGTTTTCTTCCAAGCGGATGTCGTTTGGTAGAGCATTCCATAGCCGAGGTCCCTGTACTGCGAATCTTCTTTCTCCCTTCGATTTATAGCGGGCTTTGGGGATGAGAAGGAGATTTTAGTTTGTCGATCGAAGTCTGCGATTTGGTATGTATTTTCCTATTTTCTCACAAAGGTATTGTGGAGCATTTCCTTGTGTACATTTGTGGGTGAGGCAGAGGGTCTTGAATGTGATCCTATCTTTTACCTTGAGCCAATGAAGGGACCTTAGGGATGGGGAAATGGATTCCCATGGTTTCTTTCCGGTGACTAATCTTGCTGCTGCGTTTTGGACGACTTGTAGGCGTGCAATCTGGTAATCCGATAATCCTATGTAGAGGTAGTTTGCCTAGTCGAGACGCGAATTGATGATGGTTCCTATTACTACTGCTTTCTCCTTTTCTGGGATGAAGGGGATGAGTCTACGAAGCATGCGGAGGAGATGATGGGATCCGCTGATTACTGATCCTATTTGTGCATCCATGGTCATCTCTGAATCAAAGATGACTCTGAGGCTTTTGGCTTTGGTGCTTGGAAGGATGGTCTGTCCCAGGATGGTTGGTGGGATCCATGAGGTCTTTGTTTTTTTACTTCGGTTAGCGTTGAGGAGCAGTAGTTCTGTTTTCGACCCATTAAGTTTGAGGGAGCTAGTGGTCATCCAGTCATCAATGATAAAATGTATCTACTAACTATATAAAATGTGCAAGCAATCCTAAATTAAATAGCACTAAAGTGACCGTGCTAAACCCACAATGAATAAGATAATTCAATATAATAATAACTATATAGCAATCATAATCTTCACAGTGCAAATGTTGCAAAAATGCTTGCAAAGTGCTTCAAAGTCATATAAGTTCAGAACATCAATTCTAATGGCAGAAACCTTCCCATTGACTGTTCATATAAAAACGTGATAAAAATAAAATTAAAAATCCAATGACAAAAACTCCTGGTGCCAGTTCATATGAAGAAAGTGCATAAGTGCAAAAAAGTCAACAAGTCAACAGAACTTCCACTTCATCCAACATATTTGACCATCCGACGTGCGCCACTCATTTGCCCCAGCCTCTTACCTCACAGGAAGAACCCTACGGGTCTAACCAAACTCCTAAGATAGGTAGACACTGGATCCTCAGCGATCGATCTGCTCCCACAGGTATCCGCAAGGATCCCAGACCATGGAGGGTTTCAAGCTCATCCAATGTGGTGTTACCATGTAATAAAGAAGGGGGGTGTAGTATTCAAATACACTTTAATAAAAACAAGTAGTAACTTACAGTTCAGCAAGATCAGTACGCTTGGCCGTGACCAGAAGTGACGCCAATCTGCTCCTCCCTGACGCGTTGCGTCCAGTGTTGGTCATGTTACTTTAAAAAGTAATTATTTAAGTTACAAATTACTTCTCCCAAAAAGTAATTGCGTTAGTAACTCAGTTACTACATTGGAAAAGTAATTAGTTACGCAGCAAAGTAACTGACTTTTTTTTTAATATTCTATACGTGTAACTAAGGGGCGGGTCTAGTATTACTGCATTTATTGTTATTGTTATATATCGTGTAACCAAGAGGCAGATCTGTTATAGTGTGTAAGCAAGGGGCTATTATAATTATATCGTGTAAGGGGCGGATGGCTACAGAAGAGGGCGAATGTTAAATTAATGGGCAGAGCTCGATATATAACAATAATAATAAATGCGCCCCTTGGTTACAGTAATACTAGACCCGCCCCTTAGTTACACGATAGACGCCCCTTGCAGAGTAGCACGAGCATCGGGAGCGTGCGGCATTGCCTCGTACAATTACATGTTAACTGCGCCTGCGCGGTGTAGAGTTCACTCAGAGCTGTTTAGGTTCGGCAATTTTCGGAAGCTCCGTAGTCCTTCGTACTGCGCAAGCGCTGCGCCAGCGCAGTACAGGGGGTCCTTATCAGGTGGGGGAACTTTTTCGGCAGGACACCGGAATTACACTACTGCCATCTAGTGGCGGTAGATGTAATTGGGGTAACTAAGCCAAAGTAATGGGAACTGAGTTACCATGAGGGGAAAAGTAATCAGTTAGATTACTCGTTACCCTCTAAAGTAACTGCGTTAAGTACCTCCGTTTATTTTTACTCAGTTACTTACATCACTGGTTGCGTCACTGATCACATGACTTCATCAAAGGGTAAAGGGTACCAGATATTGCACTCTCTAGTTTTAGTAAATCAACCCCAGTGCCCCCTGTGGTGGGATGACTATCGCACTACATATCTGAACCAGAACTTGCAGCAGACTTCCAGAATGTTTGCAAAGAAAGTTGATCTGGAGTCATGCAATGCGGACTCGCTGCAATTGTGCAACAAACTCGTAAAGCCTGGCAAGTCTAGCAATAACTTAGCAAGTCATTTTTAAACCTGCAGCAAAATTGCTTCCTATCTGGGAATATAAAATTATTATACTGCGTTTTACAGAGAACAGATTCAAGTTTGCCCCACGTAAATAGTGATAAGGGGGAGAGAGGGAAAGTTACAAAGAACACGTTTCAGGAATAATATTCCCAGCGACCCTGTGAGGTGCTCTGTGAATTCTTGCTGAAGTTGACTTCAGAGAACTCTGATTTCAGTGAGCTCAGTTCCAGTGTTTCCTGCATTGCATCAGAACACTGAATGCTTTCACTTGTTACCTGGAATTGCTTTTGAAAAAATAAAAAAAAGTAAAAAAATCTGTTTCAACCTTTCCCAACCAGGTCCTTCAATTTCCGACTACTGTAAGAAAAAAGAAAAGTAATATGTTTACTGCTAAATCTCAGCACTGGCTGGAGCCCAGAGGCAGATCTGTGACTTCTGAAGATTTAATAACACCAGGAACATAGGAGATGAGAAGTCAACCATACAGAGAGATTTTATGGGTCTCCGCTCTAATTTGAGGCATTTCATCTATTTATTCGAGCTGACTGTGAGCAAAATGAGAAGAAATAGGAGAAGAGCTTCGGCTAAATGGTCTCTACAGTGTTTCGTGGCTCCACAAATGTATGAAGAGTCATCAGATGTTGGGCTAATGATGCAGACCAAATGAACAAGCTTGGCCCGTGTGCCACCCGTTACTCTACAAGGGGCGTACAACGAGCTCATCCAATGTCCCCCCGCCATCATTCCGCTCTCCCGTACCAATTACTAGAATCTTAAATATTACATTTCCGACCAATCAAAACTGATTCTGTACATTTACTTTACATGCGGTATAATAGCTCCGGAGTTTTCTAGATGAACAGTTTATTTCAGTGATCTTTAAAGGCCCATTCACACTTCTCTGATGAAAAAGTTTGACAGTTTTCGGGACTCCTGACTCCAATCATGCACCTGTGAAATGTAACCGCTTGTCTACCGGGCACTTTTACCCCCCTCCCTGCCCAGGCCAATTTTCAGCTTTCAGCACTGTCACATTTTGAATGACAATTGCGCGGTCATACAACACTGTATACATATGACATTTTTATAATTTTTTTCACACAAATAGAGCTTTCTTTTGGTGGTATTTAATCACCTTTGGGTTTTTTTTTTTTTTTTTTTTGCTAAACAAATGAAAAAGGACCAAACATTTTGAAAAAATCAAGTTTTTGAAAGTTTGTTACAAAATTTTGCAAACAGGTAATTTTTTTCACCTTTCTGTGTGTTGATGAGGCTGCACTGATGGGTACTGATATATGGCACTGATTGGCGGCACTGATGGGCAGTGGTTGGTGGCACTGATGGGCACTGATAGGCACTGGTTGCTGGCACTGATGGGCACTGGTTGGTGGCACTGGTAAGTGGCAGTTATGGGCACTGATAGGCACTGGTAGGCTGTACTGATGGGCACTGATAGGCACTGGTAGGCAGTACTGATGGGCACTGATAGGGACTGGTAAGGGGCACTAATGGGCATTGATAGGCACTGGTTGGTGGCACTAATGGGCACTGGTAAATGGCACTAATGGGCACTGATAGGCACTGGTAGGTTGTACTTATGGGCACTGGTAGGCACTGGTAGGTTGTACTTATGGGCACTGGTAGGCACTGGTAGGCGGTACTGATGGGCACTGATAGGTGGCATGGATGGGTGTCACTGATAGGCAGCACTGATAGATGACACCAGTGGCGGCCGGTGCTTAATATTTGGGGGGGGGTGGCAAACAAACCTGCCCAACGCACTTGTGCTACCGCTACGGGAGCCGGACAGTAAGGCGGCGATTAGTCGCCCTACCTTAGGCTGCTCCTTGCTCCAGCTGGTTGTGGGAAGTGCCATTGCTTCTCCTCCCGGCCGAACAGGAAGTGGGTCCTGAGACTCGATTGGCCAATCAGATCTCAGGATCCGCTTTCTGATTGGCTGAGAGGAGAAGCAGGAAGACATTAGCGAATATTAATTTGCTAATGTCACACAACTGGGTGGACTCAGGGCGCAGTGCTCTGCGCCCCAAGCCCACACTTTATTTAAGCCAAGTAGAGCCTCGGGCTCTAATCACGTGCTTTAAAAAAAAAAATTGAAATCTATGCGGCCGGCGCCCTGCATGTAGATTAGGGTCCGGGCGCATGGATTAGGGGGGAGCAGCTGCCACTGGGTGACACTGATGAGAAGGCACTTATGGGCTGCACTGATAAGCACTGATGGGCACTGTTGGGACTGAACTGGTAATCAGAACAAAATATTACAGCACACACATGCAAAAAAGACATTTACCTCCAGAAAGGCTTACCGTATTTATCGGCGTATAACACGCACTTTTTTCCCCTTAAAATCAGGGGAAAATCGTGGGTGCGTGTTATACGCCGATCCCCCGCCAATCGCCGCTGATCCGGAGCTCCGCCGACATCTACGAGCAGAGCCGAGTCTTCTGTGTACTCGGCTCCGCTCGCAGTCGCGCCCAGTCCCGCCTCCCAAGCCTTTACGTCCCGCCATTGGCCCGGCATTGTGTCCATCATAGGAGCCGGGCCAAGGGGCGGGACGGGGGCGTTACTGCGAGTGGAGCCGGCTCAGTCTATGTCGGCGGCGGCGGCGGGAGGAGCCAAAGATCTCGGCGGCGGCTGTGGCGGCTGCGGCGGCGGAAGGAGCCGAAGATCCTGGCGGCGGGAGGAGCCGAAGATTTCGGCGGCGGCGGGAGGAGCCGAATATCTCGGCGGCGGCAGCGGCGGGAGGAGCCGAAGATCCTGGCGGCGGGAGGAGCCGAAGATGGCGGCGGGAGGAGTCGAAGATGGCGGCGGCGGTAAGTTTAAAAATAAAAATCAACCATGCGTTTTAGAAAGGCTTCAGGGGGACAATGTGCCAGGATTCAGGAGGACAAGGTGCCAGGATTCAGGGGGACAATGTGCCAGGATTCAGGGGGACAATGTGCCAGGATTCAGGAGGACAAGGTGCCAGGATTCAGGGGGACAATGTGCCAGGATTCAGGGGGACAATGTGCCAGGATTCAGGGGGACACAGTGCAAGGCTGCAGGAGGACAGTGCAAGGCTTCATTAATGGGCATTTAAATGTAAGTTTTTTTTTTTTTTTTTTTTTTCCTTAAACTTCACTCCTAAAAGTTTTTTTTCCTTAAACTTCCCTCCTAAACTTGGGGTGCGTGTTATACGCCGATAAATACGGTATTTAAAACACCTAGACATTTTCAAAAAACATTTTCAAAAAACAATATCAAAAAATATGGGGATATGGTGTGAACAAATCCCCATATTTTTGGATAATGTTTTGTAAATTTTATTTCAGTCCACATGTCTACCCGGACCCCCCTTTAGAACTGATGGTGCCCGGGCCCTGTACAGGAGAGCTGGCTGTACTGCCTTATCAGCAGCCCTGCATGTGACACACCACCAGAAGATGGCGTGATCTTCAAAGCTGGTGAGTTCTCATCCCGCCAACTTTATTGCAGCACAAGAAGAAAGCAAGGCGGAGTAGGCTCCATCTTGGGGATGTTCCTGCAGTCCTCCTGGGAGCACTGGGAGCGATTGAAACTGCTGGGGAAGGAGGTGGGGGGAGGAGATTCGTCCCAGTAATATGCATGTCATCCAGGACAGTTGGCAACTATGGGTGATTAGGGTGTGCCCAGGCACACCTGGCACACCCTGTGTGCACGCCTATGCTCCTAACACATTTTTGAGCCATAACAGGTTCTGTCTGGATTGATTCTCGCCATGATGAAATGACTCCATGTCTGTGTCTAGAACATGAATATTGTGTTCTAATGATATTGGTGTCTAAATATAAAGATAAATGGAACAACTTTGAAATAATCCTTTTTTCTTTTTTTTTTTTTTGCAGGCCTGTTAATTAAAAATGACTGGAGGTGATCACACAGTGGATATGATTCCTCAAAGGTTATTTACAGACAAAGTGAAATTTAATTAACAGAAATATCTGGGAATGAACAAGTGTTGGCGTCTGTTTACTGACATATTAAAGGTCTCATTATGAGCCGCGCCTGCAGTTATTACACATTCCGGATCCCTTCTCTTCTCCAGAACACTCAGAAAACTCTAAACTACATGTGAAGGTAACTACAGTATGGTGACAAATACTCAAATAATTCAAGCCCTAGTAAGTACCACTATTGGACAATCGATTTTTAATTGGTCCCTGGAATACCCCCCCACCCCCCCCCACCCCCATGACCAGGTCATTTTTTTGCGATACGGCACTGCTTATTTTAACTGACAATTGCGCAGTCATGCAACGCTGTACCCAAACTAAATCTATATAATTTCTCTTGATGATAGATAGATATATATATATATATATATATATATATATATATATATATATATATATATATATATATATATATATATAAAATTGCATAATATATATATATATATATATATATATATATATATATATATATATATATATATATATATATATATATATATATATATTTTTTAACAGAGACCCTAGAGAATAAATTGAAGGTTGTTGCCATTTTGTATGTCACACGGTTTTTGTGCAGCGGTTTTTCAAACGCAATTTTTTTGGGAAAAAACACACTTTAATAAATAAATTTAAAAAAAACATTATATACCCCAATTTGTTTATACAATATAAAAGTTGTTGTTACGCTGAATAACTAGATACCTAACATGTCAGGCTTTAAAATTGCGCACACTCGTGGAATGGTGCCAAACTACGGTACCTAAAAATCTCCATAGGCGGAGGTTTAAACATTTCTATAAGTTACCAGTTTAGAGTTACCGAGGAGGTCCGGTGCTAGAATTATTGCTCTCACTCAGATGTTTGCGGCGATACCTCACATGTGTGGTGAAAACCATGTTTACAAATGTGAGCGTGACCCACCTACGTATGCGTTCACTACTGCACACGAGCACACGTGGGGGGGGGGGGGGTGCTTTACATTTTTTTTTTTATTAATTGTATTGCTTTTTTATAATTTGTACACTCTTTCTTTGAAAAAAATAATTTTTTAGCACTTTTATTGCTATTGCAAGAAATGTTAACCTCCCTTGTGTTAACAATACAACATGACAGGTCCTCTTTATGGAGAGACTCCAAATCTCTCCTTTACCCTTAAAAGGAAAATATTAACAATATATACCGTATTTATCGGCGTATAACACGCACCGGCGTATAACACGCACCCCAAGTTTAGGAGGGCATTTTAAGGAAAAAAAGTTTTAGGAGGGAAGTTTAGGGAAAAAAAACACTTACATTTAAGCGTCATTTGCAGCTTGTCAGCGTCATTTGCAGCTTTGCCCAGTGTGATCTGCAGCTTGCCCAGTGTGATTTGCAGCTTGTCAGCGTCATTTGCAGCTTGCCCAGTGTCATTTGCAGCTTTGCCCAGTGTGATCTGCAGCTTGCCCAGTGTGATCTGCAGCTTGCCCAGTGTGATCTGCAGCTTGTCAGTGTCAGTTGCAGCTTGCCAGCATCATTTCCATCTTTTCCACATTTAAAATTGCCGCCTAGAAAGACCGCACGGCCGGAAAAGACTGAGCGTCGGCAGAAAAGGCCCGAGCCGTCTGTTCGGCTCCTGCTCTCAGTCCCGCCTCCCTGCTGTTTCGGAAGCGAGCGCAGGGAGGCGGGACTGCGAGTGGAGCCGGAAAAGCCCGATCCGTCTGTTCGGCTCTGCTCGCAGTCCCGCCTCCCTGCTGTTTCGGAAGCAAGCGCAGGGAGGCGGGACTGCAAGCAGAGCGGAACAGACAGATCGTTTTTTTCCGGCGCCGCTGTTTTTCGGCGCCATTTTAATTTTTTGAGCACTTTTTTTTGGGGTATCGGCGTATAACACGCACCCACGACTTTCCCCTGATTTTAAGGGGGAAAAAGTGCGTGTTATACGCCGATAAATATGGTATATATATATATATATATATATATATATATATATATATATATATATATCTTTTGCTTTATGCAAAAAAAACAAAAACATGTTTACATGGCCGAGAACCGGAAGTGACTGTGACGTCGCTCCGGTCCTCCAAGAGCATAGAGATGAGCGGTTGCCATCTTGCCATTGCTTATCTATAAGTAAAGAAACTGCTGGCGCCGGATGATTCTCGGAGCTACCGATCGGTAACGTTAGCCCGGGAACCACTGGGAAGCGGTGGGAGGGGGGGCACCTCTCCTGCCACCTCTAAAAGTGATCCATCGGCGAATATCAAAAAGCTGGCTGCCTAAGAGTAGAAACAAGACCGGGATTATGGCATCTAGCTGCAGCCATAACCCCGGTATTTAACGTCAAAATCATGATGGCTCTTTATCCATGTGATCAGCTGTGTCCAATCACAGCCGATCACATGTATACACAGAAGTGCCGTTTATCGGCTCTCCTCGCCTTGCACTGACAGGGGAGACCTGTACAGGTAATCAGGGCACTGATCATCAGTGCAGCCCCAGCAGTGCCCATCAGTGACACCAATCAGTGCCCATCAGTGATGCCAGTCAGTGCTGCCTTACTATTCCAATTAGTGCCTGCTCATCAGTGCCACCCATCAGTGCTGCTCATCGGTGCTGCCCATCAGTACCGCCAATCAGTGCCGCCTATCTGTGCCACCTATCAGTGCCTATCAGTGTGGCATATTAGTGCCTCCTCATCAGTGCCAATCAGTGCCGCCTCTTTAGTGCTTATCAGTTCCGCCTCTTTAGTGCCCATCAGTGCCACCTCATCAGTTCCCATCAGTGCCACCTATCAGTCCCCTTCAGTGTGGCATATTGGTGCCTCCTTATCAGTGTCCATCAGTTCCGCCTCATCAGTGCCACCTCATCAGTGCCGCCTCATCAGTTCCCATCAGTGCCACCTATCAGTGCCCATCAGTGTGGCCTATTAGTGCCACCTCATCAGTGCCCATCAGTGCCACCTCATTAGTTCCCATCAGTGCCACCTATCAGTGCGGCATATTAGTGCCTCCTCATCAGTGCCTATTAGTGCTGCCTCATCAGTGCTCATCAATGCTACCTCATTAGTGCCCATCAGTGCTGCCTCATCAGTGCCACCTATCAGTGCCCATCAGTGTGGCATATTAGTGTATCCTCATCAGTTCCAATCAGTGCCACCTCATCAGTGCTCATCAGTGCCGCCTCATCAATTCCCATCAGTGCTGCCTCATCAGTGCCCATCAATGCCGCCTCATCAGTGCCATCTATCAGTGTGGCATATTAGTGCCTCCTCATCAGCGCCCATCAGTGCCGCCTCATCAGTGCTCATCAGTGCCGCCTCATCAGTTCCCATCAGTGCCACCTCATCAGTGCCCATCAGTGCCACCTATCAGTGCCCATCAGTGTGGCATATTAGTGCCTCCTCATCAGTGCCCATCAGTTCTGCCTCATCAGTGCTCATCAGTTCTGCCTCATCAGTTCCCATCAGTTTTGCCTCATCAGTGCCCATCAGTGCTGCCTCTCATCAGTGCCACCTATCAGTGCCTCCTATCAGTGTGGCATATTAGTGCCTCCTCATCAGTGCCCATCAGTGCTGTCTTGTTAGTGTTCATCAGTGCTGCCTCATCAGTGCCACCTATCAGTGCCCATCAGTGTGGCATATTAGTGCCACCTCATCAGTGCCCATCAGTGCCACCTCATTAGTTCCCATCAGTGCCACCTATCAGTGCCCATCAGTGTGGCATATTAGTGCCTTCTCATCAGTGCCTATTAGTGCTGACTCATCAGTGCCCATCAGTGCTGTCTCATCAGTGCTCATCAGTGCCACCTCATCAGTTCCCATCAGTGCTGCCTCATCAGCGCCACCTATCAGTGCCCATCAGTGTGGCATATTAGTGTCTCCTCATCAGTTCCAATCAGTGCCGCCTCATCAGTGCTTATCAGTGCCGCCTCATCAGTGCCGCCTCATCAGTTCCAATCAGTGCTGCCTCATCAGTGCCCATCAATGCCCCCTCATCAGTGCCTACTATCAGTGCCCATCAGTGTGGCATATTAGTGCCTCCTCATCAGTGCCCATCAGTGCTCATCAGTGATCATCAGTGCCACCTCATCAGTTCCCCTCAGTGTCACCTCATCAGTTCCCCTCAGTGCCACCTCATCAGTGCCCATCAGTGCCACCTATCAGTGCCCATCAGTGTGGCATATTAGTGCTGCCTCATCAGTTCTCACCAGTGCCGCCTCATCAGTGCCCATCAGTGCTGCCTCATCAGTGCCACCTATCAGTGCCCATCAGTGTGGCATATTAGTGCTACCTCATCAGTGCCCATCAGTGAAGGAGAATAATTATTAATTTACAAAATGTTATGACAGAAACTAAAGAAAAATATATTTTTTCAACATTTTTGGACTTTTTTAACTTTTTTGCAAAAAAAGAAAAAAAAAACAGTGATGATTCAATACCACCAAAAGAAAGCTCTATCTGTCTAAAAAAAAAAATGATAAAAATGTCATAAGTGTTGTATGACCGCGCAATTCTCATTCAAAGTGCAACGGCGATGAACGCTGAAAATTGGCCTGGGCAGGAAGGGGGTGAAGGTGCCCGGCGTTGAAGTGGTTAATTACACATCATTGAATATCATTTATTTTTAAACCAGACTTTATTGTCACTTTAAGATTTCACACGGCTACTTGTGCCAGCTGATTATTATTTGTTTGTGTTGCGTTGTATCATCCAAGGCCCCTGAAAACCTTTCCATGAAGTCGTGTGTCTACCTTAGTGATGAGACGTGTCACCTAATAATGATCGGCTACATTTCCAGGCTACAAATAACTGGCGGCGTACAATTAATGTACACGCGTCAGGATTAAATCCTTCCATTAAAGAAACACACAATTACTATGACAAGCATTTGCATCTCAATAACATTCAGGTTACTGAAAAGTGAAAAAAAAGAAAAAAAAAAAGTGTTCGCCTCCAACCGAGCGCAATAATTGGATTACGATCTGCTTTAAATCTTTAATCCTGGCTGATTTAGTGAGATAAATGTCCTGTAAATACTCTTAATACCCGACTTAACCTTAAAAACAATCAGCGAGATTAAATTAAAGAGCCAAGCGTTCGTGAGAAGGCGGTGCCGCCATTTTTTTATTTTATTTTTTTCTAGTGCGCTGGAAAAGGTTTCAGGTCCTGATCGTGTCTCTCTGTTGCTAAGTAATATTATAGATCTATATAATAAGCATAAAAAGCTTTTTGAAATGTATAGTCAGTGGTGAAATAAACCAATTATTATTGATTATATTAAGGTGAAAAAAGCGCTTACGTGACTTGCTCGCAATCTTGAACGACAACAATTAACGCCTCTGTTATCCTTGGAGAACAATAAAACTCGACTCAGATGTGTCAACTAGAATAGAAAAAAAAAGAATAATAACATAATAAACATAATTTGCTGATTAAACAATAAATAAGAGCACAAGGATAAATGTAATTGATTTGCAGAAAGAATAGAGAATGTTAAAGCAGAATTAAACTCTTTCAATCAACATGAACTATTTGTTATTCATGCTGCTAGCATTACTAAATAGATAGGAAAGTTTTTTATATTTTATTATAATTATATTATTTTTTATTATCCACTTTTATCCAAGTTTATTATATTTTATTATTATTATATTATTTTTTAAAAAGCTGTATTTTATTTTATTTTTAAATCAAATCATCTTTATTATTACTTTTTCAAAGAAAAAGAAAAACAAAACAAACAAGACAAATAACAAACATACAACCCCGGCACGTAATGAAATGGGGTAGAGAATAGACATGTGTGATTAGTCTCATACGAATCGAAAATTCATCCCAATTTCCGCAAATTCGTACATTCGGGAGGATCCGAATTACGAATTGCTATGCTTCTGAACTCTTTCAATTAACATGAACAATTTTTTATTCATGCTGCTAGCATTACTAAATAGATAAGAAAGTTTATTATATTTTTTTATTATTATTATACTATTTTTTATAATCCACTTTTATCCAAGTTTATTATATTTTATTATTATTATTACATTATTTTTTATTATCCACTTTTATCCAAGTTTATTATATTTTATTATTATTATTATATTATTTTTTATTATCCACTTCCGTCTTGGGCTTTTTTTCACACCTGTGTTTACATGTAAAAAGCTGTATTTTTTTTTTTTAATCATATCATCTTTATTATTACGTTTTCAAAGAAAACAAAAACAAAACAAACAACACAAATAACAAACAACATACAACCCCGGCACATTATGAAATGGGGTAGAGAATAGACATGTGCGATTCATTTCATACGAATCGAAAATTCATCCCAATTTCCGCAAATTCGTACATTCGGGAGGATCCGAAATACGAATTGCTATGCTGCTAAACTCTTTCAATTAACATGAACTATTTTTTATTCATGCTGCTAGCATTACTAAATAGATTAGAAAGTTTATTATATTTTATTATTTTTATATTATTTTTTTATTATCCACTTTTATCCAAGTTTATTATATTTTATTATTATTTATATTATTTTTTATTATCCACCTCAGTCTTGGGCTTTTTTTTCACACCTGTGTTTACAGTTTACAGTTTACCTGTGTTATTTTTTTTTTTATTAAATCATCTTTATTATTACTTTTTCATACAAAAACAAAAACAAAACAAACAACACAAATAACAAACAACATACAACCCCGGCACATTATGAAATGGGGTAGAGAATAGACATGTGCGATTAGTTTCGTACGGATCGAAAATTCATCCGAATTTCCACAAATTCGTACATTCGGGAGGATCCGAAATAAGAATTGCTATGCTTCTGAATTCTTTCAATTAACATGAACTGTTTTTTATTCATGCTGCTAGCATTACTAAATAGATTAGAAAGTTTATTATATTTTATTAGTATTATATTATTTTTTATTATCCACTTTTATCCAAGTTTATTATATTTTATTATTATTATATTATTTTTTATTATCCACTTCCGTCCTGGGCTTTTTTTTACACCTGTGTTTACATGTAAAAAGCTGTATTTTATTTTTTTTTTAAATCAAATCATCTTTATTATTACTTTTTCAAAGAAAAACAAAAACAAAACAAACAACACAAATAACAAACAACATACAACCCCGACACATTATGAAATGGGGTAGAAAATAGACATGTGTGATTAGTCTCATACAAATCGAAAATTCATCCCAATTTCCGCAAATTCGTACATTCAAGAGGATCCGAAATACAAATTGCTATGCTTCTGAACTCTTTCAATCAACATGAACTATGTTTTATTCACGCTGCTAGCATTACTAAATAGATAGGAAAGTTTATTATATTTTATTATTATATTATTTTTTATTATCCACTTCCGTCTTGGGCTTTTTTTTCACACCTGTGTTTACATGTGTTTTTTTTTTTTTTTATTAAATCATCTTTATTATTACTTTTTCATACAAAAACAAAAACAAACAACACAAATAACAAACAACATACAACCCCGGCACATTATGAAATGGGGTAGAGAATAGACATGTGCGATTAGTTTCGTACGGATCGAAAATTCATCCGAATTTCCACAAATTCGTACATTCGGGAGGATCCGAAATAAGAATTGCTATGCTTCTGAACTCTTTCAATTAACAGGAACTATTTTTAATTCATGCTGCTAGCATTACTAAATAGATTAGAAAGTTTATTATATTTTATTATTATATTATTTTTTATTATCCACTTTTATCCAAGTTTATTATATTTTTTTATTATTATATTATTTTTTATTATCCACATCGGTCCTGGGCTTTTTTTTACACCTGTGTTTACATGTAAAAAGCTGTATTTTTTTTTTTTTTAAATCAAATCATCTTTATTATTACTTTTTCAAAGAAAAACAAAAACAAAACAAACAACACAAATAACAAACAACATACAACCCCGACACATTATGAAATGGGGTAGAAAATAGACATATTATATTATTTTTTACTATATATATATATATTTATTGACGGCGCACATGTCTAGTAGAGAAATAATGAAATAAAAATCAGTATTTTAACATGAAAACATGTTTCCGGCAGTGGTGACGGGCGTCGTGATCAACGATGGATGTACATCAGGGACACGGTTTTATTTTTTTTAATAAAGGAATTGTCTAAAACTGTCTCTGTGTTTTTATTTCTTTTTGACACTTTTTTTGGTGAATGGGTACCCCATATTCATTTACAAGGGGGGGCGGTATCTGGGGGCCCACTTGTCAAAGGGGGCTTGTAGATTCCGATAAGCCCCCTGCCCGCAAACCCCCCACAACCACAGCCCAGGGTTGTGGGGAAGAGGCCCTTGTCCCCATCAACCTGGAAGGGGGGCGGGGTCACTGGCTTACATCACCGGGTGGCCCTGCCCTCAGCTATCTAAGAGCTGTCAGCGCAAAAAGGCTGCAGTATTGTGAAGCAAAAAACAAATAGGACAAAATAACAGAAAAAGTCATGTGCATAACTATTCAACCCCCTAACGTCAGTACTTTGTAGAGCCACCTTTTGCGGCTATCACAGCTCCAAGTCGGTTTGGATAAGTCTCTATTAAGGATGGGCCCGGTGCTCGATGCGAACCCACGTTCGCATCGAGCACCGGGCGTTCGCTCGCTCGGCGAGCCCAGAACTATTTTGGCCGCTCGCATCACGTTCGTGTGATGCGAGCGGCCCCGCAATGCATTGCGGCCGGCGCGGCCGACGCAGTGCATTGCTGGCTGATGATTGGCCAAGCATGCACTGTGACCCCGCATGCTTGGCCAATCACAGCCCCGGAAACTCGAAGAGCCATAATTGGCTACAGGCAGGACGCCTGTAGCCAATTACAGCTCAGGGGCTGTAGTACACGCCCCCCCCTATAAATCGCCGCCACGCCGTCTGCGCCGGTCACATGCTGTTCCGGCGCAGATTGAGCAGGCTGTTTCTGTGACACTCTGCTGCATTTAGATAGATAGAGAGATTCACTTGCAGAGATTGAGTTAGATAGATTCAGTTACAAAGATTGATTGACAAAGAGGGGCTTGTAGTGTGCTCGTGGCAGGCAGGCAGAGCTCCTATATTTTGTTACCAGAAGCACCTATAGGACTTGTAGTGTGTTCGTGGCAGGCAGGCAGAGCTCCTATATTTTGTTACCAGAAGCACCTATAGAACTTGTAGTGTGTTCGTGGCAGGCAGGCAGAGCTCCTATATTTTGTTCCCAGAAGCACCTATAGGACTTGTAGTGTGTTCGTGGCAGGCAGGCAGAGCTCCTATATTTTGTTACCAGAAGCACCTATAGGACTTGTAGTGTGTTAGTGGCAGGCAGGCAGAGCTCCTATATTTTGTTTACCAGAAGCACCTATAGGACTTGTAGTGTGTTCGTGGCAGGCAGGCAGAGCTCCTATATTTTGTTACCAGAAGCACCTATAGGACTTGTAGTGTGTTCGTGGCAGGCAGGCAGAGCTCCTATATTTTGTTCCCAGAGGCACCTATAGGACTTGAAGTGTGTTAGTCCCATTACACACACAGAGCTATATTTTCTTCCCAGAAGCACCTATAGGACTTGAAGTGTGTTAGTCCCATTACACACACAGAGCTATATTTTCTTCCCAGAAGCACCTATAGGACTTGAAGTGTGTTAGTCCCATCACACACACAGAGCTATATTTTCTTCCCAGAAGCACCTATAGGACTTGAAGTGTGTTAGTCCCATTACACACACAGAGCTATATTTTGTTCCCAGAAGCACCTATAGGACTTGAAGTGTGTTAGTCCCATTACACACACAGAGCTATATTTTCTTCCCAGAAGCACCTATAGGACTTGAAGTGTGTTAGTCCCATTACACACAAAGAGCTATATTTGTTCCCAGAAGCACCTATAGGACTTGAAGTGTGTTAGTCCCATTACACACACAGAGCTATATTTTCTTCCCAGAAGCACCTATAGGACTTGTAGTGTGTTCGTGGCAGAAGCACCTATAGGACTTGAAGTGTGTTAGTGCTCCTATATTTTGTTCCCAGAAGCACCTATAGGACTTGAAGTGTGTTCGTGGCAGGCAGGCACACAGAGCTCCTATATTTTGTTCCCAGAAGCACCTATAGGACTTGAAGTGTGTTAGTCCCATTACACACACAGAGCTATATTTTGTTCCCAGAAGCACCTATAGGACTTGAAGTGTGTTAGTCCCATTACACACACAGAGCTATATTTTGTTCCCAGAAGCACCTATAGGACTTGAAGTGTGTTAGTCCCATTACACACACAGAGCTATATTTTCTTCCCAGAAGCACCTATAGGACTTGAAGTGTGTTAGTCCCATTACACACACAGAGCTATATTTTCTTCCCAGAAGCACCTATAGGACTTGAAGTGTGTTAGTCCCATTACACACACAGAGCTATATTTTCTTCCCAGAAGCACCTATAGGACTATGAAGTGTGTTAGTCCCATTACACACACAGAGCTATATTTTCTTCCCAGAAGCACCTATAGGACTTGAAGTGTGTTAGTCCCATTACACACACAGAGCTATATTTTGTTCCCAGAAGCACCTATAGGACTTGAAGTGTGTTAGTCCCATCACACACACAGAGCTATATTTTCTTCCCAGAAGCACCTATAGGACTTGAAGTGTGTTAGTCCCATTACACACACAGAGCTATATTTTGTTCCCAGAAGCACCTATAGGACTTGAAGTGTGTTAGTCCCATTACACACACAGAGCTATATTTTCTTCCCAGAAGCACCTATAGGACTTGAAGTGTGTTAGTCCCATCACACACACAGAGCTATATTTTGTTCCCAGAAGCACCTATAGGACTTGAAGTGTGTTAGTCCCATTACACACACAGAGCTATATTTTCTTCCCAGAAGCACCTATAGGACTTGAAGTGTGTTAGTCCCATCACACACACAGAGCTATATTTTGTTCCCAGAAGCACCTATAGGACTTGAAGTGTGTTAGTCCCATTACACACACAGAGCTATATTTTGTTCCCAGAAGCACCTATAGGACTTGAAGTGTGTTAGTCCCATTACACACACAGAGCTATATTTTCTTCCCAGAAGCACCTATAGGACTTGAAGTGTGTTAGTCCCATCACACACACAGAGCTATATTTTGTTCCCAGAAGCACCTATAGGACTTGAAGTGTGTTAGTCCCATCACACACACAGAGCTATACTTTGTTCCCAGAAGCACCTATAGGACTTGAAGTGTGTTAGTCCCATCACACACACAGAGCTATATTTTGTTCCCAGAAGCACCTATAGGACTTGAAGTGTGTTAGTCCCATTACACACACAGAGCTATATTTTGTTCCCAGAAGCACCTATAGGACTTGAAGTGTGTTAGTCCCATTACACACACAGAGCTATATTTTTTTTCCCAGAAGCACCTATAGGACTTGAAGTGTGTTAGTCCCATTACACACACAGAGCTATATTTTCTTCCCAGAAGCACCTATAGGACTTGAAGTGTGTTAGTCCCATCACACACAAAGAGAGCTATATTTTGTTCCCAGAAGCACCTCTAGGACTTGAAGTGTGTTAGTCCCATCACACACACAGAGCTATATTTTGTTCCCAGAAGCACCTATAGGACTTGAAGTGTGTTAGTCCCATCACACACACAGAGCTATATTTTTCTTCCCAGAAGCACCTATAGGACTTGAAGTGTGTTAGTCCCATCACACACACAGAGCTATATTTTGTTCCCAGAAGCACCTATAGGACTTGAAGTGTGTTAGTCCCATTACACACACAGAGCTATATTTTGTTCCCAGAAGCACCTATAGGACTTGAAGTGTGTTAGTCCCATCACACACACAGAGCTATATTTTGTTCCCAGAAGCACCTATAGGACTTGAAGTGTGTTAGTCCCATTACACACACAGAGCTATATTTTCTTCCCAGAAGCACCTATAGGACTTGAAGTGTGTTAGTCCCATCACACACACAGAGCTATATTTTCTTCCCAGAAGCACCTATAGGACTTGAAGTGTGTTAGTCCCATTACACACACAGAGCTATATTTTCTTCCCAGAAGCACCTATAGGACTTGAAGTGTGTTAGTCCCATCACACACACAGAGCTATATTTTGTTCCCAGAAGCACCTATAGGACTTGAAGTGTGTTAGTCCCATTACACACACAGAGCTATATTTTCTTTCCCAGAAGCACCTATAGGACTTGAAGTGTGTTAGTCCCATTACACACACAGAGCTATATTTTCTTCCCAGAAGCACCTATAGGACTTGAAGTGTGTTAGTCCCATTACACACACAGAGCTATATTTTTTCTTCCCAGAAGCACCTATAGGACTTGAAGTGTGTTAGTCCCATCACACACACAGAGCTATATTTTCTTCCAGAAGCACCTATAGGACTTGAAGTGTGTTAGTCCCATCACACACAGAGCTCCTCTATTTTCTTTGCATAAGCACCCACAGGACTTCTAGTGTGTTAGTGGCATCACACACAGAGCTCCTATATTTTCTTCTCAGCAGCACCCACAGGACTTCTAGTGTGTTAGTGGCATCACACAGAGCTCCTCTATTTTCTTTGCAGAAGCACCCATAGGACTTCTAGTGTGTTAGTGGCATCACACAGAGCTCCTCTATATTCTTTGCAGAAGCACCCATAGGACTTCTAGTGTGTTAGTGGCATCACACAGAGCTCCTATATATTCTTCTCAGCAGCACCCACAGGACTTCTAGTGTGTTAGTGGCATCACACAGAGCTCCTCTATTTTCTTTGCATAAGCACCCACAGGACTTCTAGTGTGTTAGTGGCATCACACAGAGCTCCTCTATTTTCTTTGCATAAGCACCCACAGGACTTCTAGTGTGTTAGTGGCATCACACAGAGCTCCTCTATTTTCTTTGCAGAAGCACCCACAGGACTTCTAGTGTGTTAGTGGCATCACACAGAGCTCCTATATATTCTTCTCAGCAGCACCCACAGGACTTCTAGTGTGTTAGTGGCATCACACAGAGCTCCTCTATTTTCTTTGCATAAGCACCCACAGGACTTCTAGTGTGTTAGTGGCATCACACAGAGCTCCTCTATTTTCTTTGCATAAGCACCCACAGGACTTCTAGTGTGTTAGTGGCATCACACAGAGCTCCTCTATTTTCTTTGCATAAGCACCCACAGGACTTCTAGTGTGTTAGTGGCATCACACAGAGCTCCTCTATTTTCTTTGCAGAAGCACCCACAGGACTTCTAGTGTGTTAGTGGCATCACACAGAGCTCCTATATATTCTTCTCAGCAGCACCCACAGGACTTCTAGTGTGTTAGTGGCATCACACAGAGCTCCTCTATTTTCTTTGCATAAGCACCCACAGGACTTCTAGTGTGTTAGTGGCATCACACAGAGCTCCTCTATTTTCTTTGCATAAGCACCCACAGGACTTCTAGTGTGTTAGTGGCATCACACAGAGCTCCTCTATTTTCTTTGCAGAAGCACCCACAGGACTTCTAGTGTGTTAGTGGCATCACACAGAGCTCCTCTATTTTCTTTGCAGAAGCACCCATAGGACTTCTAGTGTGTTAGTGGCATCACACAGAGCTCCTATATATTCTTCTCAGCAGCACCCACAGGACTTCTAGTGTGTTAGTGGCATCACACAGAGCTCCTCTATTTTCTTTGCAGAAGCACCCATAGGACTTCTAGTGTGTTAGTGGCATCACACAGAGCTCCTATATATTCTTCTCAGCAGCACCCACAGGACTTCTAGTGTGTTAGTGGCATCACACAGAGCTCCTCTATTTTCTTTGCATAAGCACCCACAGGACTTCTAGTGTGTTAGTGGCATCACACAGAGCTCCTCTATTTTCTTTGCATAAGCACCCACAGGACTTCTAGTGTGTTAGTGGCATCACACAGAGCTCCTCTATTTTCTTTGCAGAAGCACCCATAGGACTTCTAGTGTGTTAGTGGCATCACACAGAGCTCCTCTATTTTCTTTGCAGAAGCACCCATAGGACTTCTAGTGTGTTAGTGGCATCACACAGAGCTCCTATATTTTCTTCTCAGCAGCACCCACAGGACTACCGACTACAATGGCTGGAAGACCGCCAAGGGGAGGCAGAGCGTGCAGAGCCAAGAACACAGGGCAGGCAGGCTCTGTTTCTAGTGGACGTGGCCGTGGACGTGGTCGTGCATCGTCATCAGCACGTGGCCATGGGACACGCGCGTCTTTGTTTTCGGCAGCTGGACATGTGGAGCCGCATCATGCTGAAGGCTTGGTAGAATGGATGACCAAGCCCTCCTCATCCTCCTCATCCTCTCTCACCCAGGCTCAGGGTACTGACAGAGCATCATCAGCCACCCCTTCCCTAGACCCACCATGTCCTCCTGAGGAGTCCCCCGAACTCTTTGAGCACAGTGTTGGGTACATGCTCCAGGAGGATGCCCAACGATTCGAAGGCTCGGATGACGATACCCAGCTTGAGGAATCTGGCAGTACAGTTCCACCAGCTGCAGCTTACTGCCAGGTTTGCTCTAGTGGTGAAGAGGGAGGGGATGATGAGGTCACTGACTCCACGTGGGTGCCTCAAGGGAGAGAGGATGAGGAGGAGGACGAGGAGGAGGAGGATGCGGCGTCACATGTCCAACGAGGCAGGATGCCCCCTGGAGGCCAGGTAGAGGCCAGCACAGCAACTGTACAACACCGCAGAGCTCCGCCTGTGCAGGGCGCTGCCTCTGCACGTTATCAGAAAAGTTCTTTGGTGTGGGCCTTTTTTGAGACGAGTGCAGCAGATCGCACCACTGCTATTTGCAATATTTGTCTCAAGCGTATCTCGCGTGGCCAAAACATCAGCCGCTTGGGCACGACAAGCATGACCAGACATATGGCGACCTGCCATGCAGCTCGTTGGCAGGCACACATAAAAGACCCACACCAAAGAACTAAGCGGACCTCTCCTTGCTCCTCCTCAGCTGGGATCTCCATCCCCACTACACCTTCAGTCCTCTCTGAAAGCTGCTCTGAGAGGACTGAAGGTGTAGAATTCGGTGTGTCACAACCAAGTACTTGCAGTACACCGACGTCCGAATGCAGCAGGCAAATTTCCCTGCCCCAGCTGCTGGACCGTAGAAAGAAGTACACTCCCAGCCATCCACATGCCCAGCGGTTGAATGCTAGCCTTGCTAAATTGCTAGCACTTCAACTGCTGCCTTTTCAGTTGGTAGACTCGGCCCCCTTCCGTGAGTTTGTTCAATGTGCGGTTCCTCAGTGGCAGGTTCCCAAACGCCACTTTTTCTCGCGGAAGGCGATTCCGTCTCTCTACCGGCATGTGGAGGGCAATGTCCATGCCTCGCTGGACAGGGCGGTCAGCGGTAAGGTGCATATTACCGCTGACTCATGGTCCAGCAGGCATGGACAGGGACGGTACCTTTCTTTCACGGCCCATTGGGTCACTCTATTGGCAGCTGGGAGGGATGCAGGACAAGGTGCAGTAGTGTTGGAGGTTGTTCCGCCACCACGCCTCCAAAACGCGACTACTGCTACTGGTTGTGACACACCTCTCTCCTCCACCCCCTCCTCTTCTTCTTCCTCCAGTGCTCTGTCCTTGGAACCAGCGGTGCTCCGTAGGCGTACAAGGGGCTACGCAAGTACGCAGGCAAAAAGATGCCATGCCGTGCTTGCGCTGGTGTGTTTGGGGGACAGGAGCCACACTGGGCCAGAGGTTCTGGCAGCTCTGCAGGGGCAGGCCGAGAGGTGGTTGACGCCACGTCAGCTTAAGCCAGGAATGGTCGTTTCTGACAATGGCACCAACCTCCTCTCCGCCCTGCGACAGGGGCAGCTCACCCATGTGCCCTGCATGGCTCACGTCCTCAACCTGGTGGTGCAGCGGTTCTTGGGCAGGTTCCCAGGCTTACAGGATGTCCTGAGGCAGGCCAGGAAAGTCTGTGTGCATTTCCGCCGATCTTATAATGCCAGTGCTCGGCTGACTGAGCTGCAAAAGGAGCTGAACCTGCCCAAGAACCGCCTAATATCTGACATGCCCACCAGGTGGAACTCAACGTTGGCCATGCTGCAGCGACTGCACACGCAGCAGAGGGCCATCAATGAGTACCTTTGCGACTACGGCACCAGGACAGGGTCAGGGGAGCTTGGTTTTTTTTCCCCACGTCAGTGGAGCATGATCAGGGATGCATGCACTGTCCTCTCACCATTTGAGGAGGCCACGAGGATGGTGAGCAGTGACAGTGCATGCATCAGTGACACTGTCCCTCTTGTCCACCTGTTGGAGCATACGCTGCGTGGGATAATGGACAGGGCACTTGAGGCAGAACAGAGGCAGGAAGAGGAGGACTTCCTTGCCTCTCAAGGCCCCCTTTATCCGGACAGTGTTCCTTCTGTCCCACCCATCACACAGGAAGAGGATGAGGAGGAGGAGGAGGAGGAGGAGGAGGAGGATTGTGTGAGCATGGAGGTGGAGCCTGGCACTCAGCATCAGCAGCAGCAGTCTTTTAGGGATGATGTACAGTCCCAACAAGCCAGTGGACTTGTACGTGGCTGGGAGGAGGTGGCTGGCGATCATGTCATCCTCAGTGACCCAGAAGACTCCGGACCGAATGCCTCAGCTAACCTACGCTGCATGGCCTCCCTGATCCTGCAAAGCCTGCGGAAGGATCCTCGTGTTCTTCGGATCAAGGAGAGGGACCATTACTGGCTGGCCACTCTCCTTGATCCGCGGTACAAGGGTAAGGTTGCGGACCTTATCTTGCCGTCGCAGAGGGAGCAGAGGATGAGACATCTCAGGGAGGCCTTGCAGAAAGGTCTGTGCAACGCGTTCCCAGAAACTGGGAGGCTACAAACTCCTGGTCCTGGGCGACGAGTTGCTGAGGCTTCGGTCAGTGGCAGAAGGAGCGGTGGGGAAGGTGGACGTCTGACCGATGCGTTCAGACAATTTTTTAGTCCGCAGCCCCAAGGTATGATCGGTTCCAGCAACCATCGCCAGCGTCTGATATACATGGTGCAGGAATACCTTGGGGCAAGGTCAGACTTGGACACCTTTCCCACCGAAAATCCTCTGGCTTACTGGGTCCTGAGGATGGATCACTGGCCAGAGCTTGCACAGTATGCAATTGAGCTACTGGCCTGTCCTGCCTCCAGCGTTCTTTCCGAACGCACATTCAGTGCTGCTGGAGGATTTGTGACTGATCATAGGGTGCGCCTGTCCACCGCCTCGGTTGATCGACTGACATTCATCAAAATGAATCAGTCTTGGATCACCACCAGCTACCAGGCACCTGAGGCTGATATAACCGAATAATTTTTAATGTCACATCCCTTCAAGACTGCCTATGCTGATGCTGAGTGACTGTCCTCTTATGTTCACTGACTATCCTCTTCCTCCTCCTCAATGATCCATGCCACAGCACCAGTGCCTAAGGCACAATTTTTCAGCCCCTGTTTAACAGGGGCGTGTACTTACAATTTTTTAAAAAAATGCTTCGCAACACGTGTGACTGCTGTGCTCCAAGTACAGTCTCTGTGAGGGCCGTGTTGCAGTGTTGTGGCACCAGCACCAGTGCCTAAGGCACAATTTTTCAGCCCCTGTTTAACAGGGGCGTGTACTTACAATTTTTTAAAAAAATGCTTCGCAACACGTGTGACTGCTGTGCTCCAAGTACAGTCTCTGTGAGGGCCGTGTTGCAGTGTTGTGGCACCAGCACCAGTGCCTAAGGCACAATTTTTCAGCCCCTGTTTAACAGGGGCGTGTACTTACAATTTTTTAAAAAAATGCTTCGCAACACGTGTGACTGCTATGCTCCAAGTACAGTCTCTGTGAGGGCCGTGTTGCAGTGTTGTGGCACCAGCACCAGTGCCTAAGGCACAATTTTTCAGCCCCTGTTTAACAGGGGCGTGTACTTACAATTTTTTAAAAAAATGCTTCGCAACACGTGTGACTGCTGTGCTCCAAGTACAGTCTCTGTGAGGGCCGTGTTGCAGTGTTGTGGCACCAGCACCAGTGCCTAAGGCACAATTTTTCAGCCCCTGTTTAACAGGGGCGTGTACTTACAATTTTTTAAAAAAAAATGCTTCGCAACACGTGTGACTGCTGTGCTCCAAGTACAGTCTCTGTGAGGGCCGTGTTGCAGTGTTGTGGCACCAGCACCAGTGCCTAAGGCACAATTTTTCAGCCCCTGTTTAACAGGGGCGTGTACTTACAATTTTTTAAAAAAATGCTTCGCAACACGTGTGACTGCTGTGCTCCAAGTACAGTCTCTGTGAGGGCCGTGTTGCAGTGTTGTGGCACCAGCACCAGTGCCTAAGGCACAATTTTTCAGCCCCTGTTTAACAGGGGCGTGTACTTACAATTTTTTAAAAAAATGCTTCGCAACACGTGTGACTGCTGTGCTCCAAGTACAGTATCTGTGAGGGCCGGGTTGCAGTGTTGTGGCACCAGCACCAGTGCCTAAGGCACAATTTTTCAGCCCCTGTTTAACAGGGGCGGGTAATTACAAATCTTGATCTAATAGTTCACAGCAGGGCCCATTCCTGCGCCCACCAAGAGTAACTATGAGGGCCTGCAGTCTTGTGGCAACACCGTCCACCACCACCGCCAAAGGCCCAATTTTTCTGCCCTGTTCATCAGGTGCTTGCAATTACAAATCTTGATCTAATAACTCACAGCAGGGCCCATTCCTGCGCCCACCAAGAGTAACTATGAGGGCCTACAGTCTTGTGGCAACACCGTCCACCACCACCGCCAAAGGCCCAATTTTTCTGCCCTGTTCATCAGGTGCTTGCAATTACAAATCTTGATCTAATAACTCACAGCAGGGCCCATTCCTGCGCCCACCAAGAGTAACTGTGAGAGCTTACAGTCTTGTGGCAAAACCGTCCACCACCACCACCACCACCACCCCCAATTTTTCTGCCCTGTTCAACAGGTGCATGCAATTACAAATCTTGATCTATTAACTCACAGCAGGGCCCATTCCTGTGCCCACCAGTCTTGTGGCTACACCAACATCTAATAGGGCAAATTTCTGCAGAGTATATACGCCAGGCCCCTACTTTCAAACATCCAACTTACAAACGACTCCTACTTGCAAATGGAAAGAGAAAACAGGAAGTGAGAGGAAATCTACCCCTAGGAAGGGAAATTCTATCCTGTTAGATTTAATTTGGGAAAAAGGTATCTCCTCTCTACTGATACTTTATCACCAATCCTTGTTTCAATTAAAACCCCACTTTTCCAAAAACATTTGTCATTGGGACGGAAAGTGAGGTGACATGTTCTGAACAGATGTGCAAAGACAGCAAATGTTACAGGGGTGATAACCCCTCCCTATGTTCTCCAAAAAGCTTAAAAATAGATTTTTTTGGGATGGAGCTACACTTCATAATGTACCTGTTCAGATTCTACTTAAGATCAAACCTAAAGCCGCAAGTGGTTTTAAATGGCTTCTTTTTTTCCTTTACAAATGTCATTTTGTGCAAGGACAGTTCTAAACACGGGAAACACATGCCACTTCACAGGCATACTTTGGACACCCCCCAGGTACCATATTTAAAGGAAAATGTCACTTTTTTTTTTTCACTTTATGCATCATTAAAATGACTGCTCCCGAAAAAACGTTAGTTTTTAAAAGTTCTTTTTGCATTGATATATGTCCCCTGGGGCAGGACCCGGGTCCCCAAACCTGTTTTATGACATTAACATGCATATTGGCCGTTGTAATTAGCACTTTTGATTTCGAACGTTCGCGTCCATTATAACGTATAGGGTTCGAAAATTCGCGCGAACTTTCGGTCCGTTCGAAGGTTCTGGTTCGAACCGAACCCGGGGGTGTTCGGCTCATCCCTAGTCTCTATGAGTCTTGCCACATCTTACCACTGGGATTTTTGCCCATCCCTCCTTGCAAAACTGCTCCTTCAAGTTGGATGGTTTGCGCTTGTGAACAGCAATCTTTAAGGCTGACCACAGATTTTCTATTGGATTGAGGTCTGGGCTTTGACTAGGCCATTTCAACACATTTACATGTTTCCCCTTAAACCACTCAAGTGTTGCTTCAGCAGTGTGTTTGGGGTCATTGTCCTGCTGGAAGGTGAACCTCCGTCCTAGCCTCAAATCACACACAGAGTGCTACAGGTTTTGCTCAAGAATATCCCGGTATTTAGCACCATCCATCTTTCCCTCAACTCTGACCAGTTTCCCAGTCCAGACTGCTGAAAAACATCCCCACAGCATGATGCTGCCACCACCACCATGTTTCACAGTGGGGATGGTGTTCTTTGGGTGATGTGATGTGTTGGGTTTTGCGCCAGACATAGCGTTTTTTTTGATGGCCAAAAAGTTCAATTTTAGTCTCATCAGACCAGAGCCCCTTCCTCCATACATCAGAGCAGAGCACCTTCCTCCATACATCAGACCAGAGCACCTTCCTCCATACATTTTGGGAGTCTCCCACGCGCCATTTTGTTTTTTTCTGAAAGTAATGTCTTTCTTCTGGCCACTCTGCCATAAAGCCCAACTCTATGGAGCGTACGGCTTATTGTCGTCCTAAGTACAAATACTCTCAGTCTCTGCTGTGGAACTCTGCAGCTCCTCCAGGGTTACCTTAGGTCTCTGTGCTGCCTCTCTGATTAATGCCCTCCTTGCCCGCTCCGTGAGTTTTGGTGTGCGGCCGTCTCTTGGCAGGTTTGCTGTTGTACCATGTTCTTTCCATTTGGTTATGATAGATTTGATGGTGCTCCTAGAGATTATCAAAGATTTGGATTTTTTTTTATAACCTAACCCTGACTTGTACTTCTCAACAACATTGTCCCTTACTTGTTTGGAGAGTTCCTTGGTCTTCATGGCAGTGTTTGGTTAGTGGTGCCTCTTGCTTAGGTGTTGCAGCCTCTGGGGCCTTTCAAAAAGGTGTGTCTATGTAATGACAGATCATGTGACACTTAGATTGCACACCGGTGGACATCATTTCACTAATTATGTGACTTCTGAAGGTAATTGGTTGCGCCAGAGCTTTTTATGGGCTTCATAACAAAGGGGGTGAATACATACGCACATGCCAATTATCAGTTTTTTATTTCTGAAAAATTGTTTTATGTATAGATTTTTCTAATTTTACTTCACCAACGAACGCCCCGTTCACACGGTCGGATTTTCCGACGGAAAATGTCCTATCGGACCATGTTGTCGGAAATTCCAACCGCGTGTGTGGGCTCCATCTGACTTTTTCCGTAGGAATTTCCGACGGAAAAGATTTGAGATCCTGCTCTCAATTTTTCCGACAACAAAGTCCTATCGGACTTTTTCCGATCGTGTGTAGCGAATTCCGACGGACAAAGTGCCACGCATGCTCAGATCACATTACAAGACCAAAGCTATTGGCTACTAGCCTCTACGTAGTCCCATCGTACGCAACGAACGTCACCACGTTCAGAATGATCGGATTTTCCGACAACTTTGTCCGACCCTGTGTATGCAACACCAGTGTCGGACAAAATCCGTCGGAAAAAATCCGACGGATTTTGTGGTCGGAATTTCCGACCGTGTGTACTAGACTATTGTGTTCTGATCCATCACATATAATTCAGATTTAAAAAAAAACATTGAACTAAAGGCTGTAATGTAACAAAATAGGTAAAAAGCCAAGGGGGGTGAATTCTTTTGCAAGGCACTGCACCTTTTCTCTGGGAAAAAAAGGTCCTGACTATTTCCCTTCACTTCCTATATTGCTGAAAACATTTACCAAGCAAGAAATGGAAATACAAATCTAAATAATCTGGTGAAGCGGGGATATGGACAGGGTCTGGAGGTGGCAGAAGGAAAGATCGGATCTGGGTGGGGGGCGGGGATCTGGAGGGACGGGCAGCATAACACAAGAACACAGGTCAGCGCAGAGATCCAAACACAGAATTTATTTTATTACAATAAAACTTCTCATTCCAACTCTTTTTTTTCATCTTCTGAAATGTGTTAGCGATGCATAATTCAAGCCTGCATATGTTTGCAATTGCTTTTCTGCAGAGTGCAAACATTTTCTTTTTCCCGGATCCCAGGGGGGGGATGGGGGGGGGGGGGTGAAGCACCGGCGGTTTTATTTCTATCTGCACAACAAGATTCTCTAAATGTTTCTTAATTCATAAATTACTTTGAATTATCTACAGGCGTTTCCATCTATAGAAAACGAATTAGCCAATTTATTACGTCTCAGCGGGGATCTGGCGCGTTTTAATTGATATTATGAAGGATCTGTCATCACTCCGGGAGTACGCTCTTATTGATGTGAAAACATAAGTCATTTTTACTAATAAAATTAAAATAAAAAGTCGTTATCGTCGGGAAGAAATCTATCGTATTTGAACTGGCAGCTGCCAGAGTAGAAGCTTTATCTGTATACATTTTTTTTTTTTTATAACCTCAACCTCTTTGTCTTATTATTAGTTATATCTCCATTCTCTGTGCCCAATGTCCCGTATTTCCCTTTTATATCCCTATCATCTCTGGCTTGAGAAAGGCGTGTAGACGACCCTGAAACATGTAGCCACGCCCCTTTCGTCTGACATTATTCGCTCTCTCAGAACTGGACCCACCGATTGGACATCCGATCCTGCTGGCTCTTCAGTTCACCATTCTGGGATATTCGCTTCCTGGCGTAGCTCTGCAATACCTCAGCTGCTTCTAGGCATTACTCTGCACCATGCAGCTCAGTGGCTGCTGGTGCTCAACATTTTTGGGGGGTGCAAACAAACTGAAAAATTCAGAAAAAAAACCCCATCAATTGCAGCCATTGTGCCATCAAACGCAGCCACTGTGCCCATCAATTGCAGCCACTGTGCCCATCAATTGCAGCCACTGTGCCATCAAACGCAGCCACTGTGCCCATCAATTGCAGCCACTGTGCCCATCAATAACAGCCACTGTGCCATCAAACTCAGCCACTGTGTCCATCAATTGCAGCCACTGTGCCATCAAACTCAGCCACTGTGCTCATCAATTGCAGCCACTGTACCCATCAATTGCAGCCACTGTACCCATCAAATGCAGCCACGCTATCCATCAATTGCAGCCACTGTGCCCATCAATTGCAGCCACTGTGCCCATCAAATGCAGCCACTGTGCCAGCAAATGCTGCGACTGTGCCATCAAACGCAGCCACTGTGCCCATCAATTGCAGCCACTGTGCCTATTAATTGCAGCCACTGTGTCCATCAATTACAGCCACTGTGCCTATCAATTACAGCCACTGTGCCATCAAACGCAGCCACTGTGCCCATCAATTGCAGCCACTGTGCCTATCAATTGCAGCCACTGTGCCCATCAAATGCAGCCACTGTGCCCATAAAATGCTGCCACTGTGCCATCAAATGCTGCCACTGTGCCCATCAATTGCAGTCACTGTGCCCATCAATTGCAGTAACCGGGCCCATCAAATTCCACCACTGTACCCATCGATTGCAGCCACTGTGCCATCAAACCCTGCCACTGTGCCCATCAAATGTTGCCACTGTGCCCATCAATTGAAGCCACTGTGCCCATAAATTGCAGCCAATGTGACCATCAAATGCTGCCACTCAGTCATCAAATGCTGCCACTGTGACCCCCCCCCACCTGCTTTCCATCTGCCCGGCACTTACCCTGTCTCGGAGGGGCAGCGTGTGACGGGTGGCGAGCGGTGTTCTCCATGCGTCTCCTCCCGTCCTCTCCTCCTGATAAGCGTCCAATCACAGCTCTGCGTGTGATTGGCCATCAGTGGCTATCAGTACGGCCTTATCTGTCCCCATCAGTGCCTCCTTATCTGGGCCTATCAGTGCCCATCAGTGCAGCCTATCAGTGCCCACCAGTGCCGCCTCATCAGTGCATATCAATGAAGCAGAAAAATTACCTGTTTGCAAAATTTTATAACAAACTATGAAACATGATTTTTTTTTTTTTTCAAAATTTTCCATCTTTTTTTGTTTGTTTAGCAAAAAATAAAAACCCAGCTGTGATTAAATACCACCAAAAGAAATCTCTATTTGTGGGAAAAAAATGATAAAAATGTCATTTGTGTACAGTGCTGTATGACCGCGCAATTGTCATTCCAAGTGCGTCAGCGCTGAAAGCTGAAAATTGGTCTGGGCAGGAGGAGGGGTTTAAGTGCCCGGTAAGCCAGTGGTTAAATTGCGGCTTTCAGGATCCCCCATCAGAAACATGAATAAATCAGAACGCTTTGATGACGCTTTGTTGGTTCTGAAACAAACTCAACGACAAAGTTTTCCAATTACATTCGTTCTATTGGGTGAACGTCTCCGTATTTATTATTGTGTAAAAAAAAGAAAGTGCAAACATATTTTGTTCTGCTTTTCTATGATGTACTTCTCTATTATTATAATAAGCTCCGACATAGTTGGCAAACATTATCCTACACACATTCCTGGTGCTATAATTATATTCATTATACCGTTTGTGTGCAGCCTGTGCCGGGAACCTGAGATTAAGGCCGGGTTCCCCGCATCCAATTCCCAATAGCAGAGGAGATTTTTACCTGGTTCTCTATGGAGCCGGTTCACATTTCTCCGCTGCGGCTCCGGTGCGAATTTGCACAGGACTCCTGTGCGTCTTTTGGTCCATTTCAGGTCCAAAAATTCAGGCTGACATTGGACCCGATACGGTGAACGTGGGCGCACCAGACCCCCTGCTGGGAGCTGCATGCGAAGATAGTGTGAACCCAGCCTTAACCACTTGCTTACTGGGCACTTAAAGCGGAAGTAAACCCATCGATTTAACAGTCTGAAAAAAAAAGGCATGCCGTGAATGCTAACTGCACATTGGCTGTGCTCTCAACCAAACAGTCAAACCATCCAATGGCTGGTGTCATAACGGATCACATGTGCAGCACTGTGGCAGTTGAAGATTAAACAGAGGCAAAGATGGCAGCTTCCTTGGCTGAAAACGATAGGGGGGTTTACTTCCACTTTAAAAAAAAAAAAACATGATTCATAGTTTGTTAGAAAATTTTGCAAATGGGTAATTATTCTCCTTCATTGATATGCATTAATAAGGCAGCACTGGTGGGCACTGATAGGCTGCACTGATAGGCACAGATAAGTTGGCACTGATAGGCACAGATAATGAGGCACTGATAGGCACAGATAAGGCGGCACTGATAGGCACAGATAATGAGGCACTGATAGGCACAGATAATGCGGCACTGATAGGCACAGATAAGGCGGCACTGATAGGCACAGATAATGCGGCACTGATAGGCACAGATAAGGCGGCACTGATAGGCACAGATAATGCGGCACTGATAGGCACAGATAAGGCAGCTGCGCCAATATGGAAAGAAAAATATACATACAAATATATAACATATAAAGTGTAAATAAGACTGTTGAAAGGGTATGTGCTCCTGGGACTTCTTATATCTCTACTGTACCTTTAAAGTAAGATTATATTAGGATTTGGCTGGATATCTGGTTTGTGAACGGATCTCAGGACGGGTCCCTCCCCTCCATCCCTGTTCTCATTTGGAGTGTCCTTTTCCTGGAGCTGCCGTTAACCCTATCAGCGCTGGTCCACTGGATACATTTCAAGCTTATATCCAATGCTGTATTATTCTCACCTTCTGGTAAGCCTCCCATTCATCAGGTGGTCGGGATGAAGCACCGTTTTACATGTCACAGTGGATGAAATATAGCACGAGCACTGGGGTGTCATTTTTAAAATTTTTAAATACGTCTGATTGGTGGATTTTGTCTACCCCATGTCTGATGCTCAGATTGATTTTTCTGGACTAACTCACCTTTTATCTGGACTATTCTGTATGAGACCAGTTTGTTTCGATTTAAATAATCTGATGTTTTGCACTTTATATGTTATATATTTGTATGTATATTTTTCTTTCCATATTGGCGCAGCTTTATCCTACTGTATATTTGCTCTAGTGTGAAGTATCCCACTTTTTAGCAGCAGCCTTTATATTTATTTAATTTAATTTTATTTGTATATTTCTTTCATTTTTTATTTTCCCCCCTCTTTTCCTTTTGTCCCAAGCGCGGTTTACTTCTTTACAGATAAGGCAGCACTGATGGGAACAGATAAGGCGGTACTGATGGGAACAGATAAGGCTGCACTGATGGGCACTGATAGGCACAGATAAGGCGGCACTGATAGGCACAGATAAGGCAGCACTGATGGGAACAGATAAGGCGGTACTGATGGGCACAGATAAGGCGGCACTGATGGGCCCTGGTGGGTGGCACTGATGGGCACTGATAGGTGTTACTGATAGGTACCACTGATAGATGGCACTGATTACCACTGATAGGTGGCACTGATGGGCACTGCTAGGTGACACTGATGGGCAGGCACTGCTAGGTGACACTGATTGTCAGCACTGTTGATGAGGCACTGATTGGTGGACACTGATAGGTGGCACTGTGGGCACTGGTAGGTGGCACTGGCCGCAATGTCGCAGTCCCGCTATAAATCACAAATCACCACCATTACTAGTAAAGATTAGTTATAATAAAAATGCCATAAATCTATCCCCTATTTTGTAGACGCTATAACTTTCGTGCAAACCAATCAATATAAATGATTATTGCGATTGTTTTTACCAAAAATATGTAGAAGAATACATATCGGCCTAAACTGATGAAGAAATTTGCTTTTTTTATTTATTTATTTATTTTGGGATATTTGTTATAGCAAATTAGTTAAAAAATATTGTTTTATTTTTCAAAATTTTCGTTCTTATTTTGTTTATAGCGCAAAAAAAAAAAAAAACGCAGAGGTGATCAAATACCACCAAAAGAAAGCTCTATTTGTGGGAAAAAAAGGACATAAATTTTGTTTGGGTGTAACGTCGCAATTGTCAGTTAAAGCGACACAAATGTGCCAAATCGCAAAAAGTGCTCTGGTCAGGAAGGGGCAAATCCTTTTGGTCCTTAAGGCTCCATTCACACTAGCGCGTTTTTTGATGCATTTTGCATTTTGCAGAAATGCAGGGAAATTTTTTAACATGGGTTCCTATGGAACCTGTTCACATCAATGCATTTTTGTGCCTCTGCATTTTTGGAAAGGGTCGGGGACTTTTTTTCATGCAAAATGCAGCGTTTTGCATGTAATAGAAGTCAATGGACCCGCATCCAAAACGCAAGTACCGCGTTTTTATCGCGTTTTTACCACGATTTTGCCGCGATTTGCGTTTTGCATTTTTTTTTTTACACTGTATATAGCTGGTTGCTAAGCAACCACAGTGTAAAAAAAAAAATGTCAAAAAAAAAAAAAAATACTAAAACGCAAATCGCGGCAAAATCGCGGTAAAAACGCGTGTCCAAAAACTCGGCAAGCACCGCAAAAAGCACTGCAAAAACGCTCAAAAGCAAATTGCATAGATGTGAATCGAGCCTAACAACATTTAGAAAAAGAATTCCAACGTTTTTTTTAAAATAAAGTTTTTTTTTTTTTCTTTTAATGGTACATCTGAGACATGGTGTTTAGTATTGCTTTATATGTACCTCCAGCAATAAATTAGGGAAGAGTTAGGTTCCTTGTTATATGACAAACAGTGAGTGTAGAAAAGTATCGCCCCCCCCCTTTAAAATAATACAATTTTGTTACTTTGAAGTCTGACATGAAGACAGACACAGTCTTTGTTTTATCTAGCTGTATTTACTGATGCAACGTATAACATCCAAGTAAAGGATACACTATATTACCAAAAGTATTGGGACACCTGCCTTTACAGACACATAAACTTTAATGGCATCCCAGTCTCAGTCCGTTGAGTTGGCCCACCCTTTGCAGCTATAACAGCTTCAACTCCTCTGGGAAGGCCGTCCACAAGGTTTAGCAGTGTTTTTATGGGAATGTTTGACCATTCTTCCAGAAGCCCATTTGTGAAGTCAGATACTGATGTTGGATGAGGAGGCCTGGCTTGCAGTCTCCGCTCTAATTCATCTCAAAGGTGTTCTATCTGGTTGAGGTCTGGACTCTGTGCAGGACAGTCAAGTTCCTCCACCCCAAACTCGCTCACCCTAACACTAGAATCTGTAAATCTACAGGCATCCACGATCTAAGGCAGGGGTGCCCAACCAGTGGCCCGGGGGCCACATGTGGCCCGCGGAGCCCTCTGATGTGGCCCGCGACCTCCTTCTCTGGGATGGAATAGAATAGAATACTGTTATTAAAGGTCAGTTTATTACTAAAATCACAGTGTATATATGGGCATATCTGTTCTGCAGTGGTTACTGGGCTGCTTTCAAACCAATCCGCAGGTGCAGAGCAGTTTACCTTGCGGGTTACCTGCACTGAGCCATAGACTTCCATTATTACCTGCGAGTTTGAGGAGCTTTCTGAAAGTGCGCCACACCTGCAGAATATAATAGAAGTCTATTGCAAACTGCAGGAAAGCCAAAGGTACACTGCGTTGCACACGTGGTGCGGGTAAACCGCAGCGCATCAGTGTGAAAGCAGCCTTGGACCCCTTTTACACAGTCAGTCCGATCAATTGGACCCTCCATTCACCTCTAAGTAGTGGCAGACATAAACCACCGACTTGTGTCCTACCTCCAATATGATCTGCTAAAAAGTAATGTGGGCTGCGTCCGTGTCCGCTCTGCAAATGCAGAGTGTACACAAACATGCCATCCACCCGCTCCGCTCATTGTGGCTCATGACCGGTTACCAAGTTGCTTAAGTGACCCTCTCTCTTCAAAAGGTTGGGCACCCCTGATCTAAGACTAACCTATCTAACCCTGTAAAGAAGAAATCAGTATACAGGGCTCAAGTCCTGCGGGAACGCATGGGAACGGAGTTCCTGTACTTTTTCCACAACAGGAACTCAGTTCCTGTTAGCAGCCGTGTCCTGCAAGACTTTGAAGTATGTGAGCTGTGTGGCAGGTGCTACACCAGCAGCCGCCGACACAGCTCGCAATAGTAAGTGACGCACACCAGGGGTGGACTGACCATTCAGGCATTGCCAGTAGGGGGCCCCATGAAAGCTTCCTTTTCAATCTACCTGTCAATCACAGCTAGCTGACGGGTAGATCAGGTCCCTGCTGCTAAGAGATTGTGTTTAGTCAGACCTCTTGTGATGCGCTCCTCCACACCGGCCCCTCCTGATTTTCTGTCACCTCATACTCTCCCCCCCCCCCCAGTCTCCTGCATACTTGCTCTGTGTGTCCCGCTGAATCCCCCCCTCCTCTATCTTCAGTGCCATATGATGAGAGAACCCAGAGGAGGAGCACAGCTATTCTGCTCACAGGACATGCAGGGAGAGAGGTGAGCTGAGGGAGGAACATCAGTTTGGGGTGGTAAGCTGAGCACAATACCTGGCAAAGTTTAATGCCAGGAGGGAAGTTTATGTGGAAATATGTGAAGGGTTGGAATAGCAGCGAGTGTGTGTTGGAGCCCCTGCAGAGGTTGCAGCCCCCCCCAAGCTAACATACATCTCCTAAGCAGGAACACATCACTATCTCCCCAAGCATTCTGTCCAGATAATGTGCAGTTCATTTATGACCTTTCCGTTTAACCCTGTGTTATCCAAACTCTGTTCAATGAAAAGTGTAAACTCACCACATAAACACTCTATATACAAAATAACATTCCCCAATAAAGATCAGAACATGATGTTCACATTTGCATGGAAGCACAATTGAATGAATGCTGATTATTCAGAGAATTACCGTATTTATGTTTATTGAGGATTTTTTTTTTTTTATGTACTAACAGTTAAGCTTCATACACACAATACGAAAATTGGATGAAAAATACCACTTTTGAAGCGTTCGTGCATATGAGCATATAATTTTTTTTTTTTTGGTGGGCGAGTGGATCTTGGGTGGGAGTTCCCACACTTTTTTCCCCAGGACTTGACCTCTGTCAGTATACATACCTTTTTTGAAGCCGCACTGGTTCGGTCCCACGCTGATCTGTCGGCAGCGGCTTCGCTGTGGAGGTGGGTGCAGAGGAAATAACAGAAGCCCCATAGTAACTCTATGGGTGATGTCACTTCTCATGCATTCCCCAACCATTGTCGGCTGTCTCCTCTGCAGAGCTTCCACCGCTGGAGACCGTATCGGAAAGGCTTCAAAAAAGCTATGTATAGAGATTTCTTCTTTACAGGGCTAGATAGGCTAGTCTTAGATTGGATGTTTTAGGGCCAGGGGAGTTGCTAGGTAGAAAAAAAAACAGGGGCTTCAGCCCGGAGTCCGAGCCCAGCACGGGGGGGGTGGTTTTGTGTGTTACCTACCTGATGCGCACTGACCTACCTGACATACACTGACCCACACTGACCATTACACTCACCTGCCTGACATACACTGACCCACACTGACCTACCTGACCCACAGTGACCTGCCTGACCCACACTGACCTGCCTGACATACACTGACCTACCTGACCCACACTGACCTGCCTGACCCACACTGACCTGCCTGACATACACTGACCTACCTGACCCACACTGACCTGCCTGACCCACACTGACCTACCTGACCCACACTGACCTACCTGACCCACACTGACCTGCCTGACCCACACTGACCTGCCTGACCCACACTGACCTGCCTGACCCACACTGACCTGCCTGACATACACTGACCCTCACTGACCTACCTGACCCACACTGACCTACCTGACATACACTGACCCACACTGACCATTACACTCACCTGCCTGACATACACTGACCCACACTGACCTACCCTACCCACACTGACCTACCTGACATACACTGACCCACACTGACCATTACACTCACCTGCCTGACATACACTGACCATTACACTCACCTACCTGACATACACTGACCCACACTGACCTACCTGACCCACACTGACCTGCCTGACCCACACTGACCTACCTGACCCACACTGACCTACCTGACCCACACTGACCTGCCTGACCCACACTGACCTACCTGACATACACTGACCCACACTGACCATTAAACTCACCTGCCTGACATACACTGACCCACACTGACCTACCTGACCCACACTGACCTACCTGACATACACTGACCCACACTGACCATTACACTCACCTGCCTGACATACACTGACCATTACACTCACCTACCTGACATACACTGACCCACACTGACCTACCTGACCCACACTGACCTACCTGACATACACTGACCCACACTGACCATTACACTCACCTGCCTGACATACACTGACCCACACTGACCTACCTGACCCACACTGACCTGCCTGACCCACACTGACCTGCCTGACATACACTGACCTACCTGACCCACACTGACCTGCCTGACCCACACTGACCTACCTGACCCACACTGACCTGCCTGACCCACACTGACCTGCCTGACCCACACTGACCTGCCTGACCCTCACTGACCTACCTGACCCACACTGACCTACCTGACATACACTGACCCACACTGACCATTACACTCACCTGCCTGACATACACTGACCCACACTGACCTACCCTACCCACACTGACCTACCTGACATACACTGACCCACACTGACCATTACACTCACCTGCCTGACATACACTGACCATTACACTCACCTACCTGACATACACTGACCCACACTGACCTACCTGACCCACACTGACCTGCCTGACCCACACTGACCTACCTGACCCACACTGACCTACCTGACCCACACTGACCTGCCTGACCCACACTGACCCACACTGACCATTAAACTCACCTGCCTGACATACACTGACCCACACTGACCTACCTGACCCACACTGACCTACCTGACATACACTGACCCACACTGACCATTACACTCACCTGCCTGACATACACTGACCATTACACTCACCTACCTGACATACACTGACCCACACTGACCTACCTGACCCACACTGACCTACCTGACATACACTGACCCACACTGACCATTACACTCACCTGCCTGACATACACTGACCATTACACTCACCTACCTGACATACACTGACCCACACTGACCTACCTGACCCACACTGACCTACCTGACATACACTGACCCACACTGACCATTACACTCACCTGCCTGACATACACTGACCATTACACTCACCTGCCTGACATACACTGACCCACACTGACCTACCTGACCCACACTGACCTACCTGACATACACTGACCCACACTGACCATTACACTCACCTGCCTGACATACACTGACCATTACACTCACCTACCTGACATACACTGACCCACACTGACCTACCTGACCCACACTGCCCTGCCTGACCCACACTGACCTACCTGACCCACACTGACCTACCTGACCCACACTGACCTGCCTGACCCACACTGACCTGCCTGACCCACACTGACCTACCTGGCATACACTGACCCACACTGACCATTAAACTCACCTGCCTGACATACACTGACCCACACTGACCTACCTGACCCACACTGACCTACCTGACATACACTGACCCACACTGACCATTACACTCACCTGCCTGACATACACTGACCATTACACTCACCTACCTGACATACACTGACCCACACTGACCTACCTGACCCACACTGACCTACCTGACATACACTGACCCACACTGACCATTACACTCACCTGCCTGACATACACTGACCATTACACTCACCTACCTGACATACACTGACCCACACTGACCTACCTGACCCACACTGACCTACCTGACATACACTGACCCACACTGACCATTACACTCACCTGCCTGACATACACTGACCATTACACTCACCTGCCTGACATACACTGACCCACACTGACCTACCTGACCCACACTGACCTACCTGACATACACTGACCCACACTGACCATTACCATCACCTGCCTGACATACACTGACCCACACTGACCTACCTGACCCACACTGACCTACCTGACAGGCACTGACCCACACTGACATGATACACTGACCTACCTGACCACGAGACTTCAGGCAACGTGACCTCCTCCTGCAGCTCAGCCATAGTGTGTGACGCGCCTGTAGATTAGACAGCAGGCACTCCAGGCAGCCAGAGCCAGAGCCATGACACACAACAGGAGAGAAAAGGAGAGTCGCTCGCCCGAGCGCCGCGTAGAGATCTTCTCATTCCCGCCTTCTGGAGCCTGCAGCGCCTATGATGGATGTCACATGTTCCGCGGTCCCCGCATTGGACCAGTGGGACGTCCATCATAGGCGCTGGAGGCTCCAGAAGGCGGGACCTGCTATATCACTAGGCTGCGCTCGGGTCAGACCGGTCCCAGCTTGGCGGTGCTCGGGGCTAATAACAAAACTATCAGACCCCAACGTACCTGACCAGCGAGTCCGCTTGGGCAGAGGGTGGTCTCCCTTACGTATCCGACTCGCGGCCCCTGGTAGAGAAGATGGAAGGCACGGGAGTACGGAGAGTATGAGAGCCTGGTGATGCAGATCCTGATGCTGGACGTGGAGAGTCTCCAGGCAACAAGGTGGCAGACAGGAACACAGGCAACAGGTGCTGAGCAGGAGTGGGATAGGCAAATCCGGGTACAGGCTGGGTTCGACAACGTGCGGGCAAACAAGGTACAAGAGGAACAGGCAGGAGCAAGGTCAGACAGGCCGGTGTCGGGTGCAGGCAGAAATCCAAGAAGGTCAAAGGGCAAGCCGGGTCACAGGTAATCGAACAGAAGTGCAGGCACAGGAACAAGGTCACGGGAAGCTGTTGATCAGGCAGCACTGGGCAACGGGTTCAGCTAGACTAAATAGGCCGGCTGGCGCCAAACAGTGCACAGGCGCGCGCCCTCCCACGCACGCGCCCGAGCACCGGCGCGCGCACCAACGACCACGGGAGCATGCGAGCCAGCATCCACAGAGACACGCGCACCACTGCGCACCCGCACACCAGCACGCACACCAGGGTCAGCCGGCACACACGCACAAGTGCCCACAGGAGCGCGCACACCCGCACACACGGGAACGTGCGTGCCAACGCGCACCGGCACGTGCCAGAGCGCACATTTTTCACATTTCCATTTTGTTTTTTGTTTTTTTGTATGATTGAATTACATATCATGTGCTACATTAGTTATCACTTTCTTTTCATATATCAATGGCTGAACTGAAGAATTGTTTTCTGACCTCTGCAGGAATCAGTGAAGTGAAGGGTATTTTATTTTTATTTTTTATGTAATGCTCTTCTTTGCCAATACTGCATATGTCCGGGCTCCTTGAGTTATCAATGCCGCTTTTCAAAGACAGCCGATGCTATTATCACAGACCACTTTAGTCTATGCGAATGAAATTCCATGTGATGATATTAATATGATAATGTATTTGGAACAGATGCACTATGTAAAACTAATAAAATCAAACAGTAAATTGCATGGGGCTGTCAGTGCGCACGTTCCATCTGTCTCCTTCCAGCTTTCCTGCTGACTTATTCATTGTCCGTTCCATCAATGCTCAGCACAGATGTGGAGGTAATAGGGGCAGGAGAGAGGTGTCGATTCCACCTTCTATTGGCCCATCATATACGGGTTTTATTTCACATTTTATGTGTATTTAATAGCGGTGCTTGTGAAGTGGTCCCTGCAGACCAGACGGCTTAATTTCCACAGCTGGGAGATGACAAGCATTATCTTCATCCGTCCTTCTCGAAAAAGGACAGCGCAACAGCAAGAACCATGATCGGCCAATCCTTATGCTCAAGCAAGACTATATTTTTTAGGGCTGTGGAAAATTAAAGATTAATTACTCGATTAATCGTAAAAAAATTTGATCGATCAAAATTCTTTTGATCTGTACTCACCTCTCCCCCAGCTTTCGGGTCTTCAGGGAGTTCCGTCGGAGATCCGGTGACGTCACGGACATCAAGGGCACCGGACTCCTCCCCCTTCCCCAAGTGCCTCTGCCTGCTAACAAAGGGAAGGGGGGAGGAGTTCGGTGAGGTTGAAGTTCTGATTGAACGTAACGCGTACGGGGGAGGAGCTACGCATGACGTCACCCGCTTCTGCCCTACGGAACTAACACGATTGTCGGCTTTACATGCTGTGTTTTTATCATCTTTATGTGAGTAGTTTGTGTTTGAACACAAAAATTAAATCTTATACTTAAGCGGTGAGCACTTAGATCTTTTCTTTCTACCCATGACTTGGCGTCCTTGCTGAGATCTAAGGAGACGTGAGAGAAGTTTATGGTCCGTGTTATACCCTTTTGATACCCGCTTGCATGACCACCTGTTTGCACAGGGGTCCATGCCATAAGGTGAGAGTGATTAGTTAGACCGGAGGTGGAGGGATTGTCACGCTACTGTGGGGAAAAAAAATGACTTACGTCAGTGCTACAGTTTGAATTTAAAACATATTTGTGTGAACTGTGAAGTTAAGTCATGGATTGTGGAAACTAACTAGTGTCGGGTGATTGTATATAGTGTATACCACATTTACCACTGACTAATGCAGAGTTGCAATGCAAGGAGATCAGCTAAAAGTAGTTGGATCTGTATGTGCGTTATAATTAATTGAAATTAGTCGATTAATCGATTTAAAAAAATTGATTAATCGAACACGAAAATTTTAATCAGTAACTGCCCTAATATTTTTGTTTTTGCTTTGTTTTTCCCCCTTTATGACCGGGGCATTTTTTTGCTATTTGGCACGGCACTACTTTAACCACTTGCCAACCAGCCGCTGCTGTTGTACTGCGGCAGAATGGCACGGCTCTGCGAAACAATGTTATGTTACGTCGCTTCGCCCTGTGGCCCCTAGGGGCGCGCGTGTGCACCCGCTGCTCGCCCCTGGAGCCGATGCGAGTGCCCGGCAGTCACGATCACTGCAGGGTTTCCTCGATCGCTGCTGACACACGGAGAACCAGAATCTCTGTGTGTAAAACACACAGTTTCCGGTTCTCTGAGGGGAGAAGAGACAGATCGTCTGTTCATACAGAGTATGAACAGCCATCTGTCATCTCCCCTACACAGTCCCCTCCCCCTTCAGTTAGAACACACACTAGGGAACACACTTAACCCCTTGATCGCTCCCTGGAGTTAACTCCTTCCCTGCCAGTGACATTTTTACAGTAATCAATGCATCTCAGTTACTGAAAAAAAAGACTGATTTCTCCGGTCCTTAGGACAGGAGAACCAGCCTGTAAATTCCAGGAGATGCCAGACCAGCTCTGTCAATAGCAGGGGCAGGACAGCAATAGGTGGCTGGGGAACCCCACAGTGGCAGAACACCAGGCCCGGTGGCAAGACAACTAGACATGTGCACAACAAAAAAATTTGTTTATTTTCGTTTCGTTTTTTTCGTTTCCGTTGATTCGTAACGACTCGTAAATTCGTAAGTCGTCGGTGTTCGTATTCGTAACGATTCGTATTTTCGTAAGAGTTATTTTTTCGTTGATTCATTTTTCTGTTAGTTTAATTTTAGTTTATTCGAAATTCGGACGCATTCTTATTTTTCGTAGATTTAGTTACATTCGTACTTTTGTTAGATTGATTTATTCGTACTTTCGTAACATTGTTTTCGTAGATTCGTAATCGGAGCATAATTCATAATTGTATGTAATGTGTATGCTATTATTACATTGTAAGAGACACGGAAAATTACGAATCGAAAAAAAAAGTTACGAATGTACGAATTTTTTCGCTCAATCCATTCGAAGCACGTTAAGCAGCGCCATTGTAAGAGACACGGAAAATTACGAATCAAAAAAAAAGTTACGAATGTACGAATTTTTTCGTTCAATCCATTCGAGGCACGTTAAGCAGCGCCATTGTAAGGGACATGGAAAATTACCAATTCAACAAAAAAAAAAAAGTTACGAATGTACAAATTTTTTCGTTCATTTTGATTTCGTTTTCGTTTTTCGGATTTTCTTCTTTCGTAGTTTCGTTGTTTCTAATTTGGTTATTTCGGATTTTCGTTGTTTTCGTATTTGTTCGATTCGAACGATTCGTTAAAATTTTTAGCGAATTGTTCGTTCATTCGTACCATAACGAATGAACGAATATAACTAAAAAAAACGAAAAAACAAATTGCACATGTCTAAAGACAACCTTTGCAACCCTGATAGTTCTCCCACTACTTTGGACCCTTATATTTTCTTGGTATGCTGGTGACAGATATCTCTTGTTTTCTGCCACCCTGGGGGGCCCCAATACAGTAGGAAGGGAGCTCACTGCAGAACATGTGAAAGGGTCCATTGTGGGATCGTAGTAAAGAGCCCCAGGATATGTATATAATATATATAATTTCCTTTTTATAGTTGCCCCCCTACTTTTGTCCCTGTCCCCCCATGTGCCTCCCCCCTAAATATGAAAGCTGGAGACGCAAACTGGTAAAATGATTAAAGAAAATAACTTGATTATTCTACCTGTTAATTGCATATGGTAAAAAAAAAAAGAAATATTGATATTTAGAATTCTATATTTATCAACTAAAGTGAATTATGAAAAAGAATGTTACATTTTAATGTTGCATAATTAATACGGAAAGAAATATATGTCAATGCACTATACATTCCCGCTATATGAATAATATAGGAACATTTTTCCTCCATCTCCTGACTGATGAGAATTGATGGTGACATCTGTCTTGTAGAGGACAGAGGTAAATCCAGGGTGAGCTAGTCGCCCCAGAGAGGGTCACCTCCGGGGCTGCTTAACACATTTCTTCTACATGGAGAAATGTAAGTCGGCGATTTAATGGTTACCACGGTGACTGGGTCAGGTGCGACTGAACTGCGAATGCCCTTCGAATTACATTTGCACATTTAGTCACACCGTCCCAAAGTGCGGCACCGATGTATCGCCACATCGAAAACTGATTTGTGGATCCTAAAAGCAATTCCCACCTCGAAAAAATACTCTGTATCTATAAAAATAAAAAGAAATGCATTAAATACATTGAAATTTGGTTTGGTATATATAATATAGCAATGTTTGTTGCATGTATGTTGACTAGGGATGAGCCGAACACCCCCGGGTTCGGTTCGAACCAGAACCTTCGAACGGACCGAAAGTTCGCGCGAATTTTCGAACCCTATACGTTATAATGGACGCGAACGTTCGAAATCAAAAGTGCTAATTACAACGGCCAATATGCATGTTAATGTCATAAAACAGGTTTGGGGACCCGGGTCCTGCCCCAGGGGACATATATCAATGCAAAAAGAACTTTTAAAAACTAACGTTTTTTCGGGAGCAGTCATTTTAATGATGCATAAAGTGAAAAAAAAAAAGTGAAATTTTCCTTTAAATATGGTACCTGGGGGGTGTCTAAAGTATGCCTGTGAAGTGGCATGTGTTTCCCGTGTTTAGAACTGTCCTTGCACAAAATGACATTTGTAAAGGAAAAAAAGAAGCCATTTAAAACCACTTGCGGCTTTAGGTTTGATCTTAAGTAGAATCTGAACAGGTACATTATGAAGTGTAGCTCCATCCCAAAAAAATCTATTTTTAAGCTTTTTGGAGAACATAGGGAGGGGTTATCACCCCTGTAACATTTGCTGTCTTTGCACATCTGTTCAGAACATGTCACCTCACTTTCCGTCCCAATGACAAATGTTTTTGGAAAAGTGGGGTTTTAATTGAAACAAGGATTGGTGATAAAGTATCAGTAGAGAGGAGATACCTTTTTCCCAAATTAAATCTAACAGGATAGAATTTGCCTTCCTAGGGGTAGATTTCCTCTCACTTCCTGTTTTCTCTTTCCATTTGCAAGTAGGAGTCGTTTGTAAGTTGGATGTTTGAAAGTAGGGGCCTGGCGTATATACTCTGCAGAAATTTGCCCTATTAGATGTTGGTGTAGCCACAAGACTGGTGGGCACAGGAATGGGCCCTGCTGTGAGTTAATAGATCAAGATTTGTAATTGCATGCACCTGTTGAACAGGGCAGAAAAATTGGGGGTGGTGGTGGTGGTGGTGGACGGTTTTGCCACAAGACTGTAAGCTCTCACAGTTACTCTTGGTGGGCGCAGGAATGGGCCCTGCTGTGAGTTATTAGATCAAGATTTGTAATTGCAAGCACCTGATGAACAGGGCAGAAAAATTGGGCCTTTGGCGGTGGTGGTGGACGGTGTTGCCACAAGACTGTAGGCCCTCATAGTTACTCTTGGTGGGCGCAGGAATGGGCCCTGCTGTGAGTTATTAGATCAAGATTTGTAATTGCAAGCACCTGATGAACAGGGCAGAAAAATTGGGCCTTTGGCGGTGGTGGTGGACGGTGTTGCCACAAGACTGCAGGCCCTCATAGTTACTCTTGGTGGGCGCAGGAATGGGCCCTGCTGTGAACTATTAGATCAAGATTTGTAATTACCCGCCCCTGTTAAACAGGGGCTGAAAAATTGTGCCTTAGGCACTGGTGCTGGTGCCACAACACTGCAACCCCTCACAGAGACTGTACTTGGAGCACAGCAGTCACACGTGTTGCGAAGCATTTTTTTAAAAAATTGTAAGTACACGCCCCTGTTAAACAGGGGCTGAAAAATTGTGCCTTAGGCACTGGTGCTGGTGCCACAACACTGCAACCCGGCCCTCACAGATACTGTACTTGGAGCACAGCAGTCACACGTGTTGCGAAGCATTTTTTTAAAAAATTGTAAGTACACGCCCCTGTTAAACAGGGGCTGAAAAATTGTGCCTTAGGCACTGGTGCTGGTGCCACAACACTGCAACCCGGCCCTCACAGAGACTGTACTTGGAGCACAGCAGTCACACGTGTTGCGAAGCATTTTTTTAAAAAATTGTAAGTACCCGCCCTGTTAAACAGGGGCTGAAAAATTGTGCCTTAGGCACTGGTGCTGGTGCCACAACACTGCAACACGGCCCTCACAGAGACTGTACTTGGAGCACAGCAGTCACACGTGTTGCAAAGCATTTTTTTAAAAAATTGTAAGTACCCGCCCCTGTTAAACAGGGGCTGAAAAATTGTGCCTTAGGCACTGGTGCTGGTGCCACAACACTGCAACACGGCCCTCACAGAGACTGTACTTGGAGCACAGCAGTCACACGTGTTGCGAAGCATTTTTTTTAAAAATTGTAAGTACACGCCCCTGTTAAACAGGGGCTGAAAAATTGTGCCTTAGGCACTGGTGCTGGTGCCACAACACTGCAACACGGCCCTCACAGAGACTGTACTTGGAGCACAGCAGTCACACGTGTTGCGAAGCATTTTTTTAAAAAATTGTAAGTACACGCCCCTGTTAAACAGGGGCTGAAAAATTGTGCCTTAGGCACTGGTGTGGTGGCATGGATCATTGAGGAGGAGGAAGAGGATAGTCAGTGAACATAAGAGGACAGTCACTCAGCATCAGCATAGGCAGTCTTGAAGGGATGTGACATTAAAAATTATTCGGTTATATCCGCCTCAGGTGCCTGGTAGCTGGTGGTGATCCAAGACTGATTCATTTTGATGAATGTCAGTCGATCAACCGAGGCGGTGGACAGGCGCACCCTATGATCAGTCACAAATCCTCCAGCAGCACTGAATGTGCGTTCGGAAAGAACGCTGGAGGCAGGACAGGCCAGTAGCTCAATTGCATACTGTGCAAGCTCTGGCCAGTGATCCATCCTCAGGACCCAGTAAGCCAGAGGATTTTCGGTGGGAAAGGTGTCCAAGTCTGACCTTGCCCCAAGGTATTCCTGCACCATGTATATCAGACGCTGGCGATGGTTGCTGGAACCGATCATACCTTGGGGCTGCGGACTAAAAAATTGTCTGAACGCATCGGTCAGACGTCCACCTTCCCCACCGCTCCTTCTGCCACTGACCGAAGCCTCAGCAACTCGTCGCCCAGGACCAGGAGTTTGTAGCCTCCCAGTTTCTGGGAACGCGTTGCACAGACCTTTCTGCAGGGCCTCCCTGAGATGTCTCATCCTCTGCTCCCTCTGCGACGGCAAGATAAGGTCCGCAACCTTACCCTTGTACCGCGGATCAAGGAGAGTGGCCAGCCAGTAATGGTCCCTCTCCTTGATCCGAAGAACACGAGGATCCTTCCGCAGGCTTTGCAGGATCAGGGAGGCCATGCAGCGTAGGTTAGCTGAGGCATTCGGTCCGGAGTCTTCTGGGTCACTGAGGATGACATGATCGCCAGCCACCTCCTCCCAGCCACGTACAAGTCCACTGGCTTGTTGGGACTGTACATCATCCCTAAAAGACTGCTGCTGCTGATGCTGAGTGCCAGGCTCCACCTCCATGCTCACACAATCCTCCTCCTCCTCCTCCTCCTCATCCTCTTCCTGTGTGATGGGTGGGACAGAAGGAACACTGTCCGGATAAAGGGGGCCTTGAGAGGCAAGGAAGTCCTCCTCTTCCTGCCTCTGTTCTGCCTCAAGTGCCCTGTCCATTATCCCACGCAGTGTATGCGCCAACAGGTGGACAAGAGGGACAGTGTCACTGATGCATGCACTGTCACTGCTCACCATCCTCGTGGCCTCCTCAAATGGTGAGAGGACAGTGCATGCATCCCTGATCATGCTCCACTGACGTGGGGAAAAAAAACCAAGCTCCCCTGACCCTGTCCTGGTGCCGTAGTCGCAAAGGTACTCATTGATGGCCCTCTGCTGCGTGTGCAGTCGCTGCAGCATGGCCAACGTTGAGTTCCACCTGGTGGGCATGTCAGATATTAGGCGGTTCTTGGGCAGGTTCAGCTCCTTTTGCAGCTCAGTCAGCCGAGCACTGGCATTATAAGATCGGCGGAAATGCACACAGACTTTCCTGGCCTGCCTCAGGACATCCTGTAAGCCTGGGAACCTGCCCAAGAACCGCTGCACCACCAGGTTGAGGACGTGAGCCATGCAGGGCACATGGGTGAGCTGCCCCTGTCGCAGGGCGGAGAGGAGGTTGGTGCCATTGTCAGAAACGACCATTCCTGGCTTAAGCTGACGTGGCGTCAACCACCTCTCGGCCTGCCCCTGCAGAGCTGCCAGAACCTCTGGCCCAGTGTGGCTCCTGTCCCCCAAACACACCAGCGCAAGCACGGCATGGCATCTTTTTGCCTGCGTACTTGCGTAGCCCCTTGTACGCCTACGGAGCACCGCTGGTTCCAAGGACAGAGCACTGGAGGAAGAAGAAGAGGAGGGGGTGGAGGAGAGAGGTGTGTCACAACCAGTAGCAGTAGTCGCGTTTTGGAGGCGTGGTGGCGGAACAACCTCCAACACTACTGCACCTTGTCCTGCATCCCTCCCAGCTGCCAATAGAGTGACCCAATGGGCCGTGAAAGAAAGGTACCGTCCCTGTCCATGCCTGCTGGACCATGAGTCAGCGGTAATATGCACCTTACCGCTGACCGCCCTGTCCAGCGAGGCATGGACATTGCCCTCCACATGCCGGTAGAGAGACGGAATCGCCTTCCGCGAGAAAAAGTGGCGTTTGGGAACCTGCCACTGAGGAACCGCACATTGAACAAACTCACGGAAGGGGGCCGAGTCTACCAACTGAAAAGGCAGCAGTTGAAGTGCTAGCAATTTAGCAAGGCTAGCATTCAACCGCTGGGCATGTGGATGGCTGGGAGTGTACTTCTTTCTACGGTCCAGCAGCTGGGGCAGGGAAATTTGCCTGCTGCATTCGGACGTCGGTGTACTGCAAGTACTTGGTTGTGACACACCGAATTCTACACCTTCAGTCCTCTCAGAGCAGCTTTCAGAGAGGACTGAAGGTGTAGTGGGGATGGAGATCCCAGCTGAGGAGGAGCAAGGAGAGGTCCGCTTAGTTCTTTGGTGTGGGTCTTTTATGTGTGCCTGCCAACGAGCTGCATGGCAGGTCGCCATATGTCTGGTCATGCTTGTGGTGCCCAAGCGGCTGATGTTTTGGCCACGCGAGATACGCTTGAGACAAATATTGCAAATAGCAGTGGTGCGATCTGCTGCACTCGTCTCAAAAAAGGCCCACACCAAAGAACTTTTCTGATAACGTGCAGAGGCAGCGCCCTGCACAGGCGGAGCTCTGCGGTGTTGTACAGTTGCTGTGCTGGCCTCTACCTGGCCTCCAGGGGGCATCCTGCCTCGTTGGACATGTGACGCCGCATCCTCCTCCTCCTCGTCCTCCTCCTCATCCTCTCTCCCTTGAGGCACCCACGTGGAGTCAGTGACCTCATCATCCCCTCCCTCTTCACCACTAGAGCAAACCTGGCAGTAAGCTGCAGCTGGTGGAACTGTACTGCCAGATTCCTCAAGCTGGGTATCGTCATCCGAGCCTTCGAATCGTTGGGCATCCTCCTGGAGCATGTACCCAACACTGTGCTCAAAGAGTTCGGGGGACTCCTCAGGAGGACATGGTGGGTCTAGGGAAGGGGTGGCTGATGATGCTCTGTCAGTACCCTGAGCCTGGGTGAGAGAGGATGAGGAGGATGAGGAGGGCTTGGTCATCCATTCTACCAAGCCTTCAGCATGATGCGGCTCCACATGTCCAGCTGCCGAAAACAAAGACGCGCGTGTCCCATGGCCACGTGCTGATGACGATGCACGACCACGTCCACGTCCACGGCCACGTCCACTAGAAACAGAGCCTGCCTGCCCTGTGTTCTTGGCTCTGCACGCTCTGCCTCCCCTTGGCGGTCTTCCAGCCATTGTAGTCGGTAGTCCTGTGGGTGCTGCTGAGAAGAAAATATAGGAGCTCTGTGTGATGCCACTAACACACTAGAAGTCCTATGGGTGCTTCTGCAAAGAAAATAGAGGAGCTCTGTGTGATGCCACTAACACACTAGAAGTCCTGTGGGTGCTTATGCAAAGAAAATAGAGGAGCTCTGTGTGATGCCACTAACACACTAGAAGTCCTGTGGGTGCTTCAGCAAAGAAAATAGAGGAGCTCTGTGTGATGCCACTAACACACTAGAAGTCCTGTGGGTGCTGCTGAGAAGAATATATAGGAGCTCTGTGTGATGCCACTAACACACTAGAAGTCCTATGGGTGCTTCTGCAAAGAAAATAGAGGAGCTCTGTGTGATGCCACTAACACACTAGAAGTCCTGTGGGTGCTGCTGAGAAAATATATAGGAGCTCTGTGTGATGCCACTAACACACTAGAAGTCCTGTGGGTGCTTCTGCAAAGAAAATAGAGGAGCTCTGTGTGATGCCACTAACACACTAGAAGTCCTGTGGGTGCTTATGCAAAGAAAATAGAGGAGCTCTGTGTGATGCCACTAACACACTAGAAGTCCTGTGGGTGCTGCTGAGAAGAATATATAGGAGCTCTGTGTGATGCCACTAACACACTAGAAGTCCTATGGGTGCTTCTGCAAAGAAAATAGAGGAGCTCTGTGTGATGCCACTAACACACTAGAAGTCCTGTGGGTGCTTATGCAAAGAAAATAGAGGAGCTCTGTGTGATGCCACTAACACACTAGAAGTCCTGTGGGTGCTTCTGCAAAGAAAATAGAGGAGCTCTGTGTGATGCCACTAACACACTAGAAGTCCTGTGGGTGCTTATGCAAAGAAAATAGAGGAGCTCTGTGTGATGCCACTAACACACTAGAAGTCCTGTGGGTGCTTATGCAAAGAAAATAGAGGAGCTCTGTGTGATGCCACTAACACACTAGAAGTCCTGTGGGTGCTGCTGAGAAGAATATATAGGAGCTCTGTGTGATGCCACTAACACACTAGAAGTCCTATGGGTGCTTCTGCAAAGAAAATAGAGGAGCTCTGTGTGATGGGACTAACACACTTCAAGTCCTATAGGTGCTTCTGGGAAGAAAATATAGCTCTGTGTGTGTGATGGGACTAACACACTTCAAGTCCTATAGGTGCTTCTGGGAAGAAAATATAGCTCTGTGTGTGTGATGGGACTAACACACTTCAAGTCCTATAGGTGCTTCTGGGAACAAAATATAGCTCTGTGTGTGTGATGGGACTAACACACTTCAAGTCCTATAGGTGCTTCTGGGAACAAAATATAGCTCTGTGTGTGTGATGGGACTAACACACTTCAAGTCCTATAGGTGCTTCTGGGAACAAAATATAGCTCTGTGTGTGTGATGGGACTAACACACTTCAAGTCCTATAGGTGCTTCTGGGAACAAAATATAGCTCTGTGTGTGTGTAATGGGACTAACACACTTCAAGTCCTATAGGTGCTTCTGGGAAGAAAATATAGCTCTGTGTGTGTAATGGGACTAACACACTTCAAGTCCTATAGGTGCTTCTGGGAACAAAATATAGCTCTGTGTGTGTAATGGGACTAACACACTTCAAGTCCTATAGGTGCTTCTGGGAAGAAAATATAGCTCTGTGTGTGTAATGGGACTAACACACTTCAAGTCCTATAGGTGCTTCTGGGAACAAAATATAGCTCTGTGTGTGTGATGGGACTAACACACTTCAAGTCCTATAGGTGCTTCTGGGAACAAAATATAGCTCTGTGTGTGTGATGGGACTAACACACTTCAAGTCCTATAGGTGCTTCTGGGAACAAAATATAGCTCTGTGTGTGTGATGGGACTAACACACTTCAAGTCCTATAGGTGCTTCTGGGAAGAAAATATAGCTCTGTGTGTGTGATGGGACTAACACACTTCAAGTCCTATAGGTGCTTCTGGGAACAAAATATAGCTCTGTGTGTGTGATGGGACTAACACACTTCAAGTCCTATAGGTGCTTCTGGGAACAAAATATAGCTCTGTGTGTGTAATGGGACTAACACACTTCAAGTCCTATAGGTGCTTCTGGGAAGAAAATATAGCTCTGTGTGTGTAATGGGACTAACACACTTCAAGTCCTATAGGTGCTTCTGGGAACAAAATATAGCTCTGTGTGTGTAATGGGACTAACACACTTCAAGTCCTATAGGTGCTTCTGGGAACAAAATATAGCTCTGTGTGTGTAATGGGACTAACACACTTCAAGTCCTATAGGTGCTTCTGGGAACAAAATATAGCTCTGTGTGTGTGATGGGACTAACACACTTCAAGTCCTATAGGTGCTTCTGGGAACAAAATATAGCTCTGTGTGTGTGATGGGACTAACACACTTCAAGTCCTATAGGTGCTTCTGGGAACAAAATATAGCTCTGTGTGTGTGATGGGACTAACACACTTCAAGTCCTATAGGTGCTTCTGGGAACAAAATATAGCTCTGTGTGTGTAATGGGACTAACACACTTCAAGTCCTATAGGTGCTTCTGGGAAGAAAATATAGCTCTGTGTGTGTAATGGGACTAACACACTTCAAGTCCTATAGGTGCTTCTGGGAACAAAATATAGCTCTGTGTGTGTGATGGGACTAACACACTTCAAGTCCTATAGGTGCTTCTGGGAACAAAATATAGCTCTGTGTGTGTGATGGGACTAACACACTTCAAGTCCTATAGGTGCTTCTGGGAACAAAATATAGCTCTGTGTGTGTGATGGGACTAACACACTTCAAGTCCTATAGGTGCTTCTGGGAACAAAATATAGCTCTGTGTGTGTGATGGGACTAACACACTTCAAGTCCTATAGGTGCTTCTGGGAACAAAATATAGCTCTGTGTGTGTGATGGGACTAACACACTTCAAGTCCTATAGGTGCTTCTGGGAACAAAATATAGCTCTGTGTGTGTGATGGGACTAACACACTTCAAGTCCTATAGGTGCTTCTGGGAACAAAATATAGCTCTGTGTGTGTGATGGGACTAACACACTTCAAGTCCTATAGGTGCTTCTGGGAACAAAATATAGCTCTGTGTGTGTGATGGGACTAACACACTTCAAGTCCTATAGGTGCTTCTGGGAACAAAATATAGCTCTGTGTGTGTGATGGGACTAACACACTTCAAGTCCTATAGGTGCTTCTGGGAACAAAATATAGCTCTGTGTGTGTGATGGGACTAACACACTTCAAGTCCTATAGGTGCTTCTGGGAAGAAAATATAGCTCTGTGTGTGTAATGGGACTAACACACTTCAAGTCCTATAGGTGCTTCTGGGAAGAAAATATAGCTCTGTGTGTGTAATGGGACTAACACACTTCAAGTCCTATAGGTGCTTCTGGGAACAAAATATAGCTCTGTGTGTGTAATGGGACTAACACACTTCAAGTCCTATAGGTGCTTCTGGGAACAAAATATAGCTCTGTGTGTGTAATGGGACTAACACACTTCAAGTCCTATAGGTGCTTCTGGGAAGAAAATATAGCTCTGTGTGTGTAATGGGACTAACACACTTCAAGTCCTATAGGTGCTTCTGGGAAGAAAATATAGCTCTGTGTGTGTAATGGGACTAACACACTTCAAGTCCTATAGATGCTTCTGGGAAGAAAATATAGCTCTGTGTGTGTAATGGGACTAACACACTTCAAGTCCTATAGGTGCTTCTGGGAACAAAATATAGCTCTGTGTGTGTGATGGGACTAACACACTTCAAGTCCTATAGGTGCTTCTGGGAACAAAATATAGCTCTGTGTGTGTAATGGGACTAACACACTTCAAGTCCTATAGGTGCTTCTGGGAAGAAAATATAGCTCTGTGTGTGTAATGGGACTAACACACTTCAAGTCCTATAGGTGCTTCTGGGAACAAAATATAGCTCTGTGTGTGTAATGGGACTAACACACTTCAAGTCCTATAGGTGCTTCTGGGAACAAAATATAGCTCTGTGTGTGTAATGGGACTAACACACTTCAAGTCCTATAGGTGCTTCTGGGAACAAAATATAGCTCTGTGTGTGTAATGGGACTAACACACTTCAAGTCCTATAGGTGCCTCTGGGAACAAAATATAGGAGCTCTGCCTGCCTGCCACGAACACACTACAAGTCCTATAGGTGCTTCTGGTAACAAAATATAGGAGCTCTGCCTGCCTGCCACGAACACACTACAAGTCCTATAGGTGCTTCTGGTAACAAAATATAGGAGCTCTGCCTGCCTGCCACGAACACACTACAAGTCCTATAGGTGCTTCTGGTAACAAAATATAGGAGCTCTGCCTGCCTGCCACGAACACACTACAAGTCCTATAGGTGCTTCTGGTAACAAAATATAGGAGCTCTGCCTGCCTGCCACGAACACACTACAAGTCCTATAGGTGCTTCTGGTAACAAAATATAGTAGCTCTGCCTGCCTGCCACGAGCACACTACAAGCCCCTCTTTCTCAATCAATCTTTGTAACTGAATCTATCTAACTCAATCTCTGTAAGTGAATCTCTCTAACTATCTAAATGCAGCAGAGTGTCACAGAATCAGCCTGCTCAATCTGCGCCGGAACAGCATGTGACCGGCGCAGACGGCGTGGCGGCGTTTTATAGGGGGGGGCGTGTACTACAGCCCCTGAGCTGTAATTGGCTACAGGCGTCCTGCCTGTAGCCAATTATGGCTCTTCGAGTTTCCGGGGCTGTGATTGGCCAAGCTTGCGGGGTCACAGTGCATGCTTGGCCAATCATCAGCCAGCAATGCACTGCGTCGGCCGCGCCGGCCGCAATGCATTGCGGGGCCGCTCGCATCACACGAACGTGATGCGAGCGGCCAAAATAGTTCTGGGCTCGCCGAGCGAGCGAACGCCCGGTGCTCGATGCGAACGTGGGTTCGCATCGAGCACCGGGCCCATCCCTAATGTTGACCAGTGATGTAAGTAACTGAGTTAAAATTAATGCAGTTACTTTAGAGGGTAACTAGTAATCTAACTGATTACTTCTCCCCTCATGGTAACGCAGTTCCCATTACTTGGGCGGCATTACAGCAATTACATCTACCGCCACTAGATGGCAGTAGTGTAATTCCAGTGTCCTGGCGAAAAAGTTCCCCGCTGGATAAGGACCCCCTGTACTGCGCAGCGCTTGCGCAGTACGAAGGACTACGGAGCTTCCGAAAATTGCCGAACCTAAACAGCTCTGAGTGAACTCTACACCGCGCAGGCGCAGTTAACATGTAATTGTACGAGGCGATGCTGCACGCTCCCGATGCTCGTGCTACTCTGCAAGGGGCGTCTATCGTGTAACTAAGGGGCGGGTCTAGTATTACTGTAACCAAGGGGCGCATTTATTATTATTGTTATATATCGAGCTCTGCCCATTAATCTAACATTTGCCCTCTTCTGTAGCCATCCGCCCCTTACACGATATAATAATAATAGACCCGCCCCTTGCTTACACGCTATAACAGATCTGCCTCTTGGTTAGAGTAATAATAGAGCAGCCCCTTGGTTACACGTTATATATCAAAAAAATAATAAATGCCCCCCTTACTTACAGTAATACTAGACCCGCCCCTTAGTTACACGTATAGAATATTAAAAGAAAAGTCACAGTTACTTTGCTGCGTAACTAATTACTTTTCCAATGTAGTAACTGAGTTACTACTTTTTGGGAGAAGTAATTTGTAACTTAACTAATTACTTTTTTAAAGTAAGATGACCAACACTGATGTTGACAACCGGTCCCATCATTCCTTGGCAAATAGGAGAAGAAATGGAAACAGTGGCAGATTTTATCTTCCTCGGCTCCGAGATCACTGCAGACGGTGATTGTAGCCATGACATTAAAAGACGTTCGCTTCTTGGGAGGAAAGCAATGGCAAACCTAGACAACATTATAAAAAGCAGAGACATCACCCTACCAACAAAGTAGAAATGTGTTTGTTTTCGTTTCATTGTTTTTTTTTTTTTTTCCGGGTCATTCGTTATGATTGCAATTCGTAAATTCATAAATTAGAAAATTCTAATTTTCAAATTTTTTCATCTTCAAAATGTGGAAAATTTGTAAATTCGAAAATAAAAAATAAAATCCAAAAATTCGAAATAATAACTAACTACCGTATATACTCGAGTATAAGCAGAGTTTTTCTGCACATTTTTTTGTGCTGAAAATGCCCCCCTCGGCTTATACTCGAGTCAAGCACAGAGAATGACCCGAATTTGGGGCCGAATTTGGGGCCCCGTTTCTCGGGGCCACTTAGTGAGAGGAACACCAATATTTGGATATGTTGTAGTGATAGTTCCACTGGGTTTGCATACCAAATTTGGGGTTCCTAGCACTAAGTGACCCCGAGATACCCCTCGGGCCCCAAATTCGGTCAACTGTGTCCATCTGCAGCAATGTCATTTCGGGACCCTTTGGGTCCAGAGACCCCAATATCTGACTGCAGCTAGGAGGCATTTGGGAACCCTTAACTACCAAGTTTGTAGTTTGGGTGACCTATGGTTGCAAATGGGTACAGTGAGGCTGCAAATGGGCATTGTTGACCCTCTTTTCCACTTACAGTAGCTGCGCATTTCTCACCCTAGGCTTATACTCGAGTCAATACGTTTTCCCAGTTTTTTGTGGTAAAATTAGGTGCCTCGGCTTATATTCGGGTCGGCTTATACTCGAGTATATACGGTAACTAATAATAACTAACTATTACATTATAGGTGTTGAAATCTACTTTCAAATTTGGCTGTTAGTGAACGTAACAAATACGAATTTATTCGAAGTTACGAAATTATCCAAAAAAACGAATGACACGTCTAAACAAATGGAACAGAACAAATTAATAATAATAAATAATAATAATAATAATACTAATAAAAAGTTGTTATTGTTGTTATTATTATTATTTTTATTTATTATTAATAATTCTTTATGTTCTATTCTTTTAGATGCGGCATTCGGATTCGTTATTTCGGATAATTTGTAACTTTGGATAAATCCGTATTGTTACGTTCACTAACAGCCAAGCTTGAAAGGAATTTCCAATACCTATAATTTAATAGTTAGTTATTTTTAGTTAGTTAGTTATTCTTTCAAATTTGTGGATTTTCTTGCACATTTTTGAATTTACAAATTTTCATATTTTCAAGTTTTCTAATTTTCAAAAATTCAAAAATGTGTAAATTTGTAAATTCGAAAATAAGAAAGAAAATCCAAAAATTCGAAAGAATAACTAACTAACTAATAATAGCTAACTATTAAATTATAGGTATTGGAATTTCCTTTCAAAGAATGTGAATTTATCCAAAGTTACGAATTATCCAAAAAAACTAATGCCACGTCTTAACAAATGGAACAGATTAATAATAATAAATAATAATAATAATACTAATAAACGTTTTTATTATTATTATTATTGTTATTTATTATTAATAATTCGTTATGTTCCATTCGTTTAAATGCGGCTTTCGTTATTTCGGATAATTCGTAACTTCGGATAAATCCATATTAGTTACGTTCACTAACAGCCAAGTTTGAAAGAAAAATTCCAAAACCTATAATTTAATACTTAGTTATTATTAGTTAGTTAGTTATGCTTTCAAATTTTTGGATTTTCTTTCGAATTTTTGAATTTACACATTTTCATATATTTATGTTTTCAAATTTTCAAATTTTTAAAAATTCAAAAATGTGTAAATTTGTAAATTCTAAAATCAGAAAGAAAATCCAAAAATTCGAAAGAATAACTAACTAACTAATAATAGCTAACTATTAAATTATAGGTTTTGGAATCTCCTTTGAAATTTGGCTGTTAGTGAACGTAACAAATGCGAATTTGTCCAAAGTTACGAATTATCCGAAAAAACTAATGCCATGTCTAAACAAATGGAATGGAACAAATTAATAATAATAAATAATAATAATAATAATAATAATAAAACATTTTTATTATTATTATTGTTATTTATTATTATTAATTCGTTATGTTCCATTCGTTTAGATTCGGCCTTCGTTATTTCGGATAAATTTGTAACTTCGGATATATTCGTATTCGTTACGTTCACTAACAGCCAAGTTTGAAGGGGAATTCTAATACCTATAATTTAATAGTTAGTAATAGTTATTATTTCAGATTTTCAAGTTTCCGGGTTTTCGTATTTACAAATTTACGAATATTCAGAAAAATTTGTTTAACGTTTTTTTTATTAATTAGGATATTTCCAAATTAACGAATTTGTTGAAATTCGTAAAAAAAAACGAAACAAATTGCACATGTTTACGACAAAGTGGCATATATTCAAAGCTTTGGTATGCACAGTACAGTAGTAACCTATGGCTGTGAACGTTGGACCATAAGGAAGGCTGAACCCTGAAGAATCGATGCTTTTGAACTATGGTGTTGGAGAAGACTCTTGAAAGTCCCTTGGATGGCAAGAAGATCAAACCAGTCAATCCTGAAAGAAATCAACCCTGAATATTCACTGTAAGGACAGATCCTGAAGCTGAAACTCGAATACTTTGGCCACCTAATGTGAAGAAAGGACTGATTGGAAAAGACCCCGATGCTGGGAAACATGGAAGGAAAAAGGAAAAAGGAGAAGATGGATAGATAGCATTATCTAAACAACGAACATGCAGTTTATCAAGCTCCGGGAGGCAGTGGAGGACAGAAAAGCCTGGCGCACTCTGGTCCATAAGGTCACGAAGAGTCGGACATGACTAACTAACTAAACACACAACACACACACATGTATGTTGCATATATATATATTATAGATTTTTTTATTCAGATAATTCAACAGCAGCTTCAGTGTTTAGGGTGAGAACAAAAATTTTTGTATTTACTATCTGTGTAGGATTTTATATGCAACATACATTGCTACACAAAAAATAAATATATAACAAAATGATTATTCATTCCATAGCAAACAGTATATACAAAAAAAAAAAAAAAAACAGTACATAAAATGTATTATTATTTAATGCACTTCGTTTTATTTATATAAATTATTTTTTAGGGTAGATTTATTCATTTATATATATATATATATATATATATATATATATATATATATATATATATATATATATATATATATGTATATATATATATATATATATATATATATATATATATATATATATATTATATAATTATTTTTTTATTTTTTTTTGAGTAGTGTTGTAAAATAAAATCAAAAAGTCCTACACAGATAGCAAATACAAAAACTTTTGCGCTAACCCTAAACCCCCATCAACCCAAACTGCTGTATAATATTAACCACTTCAGCTCCAAAAGATGTACCCCCCTTCATGACCAGGCATTTTCTTGTGATATGGCAATGCATTACTGTAACTGACAATTGAGCAGTCGTGCGACACTGTACCCAAAACTGTACCTTTCGTTCCCACAAATAGAGCTTTCTTTTGGTGGTATTTGATCACCTTTTTTTTTTTTTTTTTTTGCGCTATAAACAAAAAAAAAAAAATTTTGAAAAAAAAAAAAAACAATACTTTTAAATTTCTGCTAAAAAACATATCCAATAAGTAAAAAATCAAATTTCTTCATCGAATTAGCCCAATGTATTCTGCTACATATTCTTGCTAAAACCCCAAAAAAGGTCCATAAAGACATGGATGAGTAAGTTTGGGGTGGAGGACCTTGACTGGCCTTCACAACCCAATAGAACACCTTTGGGATAAATTAGAGCGGAGACTTATCAATAACAAACTTCATCTCCATCTTTTCTTCTTCCTTTTCTGCACTCCGATACTCACGAGAAGTCCCTTATTACGGGGTTTGTGAATGTACCATATATAGCTCGATATACTCTCTGTTTATTATAAGTTCCTTAATCTTTGGTAGCAATCCCTCCCCCTCATCGACACAGTTTGCTCCCAGTTGGGGTGTCTGGGCGTGGGAGACATAATTCAGATGGTAAGATAATTACCACGAAATCTACATTATTGTCTCAACACTCTGTGATGTACGCCTTCATATGTTAACAATATGATTGTACCGCAGACAGTTTCATTGTTATCTCATAATGCTTGCTCATGTTTCCTTTTTAAAAAATCTCAATAAAAACGTAGAAATATAAATTAGAGCAAATATAAATTAGAGCGGCGACTGTGAGCCAGGCCTTCTTGTCCAACATCAGTGCCTGACCTCACAAATGTGCTTCTGGAAGAATGGTCAAACATTCCCATAGACACACTCCTAAACCTTGTGGACGGCCTTCCTAGAAGAGTTGAAGCTGTTATAGCAGCAAAGGGTGGGCCAACTCAATATTGAACCCTACAGACTAAGCCCCCGTACACACGATGGAAAATGTCCGATCGGATTATGTTGTCGGAAAATGCAATCGTGTGTGGGCTCTAGCGGGCTTTTTCCGTCGGAATTTTGATCTCAAATTTTCCGACAACAAAATCCGATCTGACTTTTTCTGATCGTGTGTCGAGAATTCCGACGGACAAAGTGCCACGCATGCTCAGATTAAATTACGAGACCAAAGCTATTGGCTACTAGCCTCTATGTAGTTCCGTTGTACGCAACGAACGTCACCACGTTCAGAATGATCGGATTTTCCGACAACTTTGTCCGACCGTGTGTATTCAACACCAGTTTCGGACAAAATCCGTCGGAAAAAATAAGACGGATTTTGTGGTCGGAATTTTTTTCCGACCGTGTGTACGGGGGCTAAGACTGGGATGTGGGACAATATAGTGTATCTGAGACTGGAACTTGGTTTAGAAAACTTTTTTGGTAATATAGCTCTACCACCGTAGGGGCAGCTGGTAATAGCTGGTTCTCTCTAATAGTGCAGAGGCTGCCCACCACCACAAGCACCAGTCCATACCACTCCAATAACTCAGTCTAGGGGACTGGGTCTAGGGGACATCTTTCAGAAATGTATTGCTTGAAGAACTTTAAACAGGAGGCATTAGGACATGGGGTTCTCCAAAAAGCTGCCCAGTAACATGAACACTCTTCTCTAGGCTTGCACTCCAGGATTTTGCTGAGGACAACGGAATGGGCAGTAATCTGAGACCCTGTGAGAGCCGACTCAGTCCAAGGTTACCTCTAGCACTTTTATCCAGAAAGAACACACATTCGCCAGGAATTAGTTCAAGGTCATTACTCACAAGTCCCCAGGACAGCTTCACACCTTCCAGTTTCCTCCTAACATGGTCCAGTAAGGGAGACAATCCTTCTCCAGACCCCATCCCTTGTGGTATCCCACAGCCAGCTCCTCAGGAAACCACTACAGACCCTCTGCCCTGACACAGGTCTCAAGAACAGCTACATGGTCCACAGGCAACCAATGACACAATAAAGCTCTTAATTCACTCTCTGGTCATCTCTCGCCTTGACTACTGCAACTTCCTCCTTATTGGCTTACCTCTACATAGTCTATCCCCCCTTCAATTCATCATGAATGCTGCTGCCAGACTCATCCACCTCAAAAATCGCTCAATGTCTGCTACTCCTCTCGATCAATCCCTCCGCTCACCCAACAAATTAAATTCAAAATACTAACAACTGCTTACAACGCCATCCACAGCTCTGCCCCCAGCTACATCACTAGCCTAGTCTCAAAATACCAACCTTATCGTTCAATTCGTTCTTCTCAAGACCTCCTGCTCTCTATCTCCCTCATTACCTCCTCCCATGCTCGCCTCCAGGACTTTTCCAGAGCCTCTCTAATCCTATGGAACTCCTTACCCCAATCTGTCCTCTTATCTCCTACTCTATTAGCTTTTAGACGATCCCTGAAAACCTTCCTCTTCAGAGAAGCCTACCCTACCCACACCTAACAACTGTATTTTCATTTCCTCCATCAGCTCATGCCCCAGAGCCCCATGCCCCAGAGCTATTACCTTTTGCTCCACTTGACCCTCCCTTCTAGATTGTAAGCTCTAACGAGCAGGGCCCTCTGATTCCTCATGTATTGACTTGTATTGTGTAGCGGCCATAACCCTCGATGGGGCGGCCTTGACTTTTAAGCTTACCCGTTACCCCCGCTGGGGGTTCCCAGGGTTAGTACCTGACAACTTTGGACGCTGACACCATAAAGGTCCTTTAGAAAGGTTTTTATTTGCAGTGTAACATCCAACAAACACAGTCTTGTATGGGAACAGAGGGCAAGGGTGAAGAAAACTCAGGCACCTTGAACTGCTGACAATTAGAAAGTCTCTAACACAAACCCAGAGAGTAGCCACTCGCAGCTGGGCGCTTTAAAGCTAAACAATCTCTAGCCAGAGATTATGGCAGTCAGCACTTAGATCCGGAACGTGCAAAGTCTCTGATCATGAATAAAGTCTCAACCGAAAATGAATTAGGAACCTTTTCTCAGTACCTGAAAAGTTTTCTGTCTCCTTGGCAGTACTGCGGAACTGTGGATTCGTTAATGTCCTTAACAATCCAGCAACCAGGCACTTCTTGGGATGCCAGCTTGTTGGCCCTCCTCCGAAGAGTCCTCCCCCGGTCGCTTACACGAGCTGCAGTGCCCCTCCGAGTTGAGAGCACACCCGGACGTCTTGAATCCTCCCTCAGTTACTGCGCCTCGGACCAGCCGGTTCCAAGACCCCAGACCAAGCGGGTCTATGGGGCTAGTCAGAAGAACCATGTTGCGGGACGGCAAACGCTCCCGGGCCCGGGACTCCTCGCGGGGCTACCCCGGTCCAGATTCAGGAACAGGCAGCTATGGCCGAACCCCGTACACGTGACTCCAGCACCTTAAGTACCCTTCCCCAGACTCCCCAGCGGGGCCAGACGCACCCACTGATTGGCTCCGGGGAATGTTGATACTCAAAACGTCCAACCAGGCCTGATTCTGAGCCTGTCATGTGTACCTCACTGTACCCATGACCAGGCAGAACCCTAGTACAGCCCAGCCAAACTGATGCCAAAGTTAAACCTGCACAATTAACCCTCAGAACCCCATTACTGTTCTGAGGAGAAAAAGTATATTTCCACATAGCGGACATCTTGTAAAAGTGTCGCCGCTACAATTGTAACTGTACTGTCTGCCCCCATGTTGTAAAGCGCTGAGCAAACTGTTGGCCCTATATAAATTCTGTATATTAATAAAGAACAGCTACATGGTCCAAAGGCAACCTCAGAGGGGCAGAAGCCCCAGAGGCTTTGGAACCCTCCCTAGGCCTATCTTCTGAGGGCACCAGACTATTTATTACCCCCAAGCCCCCTTCTGGACACTCATTTTTAGGGATTGGCCAGGCCATGATAAACAATAAGGCTGGTCATTTGACTCTCCCTCTCAATGTTCTGGAAGCTTCTTCCAGAGGCAAGATGGAAGCAATCAAACCAACCTATAAAACCCTGAACAGACTAAAACAATCACTGCTCCCTTGACTGAAGATGGAGCCAAAAAACGACATTTGCCTAGCATCCTACGCTAGGAGGGTGCTACATTGACGTTTAATAACAGTTTATTTTTTATCCCTCCAGAAGACCAGTTGCCATATACACTGAAAAAAGACCGAAATTGCAGAATAACGGTGTATTTATGACTATGACAGATTTTAATCCTTGTGGTTTTTCTGCTACAGCTCCCGGAGACTTCCACAGCAATATTTTCCTTAGCAGCATCTGATGAATACAGTTTCATTGGATTTCAAATACTGCCAAATAAAATGAATAAAATACGAAGTAATAGGACGTAACAGCCCTTGTATATGACCGCATTTAAATGTGTAACTAAGTTATACCAATCTGGGAATTTACTTTTGATATAGATTCAATTTGCAATTCTTCTCTATGTGTAAAGGAAGGAGCTCAGTATCTATCAGCAGAGCTCATCAGGTCCTGTTTTGTCTGTAGAGGAGACATTTCTTAGTTCTATCATTTGAAAGAGTTTGGGGCCTCACCGGATACAGCAAAGATATTATCATAAAAAATGTACCATCATCCAAGATTAATGGAAAAATTGTTTGGTGATCTGGTTCCCAACCCAGACCACCGAAAGAGGGGAGCTAGTGGACTATTGCGGTATGTGGTGCAAGAGTTCAATCAAAGTCTCAACAATTTGTAAAAAACATACAAGATTTATTATGAACAAAAAGAAGAAAAAATGGACATCAACACAACATATATACTAAAAACGGTACATATAGTGGATGATTTCAATATTTCAACTAGTTTCGCCACAACTTGGCTTCTTCAGGAAGTATGCATCTGGAAAACAAATTTACAGATATATAATATCATGAAGATTTACAGTATTGTAAACATGCATTGAAGCACTTAGTGTGCATGGGAACATATTGAGTAAATAAATGTACAATCGATCTCTTACCCAGCCAGAGTACCATCGGACACTAACAGGCAAACCAGAAGCAGTGTCTCCCGCGGCGATTGGGGGAGAGGTAGGTAGGTAAACGGGCAAAGTGTGGGTATGGGAATGGTAAAAATGATGAATAATTATGATGAATAAAGATCTCTCTATAGATATACATACGCCATAATCTGGCCGATTTTTAAGTGCACACCATCACCAGTGTTGGAACCCTCCAAACACCCATATCAAAGAGGGCATAGTCTCATTGGATTTCAAATACTGCCAAATAAAATGAATAAAATACGAAGTAATAGGACGTAACAGCCCTTGTATATGACCGCATTTAACTGGGATACCAATGTGGGAATTTACTTTTGATATAGATTCAATTTGCAATTTTCTGTGTAAAGAAAGGAGCTCAGTATCTATCAGCAGAGCTCATCAGGTCATGTTATGTCTGTAGAGGAGACATTTCTTAGTTCTATCATTTGAAAGAGTTAAGCATGACCACACACATATTGCAACCTTACTGTACAATCCCCTACAGATTCAGACTGGATTCACATTTTTGTGGCCCTTTTGTAGTTGTCATGCATAGAATAGTGCGCTAACCACTTGCAGACTGCCTAACTGTAGGTGTACGTCATTACTTTGACCTTAAATACCGGGGTTATGGCAGCAACACATTATATATATATATATATATATATATATATATATATATATATATATATATATATATATTTAGCAGAGGCATGAGCGTCCACAGAAATTTTTTCAGGGGGGTTTATTTTAGGGTCACCCATGCACCGCCCCTTTTCAAGAATGTCATTATCACATTATAATGGTCAGAGACTGCAGACATATTACAGTCCCTAGGATAAGTAATGGATAATGGCCAACAGGCCCTTTTACCAGACCCAGCAATACTACAGCAGTGACGCCTCTGGCTGGATGATCGCTCACTCTGGGTTCCCCGGGGGTGACTCTGGTCAGTAGTGTAGCATGTCTGTACCCTATTAGTGGCTCAGTCTTTCTCTCTCTGGTGGTGCTGGGCAGTGTGGCTCTCTGGTGGTGCTGGGCAACGTGGTTCTCTCTCTGGTGGTGCTGGGCAGCGTGGCTCTCTCTCTCTGGTGGTGCTGGGCAGCGTGGCTCTCTCTCTGGTGGTGCTGGGCAGCGTGTCTCTCTCTCTGGTGGTGCTGGGCAGCGTGGCTCTCTCTCTGGTGGTGCTGGGCAGCGTGGCTCTCTCTCTGGCTTCCGCCCAGCACACTCCTTATTCTCTGTCCTGTAGCACTCTCTCCCTCAGCTTTTCCCCAGGCTGCAGTCTCTCAATATCTCTCTTGATCGAGCTGTAGCCTCCTCCCTGTGGAAAATGGGGCCACCAATCTTTGGGACTACATGTCCCATGATGGACTCCTCTCCTAGTCTCCTTTTATTGGCCCTCAGTTATGGCCAATAGGGAAGGAACGGAGCGGGCAGGAAGCTGGGCGGGGAACCTGGTGAAAGTCTCTTGACAAGAGAAAGGGGGGGGGCGAGTAGGGGAAACCTCTGACAGCCCACAGCTCACCTTTCTTCTGTCACAGCTCCGCAGAGTTCTCTGCTGGACTGAGCAGGGAAAAGAGCCAAAGTCACATTACACTGATGGGGGGGCTTGACAGCACCTTGATGGTGTCACCCCACTGGTGGGTGGCACCTAGGTGTGGGCTGCCGCAACTGTGCTAAATTTAAGATCTGATCCCTGATTCCAAGGGGGGGAGAACTTGACCCCCCTTGCCCCTACCTGCGGACACCCATGAGCAGAGGCCCTATAGAATAAAATGATACATGTTGAAATTTTTTTTGTCACAATGCTTTTCAAATGCAATTTTGTTGGAAAAAATACACTTTAATGTATCTTATTGCACAATATAATACCACATGTTTAGCCCCCCCCACCCCCCACTACGCACACCCCGGCCATGTTTTCTGGGCCCTGCGATTCCTAGTGTCACTTTCCCCAGCCAGTATGGCCAGGGAAGAAGCTAAACTGCACTTCATTAGCTCCGCTGGAGGGCAAGAGAGACATCAGGGGTCTGTAGGAAGGCACATTTATCCCCTTCCTGCCCAGGCCAATTTTCAGCTTTCAGCGCTGTCATATTTTGAATGACAATTGCGTGTCATGCTACACTGTACCCATATGACATTTTTCTAATTTTTTTTCACACAAATAGAGCTTTGTTTTGGCGCTATTTAATCACACCCATTTATTTTTTATTTTTTGCTAAACAAACGAAAAAAGACTGAAAATCTTGAAAAAAAAGGTCTCATAGTTTCTTATAACATTTTGCAAGCAGATAATGTTTTCTCCTTCACTGATGTGCGCTGATGAGGCTGCACTGATGGCTACTGATAGGCTGCACTGATGGGCACTGATGGGGGCGACACTGATGAGGCAGCACTGATGGGCACTGATAGGTGGCACTGATGGGCACTGATGAGGCGGCGCTGGTGGGCACTGATAGGCTGCATTGATGGGCACTAATGAGGTGGCACTTATGAGGAGGTACTGATGGGTACTGATAGGTGGCACTGATGGGCCCTGATGAGGTTTCACTGATAGGTGGAATAGATGGGCACTGATAGGTGGCACTGATAGGCAGCACTGATGGGCACTGATAGGCAGCACCGATGCACACTGATGAGAAGGCACTGATATGCAGCACTGATAGGTGACACTGATGAGAAGGCACTGATGGGTACTGATAGGCAGCACTGAAGAGCACTGATAGGTGACACTAATAAGGAGGCACTGATACGCATCACTGATGGGCACTGATAGGTGACACTGATGAGGAGGCACTGATAGGCACTGATAGGTGGCACCAATGGGCACTGATAGATAGTACTGATTGGTGACCCTGAAGAGCACAGATTGGCAGCACCAATGGGCACTGATAGGTGGCTCTGAAGGGCGCTGATAGGTGACACTGATGAGGAGGTACTGATGGGCACTGATAGGCCACACTGATGGGCACTGATAGGTGGCACCGTTGGGCACTGATAGGTAGTACTGATAGGTGACCCTGAAGAGCACTGATTGGCAGCACCGATGGGCACTGATAGGTGGCTCTGAAGGGCACTGATAGGTGACACTGATGATAAGGCACTGATGGGCACTGATAGCCAGCACTGAAGAGCATTGATTGGCAGCACTGGTGGGCACTGATTGGATTTATCCGTGATCAGCTGCCATTGGACACAGTTGATTTACATGGTAAAGGGTCTCTGATTAGCCCTTTACCACGATCTGTGTTCAGCTGAGTCCGAAGGAGGGCTGCAGGGGGTGCACAGGCAGGGTGATCACGGGAGGGCATTCATGTGCATCCTCCAGGCAAAGTAAGCCTGCGTTGTAGCTGTCTTTTGGCTATAGCACGGGTGGGAAGTCGTTAAAGAGAATCCTTCACCAAAAAAGTTGTCATGAGGATAAAAAATAAAGTTTAGTGAAAAAAAAAAAAAAATAAGCTACACCCAAGCACTTAAACTCCACAAAGAAGAAATGTTTGAGCAAACCCCCCCGGCCCCCACATACACACATATATGAATAGAAGGGCGTTGGGGTCACCTTTGGAAGTAAAAGGGTTAAAAGTTTGACCTCTATAAAACAAATATTTTATATTTTATCACAATATGTACAAAAGGTCTAGAGGTTAGTTCTGTAGATGATGTTTTACAATTATTGACAAGTAACGCGCATGATAGTCACCCATAATAAGTCGATTATAAATGGAATTGTACACAAAACATATTGCAGTAAGAATAATAAACTGACTGCAGCCAAGTTTGGAGGTAATTAAGTGAAGCGCGACCTTCTTAATATGCAATAATGAGAAGGTTTATAAAGGGTTTATTACAGGAGGCAAAGGACACCGCGCTGCCTTGTGGAGCAATTATACCGAGGTTCAGAGTTATGGAGACGACCTCCGCATTTTTGTAGACGAGAAATATTAATGGCGCATGGCCTCCCTTTATTGACTCTGTTTGCATGAATAAGACTTAGCAAATTGTTGATGACTTCTTAAAAGCAGAAGGCCAGAAAAACAAGAAGCCGGACTTGTGTAAATCTGTAAGACCTCCGCAATAGTCACCGTCACCCCCCTTCCTACCGACACCCAGACTCCCCGACTCCCCCGGAGTCATCCTAACACAGCAATTACACACACAGTTACTTCAGGTTCGAGAAACAGACAGAAAGTCAAAGATTACCGAGCTGAGTCAGGAGAGCGACATTAAAGTGGGGTGCCCCCTAAAAATAATGTTTTAAAGTCAGCATATACAAATACTGAAGCTGCTGACTTTTAATAATCGGACACTTACCTGTCCCAGGGTCCAGCGATGCAGGGGAATGAAGCCCCCCCTCTCGTTCCCCGCTCCGCTCGCGGCGCCGGCATTCCTACTGTGGGCACCCACTGCGAATGCGCGTGATACGCCGCGCAGTCATCTGGGACCTGTCGCGTGTCCCAGATGACTGACTGCACCGAGGGGAAGTGATGTCAGTGCCCGGGCACTGAAGGAGGCAGACTACGAGGGACCCCCTAGCAACAGGCATTTAGAGGTGAGTAACATTTTTTTATTTTCCAATAATTTTTTTTTTCACCACTTTAAGGCTGCATTCACATCTGAGCATTTTCAGACGATAAAATGCCCCTAAAACACCTGGAAAAACACCTGAAAAACACCCAACAAGCAAAATCCCATTCATTGCAATGGCACCTGTTCACATCTGATGGACTGTGACAGGTACTTTGATGGGTGGTGACAGGTCCTCTTTATTGGGGGGGGGGGGTCAGTGTGTTGGTGTACACTATAAGCGGTAACGAGATGTTACCACAATCTCCTTCTCACACACGATCGGTGTGTGAGGAGGAGAACCGGTAACATCTCGTTACCGCTCAATGTTTACGAAGAGATTTACGAAGGGATCACAGCCAATCACGTGGTAAACAGCCGCCGGCCAATGGCTGTTTACCATCATCGACCATCGTCATTACCACCGACGTGCATGCGCAGCATGCTCGTGATCGCGTGCATGCGCCGTGCAAAGTGGGGCAGTACCATCTGTGATCGGCCGTGACTTCATCATGCATAATGGCTGTTCACCCCCCTCGGTGGTGAGCGCTGTCCCTGTGACACGCCACCACCGAAGGGGTGGTGAATGCTTGGGGGCAGGAGTGGCTCGGGCACCCCAAAAGTCAACCACCTTGTTCCCATATTCAGGGGGACAAGGGCCTCTTCCACACAACCTTAGGGTGGGGTTGTGGGGGGCTGCAGACAGGGGGCTTAACGGGATGTTGAAAGCCCCTTTAAACTAGTGGGTACAAGGTGCTTTGTGGTTGGTATTGGGCTGAGCCCAACATGCCCCAAAGGCAGACAGCTATGTAGCCTGTGCTTGTGCACTCGCTCTTCTCACCCTTTCCTAGCTGGCCCTGTTGTATGCTCTGGAAAAGGATGTGGTTTGAATTGGTGAAGACAACTCACGCCCTTTTGAGAATGGACCGGAGTGTGGAGTTCCCCTTTAAAAGTAAAAACTAGCCCAAGGAAATCCAAGGGATTAGAGGAGGAAGACAAGAGCATTGTAGAATGGAGTGTGGCGTTCCCCTTTTAAAAGCAAAAGCTAGCCCGAGGAAACCATATGCATTAGAGGGAAAAGGTTTAATGCCCTTTTAGGCTTTAACCACTTGCAGCCCGACATATAGCAATATGATATCGGCAAAGTGGTTGCGATATCCTAACTGGACGTCATATGACGTCGCCAGGATATCAAGCCACAGCTCGCCCCCGCTGCATCGTGGCGATCGTTGTTGTGGTGTGTCAGTCTGACACACTGCAGTCTGACACTGACAGAGACTCTTTACCATGTGATCAGCCGTGTCCAATCATGGCTGATCACAGTGTAAACAGCAAGAGCTTTCGATCAGCTTTTCCTCACTTGCGTCTGTCAGACACGAGTAGAGGACAGCCGATCGGCTGCTCTTCTGACAGGGAGGGTCTGTGTTGATTGATTATCAGCGCAGCCCCCCCTCCCCCTGAGGATGCCCATACTGGACCACCAGGGATGCCACCAGGACCACCAGGGATGACCACCACTAGTCACCACCAGGTATGCCACCATAGACCACCAGGGATACCAATCAGTGCCCACAATGGATGCCAATCATTGCCCACAAAGGATGCCAATCAGTGCCCACAATGGGCATCACTGATTTGCAGGCATTATTGTTTGGCACTGATTGGCATCCATCAGTACCATCCATTAGTGTACATCAGTGCCACCTATCTGTGCCAGTCCATGCCACCTATCAGTGCCCATATGTGCCGCCTATCAGTGCCCATCCGTGCTGCCTATCAGTGCTGCATATCAGTGCCACCTATCAGTGCCCATCAGTGCTGCCTATCAGTGCGCTTCAACTGGGAGACTTCAACTGGGGTGCCACATTATTTCCGGTAAGAGTACCTTTTTCTCTCTCTCCCCATCTTGGAAGGTGAAGGCACTCCCGGTTGTATACATCCACCACTGAATACATCATCTCCAGAGACTGTTTTCAATTATTGCATTCTGTACCCTAGGTACCTTTGGGACTACAGACATTTTTACCTTTTTTCTGTTTTTCTTTTTTTATCATAATTGATATTTGACATACGCATGAACATATATGGGTCTGTCTCCTTCAAGTGTATGGAATAGTGGGTTTCTTTATAACAAGTCACTATCAATTTGAGGTCACTTTATTCCCCGTTTACACGGGTTAATATTTATGGAAATTTATATAGCACTATCATTATATATGTGTGATTTTATATTTTGAGTGTTGCGATCCTGTTGCTACGCACTGTCACATGGGGTCTTTTATATGTTGTGATTCATCATTTATGTTGCCACGCTTTTTCATCATGAGAAGTTTTTGACACATTTTGGGTCTGTTCATTTGTTTACTTTCAGCGCCACACTTTTTCACTTATAATTGTGCTCTTCCAACCTTGTAGTAACAGTTTAACGAAGGTTTTATTTTCTGTTCCAGCATAATTGTGCCCATCTATACAAAGCCATCTCCATAAGGACATTGTTTGACCGGTGTGATGTGGAGGGACTTGAGGGTCCTGCTCAAAGCCATGACCTCAACCGTACTGAACAGCTTCATAAAGATATAGTCTGACCAGTTTGGTGCAGAGGAACTTGAGTGTCCTGCACAGCGTCCTGACTTCAACCCTACTGAGCACTAGACTTGTGCATTCATTTTCATCCGAATGCATTTTCGTCCGAATTTCAGGTATTTTCGTTATCGTTTTAACAAACGATAACGAAAGTGCAGAGTCCGAAAAACAAAAGATCCAACATAAACAAAGGCTTTATTTTCATTTCGTTGTGACAACAGTTCGATATAGATAGGGGATTCGACATGACGCTGACAATAACGATCTGTGTCCATCGAACCTGTGGTCGAATGTGCCTAACCCTAACTCTATTAGTCCAAGATTATTCTACATAGAGAGAAAAGATTTGACATAGAGAGGAAAGATTCAATATAGAGAGGAAAGATTCGACATAGAGAGAAAAGATTCGACATAGAGAGGAAAGATTCGTCATAGAGAGAAAAGATTCGACATAGAGAGAAAAGATTCGACATAGAGAGAAAATATTCGACATAGAGAGGAAAGATTCGACATAGAGAGGAAAGATTCGATATAGAGAGAAAAGATTCGATATAGAGAGGAAAGATTCGACATAGAGAGGAAAGATTCGACATAGAGAGGAAAGATTCGATATAGAGAGGAAAGATTCGACATAGAGAGCAAATATTCGACATAGAGAGGAAAGATTCGACATAGAGAGGAAAGATTCGACATAGAAAGAAAAGATTCGACATAGAGAGGAAAGATTCGACATAGAGAGAAAAGATTCGACATAGAGAGGAAAGATTCGACAGAGAGAAAAAAAAATCGACATAGAGAGGAAAGATTCGACATAGAGAGAAAAGATTTGACATAGAGAGAAAAGATTTGACATAGAGAGGAAAGATTCGATATAGAGAGGAAATATTCGACATAGAGAGCAAATATTTGACATAGAGAGGAAAGATTCGACATAGAGAGGAAAGATTCGACATAGAGAGAAAAGATTCGACATAGAGAGGAAAGATTCGACATAGAGAGGAAAGATTCGACATAGAGAGAAAAGATTCGACATAGAGAGGAAAGATTCGACATAGAGAGGAAAGATTCGACATAGAGAGAAAAAAATCGACATAGAGAGAAAACATTTGACATAGAGAGAAAAGATCACTGCTGGAATTGGGTGGGGGAAGTAAAATAAAAATAATGATAATGATGAATGTTATTGGCTGATTGTAACCAAAGAAAAGGAGCAGTAAAATAGCCAGAACTAAGTACAGCCAACGTACAGCAAACTTACTTTCACTTACAATTGCTAGCAGAGAGAGACACACACACATTTCAGAAGACAGTCAATCTTAGCTGGTCCATTTGTCAGAGAACCTGAATTATTTAGCAATTAAGCATAAGCACAGCAGCAGAACAATAGTGAAGCAAGCTACAGTTCAACCTAACTTTTTCATAATAATCTGCTGCTATTGTGTTAGTGTTGTGAACTTGATAGTGATACTAGTGTTGCTGGTGTTGTGATAGCCTCAGAGGCTGCCCGTGTTGTGGGGGGGGGGGGGGATTTATTATTATAGATTCTATATTATAGATTGAGATTCTATATAGATTCTATATACCCTATCTTGTTACCTGTCTGATCAGTGATCACTATCACCAGTCCATTTTCTGTTTGAACTATATACATTCAACATGAACGACAAAGATTCGACAAAGCATCGAAAAACATACAAACGTCGAATCTTTGGCTTATGGTGTCTGTCGAAAGTTCTAAGAAGATTAGACGGAGCAGCTAAACTATACAGAGTCATACAGTTTAGCAGCTCCGTCGAATCTTCTTTGAACATTCGACAGACACCATAAGCCTTCAATGACAGATTCAACCTTAATTCATTTGGATTTTCGGACGAATGCAATTTTTTAACGAAAAAATAAATAAATAAAAACAAATTTCGGGAGTAACTAAATAAATTTATTTTTCGGACGAAAGCGAAATTCCGCCACAAAATATTTCAGTGTGCACATGTCTACTGAGCACCTTTAGGAAACTGCTGGCGGAAGGATCTTTAATGTTCCATCGTGAGCATACCCCTCTCTACAAATCCAGCTCCAGAAAGACATGGTTTGATCAGTGTGATGTGGAGGAACTCAAGTGTCCTGCTCAGAGCCCTGACCTCAACTGTACTTAACAGCTTCATAAAATATATGTTTTGACCAGTTTGGTGTGGATGAACTTAAGTGTCCTGCTCATACTGTAGCCATGACCTTAACTCTACCGAACAGTTTCATAAAGATATGGTTTGACCAGTTTGGTGCTGAGGAACTTGAGTGTCCTGCACAGCATCCTAACCTCAACCCTACTGAATGAATTGGAATGCATATGGTGGACCAAATGTGAACAAGTGACCTTCGCGCTACTCAAATAACGGAACTAGGAATGTATAGTGTACCTACACAAATAAATATATAAATATTAAGTGATCACAAGATAAATAAAGTGCTTAATGATCAAAATAAATGAATAAAGGTAAAACAGCTAAAGTGCCAAAATAGTGCATCAGTACCCTGATGAAGTCACGTGGATGACGTAACGCGTAGGGAGTGGCCGGAAGTGGATGTTCTTTTTGCGAAACCGGAAGCGATGTGCGATAGGTGCTCGATCGCCATTTTCTTGCTCTATTTTATTTGCATTTGTGTAAGGGTCCACCTTCTGCTGAGTGCACGCCGGGCACCACGGGAGCATGCGCACAGGTCCCGCAGACTCGATGTCCACCGGTGGCCCTCAATCGTGGCACATGTAAACAAGGCATTTCCATGTTCTGCCTAGCAACATGTTAGGGATCTACTGCTCCTAGTGATCGGGAGCAGTGATCTTTGTCATGTTCTAGTGAGCACACCCCCCCTACAGTTAAAAAACACTGAGGGAACACACTTAACTCCTTGAGTGCCCCCTAGTGTTTTACCTTTTCTTCAATAAAATACCCCATTGTTTTACGTTCTTCACCATTGGAGGCATTTTCTTCCTTTTATTCCCCCTTTTTTTGTTGGTGAGCCACATACTCATTTAGACGGCGAGCACCAAGGGTCATAAGGGGTCACTCTGGTGTAAAGAGACAGAAACAAGCCTGGATGGTGAGCGGAGGAGAGGAGCCTGCCCAGTCTGTATATATGCATGCTGTTTACAAGTCATTTTGAGGTGAGAGTTCTGTGAGCACATTTGTGGATTATACATTATCAGCCACCCACTCCCCTCAGTGGAAAATAGGAGAAGATTCTATTTCATAGAAAGAGACTGTTACTGTTATGCCCCGTACCCACGGTCGGAAAATCCGACCACAAAATCCATCGGATTTTTTCCAACGGATTTTGTCCGACGCTGGTGTTGCATACACACGGTCGGACAAAGTTGTCGGAAAATCTGATCATTCTGAACGTGGTGACGTTTGTTGCCTACGATGGGACTACGTAGAGGCTAGTAGCCAATAGCTTTGGTCTTGTAATGTGATCTGAGCATGCGTGGCACTTTATCCGTCGGAATTCGCTACACACGATCGGAAAAAGTCCGATAGGACTTTGTTGTCTGAAAATTTGAGAGCAGGAGATAAAACTTTGTCCGTCGGATTTTCAGTCAGAAGTCAGATGGAGCCCACACACGGTCGGAATTTCCAACAACATTGTCCGATAGGACATTTTCCATCGGAAAATCCGACCGTGTGTACGGGGCATTACTGTTACTGTTACTCCTTGACTTTAGCCTTCCTGTTTGGACTCATATTTTATATATACTTAATGGGCACTTTAAAATCTTGTGGAAAACCTTCCTAGTAGAGTTCAGTCACACAAAGGTAGGGTGGCAACTTTATTTTAATGTCCCATGATTCTGGAACAGGACATCAAATAAGCTCCTATAGATGAGATGATCAGTTGTCCACAAGCATCGGGCCATATGGTGTTTGTATTTCAGCTGTATCTTTAGCAGTTTGGCTAACTTTCTGCTTTAAAACCTTAGTTTGCGTGCTTAATGCGCTATTACATACACATTCTCTGAATCTGTTTTGGGGTCATGCGGTTAATCTCTCTCTGATATACTCTTAAACTCTATTACTTTTATATTAATGTTCCTCATAAATAGAATAATTATTATGTCTAAAGAAGATTGCTGAGTGCACCTTCTTCCCCGCATGTGGTGCTTCAGAGATGGTTAAGGCTAGATTAATCAGCTAAGTATTAATTAGATGTCTTAAAGACCTGGCCTCTTAATGACTAAGTGAAAGCACATCATTTCTGTATTTCTGGAGTTGTGAAGTGCTGCCTTGAAAACATCCTTTTTCTCATATATTTCTTTGAATATTAACCACTTGCCCACCGGCTCACGGCGATATACGTCAGTAAAGTGGCACGGGTGCGCTAAACGATGTACCCCCTACGTCACTCTGTCATTGGTGTCTAGCGGGCGCGTACACGCCGGGCACCACGGGAGCATGCCCACAGGTCCCGCAGACTCGATGTCCACCGGTGGCCCTCGATCATGGCACAGAGAGGCATATCAGGGAGATGCCTATGTAAACAAGGCATTTCCATGTTCTGCCTAGCAACATGACAGGGATCTACTGCTCCCAGTGATCGGGAGCAGTGATCTCTGTCATGTTCTAGTGAGCACATCTCCCCTACAGTTAGAAAACACTGAGGGAACACACTTAACCCCTTGATCGCCCCCTAGTGTTTAACCGCTTTCCCTGCCAGTGACATTTACACAGTAATCAGTGCATTTTTATAGCACTGATCGCTGTATAATTGTCAATGGTCCCAAAATAGTGTCAAAAGTGTTCGATCTGTCCACCGCAATGTCGTAGGCATGATACAAATTGCAGATCTGCCGCCGCCATTGCTAATAAAAAAAAATGAATAATAAAAATGCCATAAATCTATCCCCTATTTTGTTGACGCAATAACTTTTGTGAAAACCAATCAATATACGCTTATTGTGATTTTTTTTTTTTTTAACAAAAATATGTAGAAGAATACATATTGGCCTAAACTGAGGAAGAAATCTATTTTTTTATATATTTCTTTGGGATAATTATTACAGCAAAAAGTTAAAAATATAGCTTTTTTTTGTTTATAGCGCAAAAAATAAAAACTGCAGAGGTGATCAAACACCACCAAAAGAAAGCTCTATTTGTGAAGGAAGCATCTTTTCACTGAAATTTCTGAGAAAGGGGGTGCTAGGTCTAGACTACCGGATCCAGGGATACGGACCAAGGCTGTGGCGGACATTTTCCAAAGTACAGACCTTAGTGAAGGACACCAAGGTACATTTCAAATTAACCACTTTCAGACCGGACCAATTTGCAGCCAAAGGACCAGGCCCCTTTTTGCGATTAGGCACTGCGTCGGTTTAACTGACAATTGCGCGGTCGTGCGATGTGGCTCCCAAACAAAATTGACGTCCTTTTTTTCCCACAAATAGAGCTTTCTTTTGGTGGTATTTGATCGCCCCTGCGGTTTTTATTTTTTGCGCTATAAACAAAAAAGAGCGACAATTTTGAAAAAAAAATGCATTCTTTTTTATTTTTTGCTATAATTAATATCCCCCAAAAATCTATAAAAAAAAATTTGTTTCCTCAGTTCAGGCCGATACGTATTCTTCTACATATTTTTGGTAAAAAAAATCGCAATACGCTATTATTGATTGGTTTGCGCATAAGTTATAGCGTTTACAAGATAGGGGATAGTTTTATAGCATTTTTTTAATTTTTTTAGTATTAGTAATGGCGGCGATCAGCGATTTTTATTGTGACTGCTACATTATGGCGGACACATCGGACATTTTTGACACATTTTTGGGACCATTGTCATTTATACAGCAATCAGTGCTATTTAAATGCATTGATTCCTGTATAAATGACACTGGCAGTGAAGGGGTTAACCACAAGGGGGCAGTGTAGGGGTTAAGTATGCCTAGGGGTGTGTTTCTTACTGTGGGGGGGGGGCGTGGCTGTCAGCTAGTGAATGCTGATCTCTGCTCCAATCACAGGGAGTAGAGATCGGCGTCACTAGTTGCTAGGCAGAACGGGGAGATGCTGTGTATTTTCGCATCTCCCCGTTCAGAAGATCGCGGGTGTCCCCGCGGCGATCGAGTCCGAGGGACCCGCGACCGGCCTCACAGGGGTCCCGACCGGCGCGCTCCCGATGGCACGGACGGCATTAAGGAGGAACTTATATACACGCCCCCCTGCCTGTCCGTGCCATTCTGCCGACGTATATCGTCGGGCGCCGGTCGGGAACCGGTTAAAGCCATCAAATAACACTCTGTCTACTCTCTGGCCTAGTTCTACAAGTACAAATAAGTTTAAAATAACATTTATATAAAGACTCTGGATCACTGGTCTCTGCTCCTGGAAGAGGAGAAGTGCTGTGTAGTATCTTTAGCTAAACCATAGTCCTCTGGGAATCCTTTGGAACACATTATATGCAGCCCCCATGGAGGGGGCTGAAGGCAAGGGGCCGTCACCGTGGAGGGGCCGAGTGCCGGGCACTGCCACTGTGGTGTGGCCAGGTGCCAGGGTCGGTCACCTTGGAGGGGCAAAGTGCTGGGGACTGCCACCGTGGGGTGGCCAAGTGCCAGGGACTGTCAGCGTGGAGGGGCTCAGTGCCAGGGACCATCACTGTGGAGGGGTGAGTGCGGGAGACCGTCACCGGCGGTCATTGATTTGCATGCCCTCATACGTTATGATCTGCTCCCAGGGCATCTCAGACATTCATCTCTAGTTGAGGCTGAGTGCGGGAGGACCAGGGGGGGGGGGGCTATTGTTTGCCGCCCCCCTAAAATAGTTTAGCACCAGCCGCCACTGCTTTAAAGCAAACATCTACAACAACTGCAGTGATGCCTGGATGAAAGAGAAGTCTTGAGGCTTACTTTTCAATTTTGTATTTTTTCCCCTTCAAGTAATTGTATTGTGCTTCTCTAAAAATGTACCACATGATTGAAAGGGGCACTGAAGGGAAAAATATGCCGGATAATTGCCTACATTGAAAATATTCGTAAAGCACAACAATAATAGGGCATAAATCCATTTACTAATCAATTAATGATAACACATGGTAATAGTATCATTTAAAATGTACATAATATTAAAGGACGCAGTGCCGAGCAATGCCGAAATGAATTGTAAGACATTATAAAGATTAACTTGGCGTTTCGGTTGAACACATAATACCACAATCCCGTTGCACAGACAACGGCTGTATAATGAGACAGGAACTCGGTCTATAAGTTTAAAACTAGAGAAGACCTGATCCAGAGAATTGACGATTTAGCAATAATTGTATCTACTGAAGATTTCCCTTTCCATCCCTCTGATCTCTGGGAAATCACATTGGAGTTGGTTGAACTCAATGGGTTTGTTGCTTCTTCCAACCTGACTAGCTACAGTATCTAGTAATGTAAGAAACAGATCGGCCCGGTTTTCAAATGAATTTGATCATCAGGAAAGAACAAATAAAAGTCCTATGTGCCACACATCGCTGCAAGACCCTGTGAAAATGTGAATAACAGCCTCAGCCTGGGCTTGAACCAAGCCATGCCCCCTCCCCCAACACATTTCGCTCTACCCCTGGAGCTTCAGGGGCGGATCCAGAGTCCAGTCTCGGGAGGGGCACTGCCAGAAAATACGTTTTTTTAACGGCCAATTATCGGGGAAATGGCTGGTGTTGGTGCTTCAATCTTTCCGTCACCATGGTTGTTATGGTGTCAGGATGATTAAAGCGCATTATTTCTATTATTACATTGTTATATAAAATTAAATCGTTCAACTCATCATAATGCAGAATCAGTGGGAGCCCTGAGTTTGTCACTTGCCACGCCGCCTGCCACACGTTGCGGATTGTCACTTGCCACGCCACCGGCCACACGATGCAGATTGTCACTTGCCACGCCACCGGCCACACGTTGCAGATTGTCACTTGCCAAGCCACCGGCCACACGATGCAGATTGTCACTTGCCACGCCACCGGCCACACGTTGCAGATTGTCACTTGCCATGCCACCGGCCACACGTTGCAGATTGTCACTTGCCACAAGTTGCGATTTTGTGGTCGGAATTTTCAACCGCGTGTACGGGGCATTAGGCTGCCTTCACACTATAGTAGCATGTGAACATGTACAATTTTACACGCGGTCATGAAACACACCAAAAACATGTCAAGCATGCAATGTCATTCATAGTTAGGCTTCATTCTCACCTATGTAAGAGAGACGGTACAAGCACATTATTTGGTGTTTTAGTGCATCACATTTAGGGAAGTTTATTCATTTCAATGGGCTGCCCTACACACAACAATTGCACAGGGCAAGCATTTAATTTTTTTAATTGTGCACCACCAAAAGATGTTATTTTGTTACCATGCACTTTTATGTGCATTTAAGCAAGGTGCATTCAAGTGCCCTTAAAGTGGTTGTAAAGCCTTAAGCCTCGTACACACGATCGGACTTTCCGACGGGAAATGTTCGATGACAGGCTGTTGGCTGTAAATCCGACCGTTTGTACGCTCCATCGGACAATTGTTGTCGGACTTTCTGCGGACAAATGCTCGGAAGCAAGGACGAGCCGGAAGCGGTCGGTCTTGTAAACTAGCGTTCGTAATGGAGAATTAACATTTGTGACGTGGCGAATTATGAAATCTGGAAATGCAGCGCACAATTCTCTTCTTCTTTGGGATAATAATGAAGCTGCTTTGCTGGTGATACTGATGGAGTTATTGCAAACTAATTTAACTACTTAAGCCCCGGACCATTTTGCTGGCCAAAGACCAGAGCACTTTTTGCGATTTCGGCACTGCGTCGCTTCAACTGACAATTGCGCGGTCGTGCGACCTGGCTCCCAAACAAAATTGACGCTCTTTTTTTTCCCACAAATAGAGCTTTCTTTTGGTGGTATTTAATCACCTCTGCGGTTTTTTTTTTTTTGCGCTATAAACAAAAAAATTGTGACAATTTAAAAAAAAAACTAATTTTTTACTTTTTGATATAATAAATATCCCCAAAAAATATATAATTTATTTTTTTTCCTCGGTTTAGGCCGATACGTATTCTTCTAGCGTTAATAAGCGTTTATTGATTGGTTTTCGTAGAAGTTATAGCGTCTACAAAATAGGGGATATTTTTATGGCATTTTTATTAATAATCATTTTTTTTTACTAGTAATACGTAGTAATTTACGATTTTTATATGATTGGGACATTATGGCGAACACGTTGGACAATTTTGACACGTTTTTGGGACCATTGGCATTAATACAGCGATCAATGCTAAAAAATTGCATTGATTACTGTAAAAATGTCACTGGCAGTGAAGGAGTTAACCACTAGGTGGCGCTGTAGGGGTTAAGTGTGTCCTAGGGAGTGATTCTAACTGTGGGTGGGAGGGGCTGTGTGTGACACGACACTGATTGCTGCTCCTGATTACAGGGAGCTGTGATCAGTGAGTGTGTCATTAGGCAGAACGGGGAGCTGGTTGTTTACATTAGCATCTCCCCATTTTGCCTCACCGTGAAACAATTGCGGGTATCCCCGCGGACATCAAGTCCGCGGGACACGCGATCCGGCTCACAAAGCTCCCGGCGGACGCAAGCCACCTCTTAAAGGGCAACGTACAGGTACGTTATTCTGCCTGTACGTGCCCTTCTGCCGCAGTATATCTGCGTGAGGCGGCCGGGAAGCGGTTAAAAAGGCATTTTTTTTCTAGCGATATCAAGAATAATATTATTGTGTTTTTGGGTTTTTTTTGGAAGTTACCACAACACCATTATCCCGTAGTTTATAAGATCAAAGATACAACTATGTTGGTGCCCCTTGTCAATTTTACATTGTATTTTTAAAATTTAACTGCCGACTCCCAAACTGTCATTTGAAGTAGAACTCATAGCCAAGTATTATTCTCCACAATTTTTTTATTGTGCATTAAAAAAAAAGAAAACAAATAAAATTAGACATGCTCTCTACCGATAGAACTTAACCAAAAAGTGCATTCTATACATCCAAAAATATAGAAAATATACCAAATTAAATCATTATTATTCAACCCAAAAAATTATGTCAAAGCAATAACTCCAAGACCAATAATAATTAAGACGTTATCTCCTCCAAATTCGCAACATGTCTGGTTGACGAACGACGGTTCAGAAACAAACTGATAAGCACGAAATGAAAAGCGCAAATCAACACTCACCAAACTTCTACTAACACAAAATTAGCAGAAGGAGCCCAAAGGGTGGCGCTAACGATCTGAAAAAACACGTAGTACATCACTACGTTCGTGATTGTTGGCCAACAATTGTGTTCCGTTTGTGTGCAAGACAAGTTCGGGCCAACGCCCTTTGGACAAAATTCCACGGTTTTGTTGGCCAACAATCCGATCGTGTGTTCGAGGCTTAAGACTTTACATGGAGTGATAATTCTAGAAACGTTTATAGATGGACAATAAAGAGAAGGTTTATGGTGGAGGAAGACTTTGGATATTGAATCTAGAATTTTGCGAAGTATCCTTTGCTCTCTTCCAGGTCTTGAATTTAGAAACCCAAGGAAAACATTGAAATATTCACACCATCCTGATCACTCCATTAACTGGCAAGTATTCTGTTTCTGAATGATCACCGTCTTCCCAATGGCGATCCTGTAGATTGCCAGAGGCGATTCTGTCCAGTCCGGCTGTACGGCGCAGTTGATTGGTGTTTTATTCATGTAACGCCATCAGGAAGAATTTGTCTTGTCTCGGAGATTCTGTCATTCTTCAGACTTCTTTCTGTAAGCGCACATGCAAATGAAATCTTGGGAATGTAGACTTGATTTATTTAAAACATAACACCTCTTTGTAAATCAAATTACAATTTATAATTAGAATGCTCCTTTTTCAAGTAGATACTTTGTGTCAGATGGAAGAGAAGATGGCGTTCATCTAATACTTTTTTTTAATGAGCTACTTGCATTTTGCATTAAAACAATTTTTCATTTTTAATCTTTTTTTTTTTTTTTTTCCAGCAGACTTGTCTAAGTAATTTTGCCCAAACTTCTAAAATGCACATACCTTTATCTACAAAATGTCACGACTGTATGAGGGGCTTTCATCATGCGATGGCATAATTCAGCGGCAATTGCTAATGATGAACGGAGACTGTAGGACTTAAAGAAACACTAAACTCTGGTTAAAATACATAAAGAAATCTTTTCTCTTTCAATAATTTTTATTGTAGAATTTTTAACGTCATGTATAAAAAAAAAAAAACATATACAATATCAAAATAAATATCAACAAGAGGATGCACCCTCCGAAGTGTTCAATGGCCTTATTGTAATAACCAGAACATGGCGATAAAGTCAGGCCCAACATACAGTCTCTATCCAATACAACGATCTTATGTCTAGGGCTGCGAGGCACGCTGTATCTGGAGAACATCGCAATGCTTTATGAATGGGAAAAGTTATAAAGTAGTGTTCAGATAGTGTTCAGACGTGTGTGCGTACACCTGATGACGTCATATTTGACGAAACGGTCGTAGGGTAGACACGCACACACGCACTGCACATGCGTGAAATGATTGATACTATTTGGAGCCTTTTTTAAATCCTTGCAAGGAATTTTGGGGTTTTTATGCACGCTTCTCGTAACTTTTAAATAAAGGAAGGTAAAAGGTTACTCTGCACTATTGGAGTATTTTTTCTTAAATCGTTTTGCTGGAGGAAATATCCAAGGATCCCATCATTGACTCTACTAAGCCTATCTAAAAGGGCTTTCTGGTAAGCCTTCAATCTCACTAAGGCGATGGGCAAGATATGCAGTGAATGTCACATCTATACATCTGCAGTGAAGTCACCACCTCATATTATATAATAATCTATGGACACTAGGGGTGCAACGGATCAAAAAACTCACGGATCGGATTGTTCCTCGGACCAGAGTCACGGATCGGATAATTTTTCGGATCAGCAAATAATAATTGAATTAGCAAAAACCTGTGAAAATTCCACCACCATATAGTCCCCACTGTAATATCCACGTCATCTCCCCCACTGTAATGGACATCTCCCCACTGTAATATTGGCTGAGTATGGCTGGGTACGGCTGAGCATGGCTGGGTACGGCTGGGTATCGCTGAGTATGGCTGGGTATTACCAAGTATTGCAGAGTATGGCTGGGTATTGCAGAGTATGGCTGGGTATCACCGAATATTTCAGAGTATGGCTGGGTGTGGCAGAGTATGACTGGGTATCACCGAGTATTACAGAGTATTGGCAGGGTATTGCAAGGTCTTAGCAGAGTATGGCAGGGTATGGCAGAGTATGGAGGGATGGCTGAGCATGGATGGATGTGACTGCAATTGTCACAGAGCAGCGCTGTGGGCACTACAGATCCAGCCCACAGCGCTGCTGCCATGCAATCTCTCCCCTCCACTGTACAGATCAGTACACAGAGGGGAGAGATAGCTCCGTCATTTGATGAAGCAATCACGTGGTAAACAGCCGTCGGGTGTACCATAATGGCCGCCGCTCTGGAGCTAGGCCGAAGCCGTGGCCTTTCCTAAGGCCGAGGCAGCGGAGCGCTCCACGGATCGTGGGGTGTGGCAATCCGAAATGGTTGACCTGTTCAGATCACGGATCGGTGATGATCCGTTGCACCCCTAATGGACACAAATTTTTATGAACACTTTCTTTTTGGTTTATGGTAGTCTCATCATTTGGGCTATTTAGACCATCATATGTTTATGGTCACATGTTTGATTTACTTTAGGATTTTTAAATATTTAATTTTATTGTTTGTATTCTTGGTAATGATATCACCACAATTATTGCATTTGTAATGACACATTTTACACTTATTTTTCCAGCGCTGCACTTTTATTTCTATATGTTCCATTCGTGCCCCCTATCAGGGTTTTAGTGTTCAGCTACAGGATTTCCTTCACGGGTTTATCGTTTTTTTTTTTTTCATTTAAATTAGTATTCACATTTTTCACCTAGCGCAAATTTTTCTCTTTATAAGTGTTCAGATAAACTGTATGTCCACATATCTCAATAAAAAGAAAAAGAGAAATCCGCGCTTAGTAAACCTTAAAGCGGTTCTGCACACATTTTTATACGTTGGTGCCATTGTGTTTAAAATTCTCTTCTAATGCCGCGTACACACGGTCGGAATTCTCGTCGGTTTTTCCGACGGAATTCCGCTCAAGCTGTGTTGCCTACACACGATCACACCAAATTCCGACGGTCAATAACACAGCGGCATAAAACACGTTCGACAGCACTATAAAAGGGAAGTTTAATGCTTCCGAGCATGCGTCAAATTGTTTCCGAGCATGCGTCGGAATTTTGGGTTTCGGAATTGCATACACACGATCGGAAAATCTGATAGAAAGGTTTTCCGTCGGAAAAATTGAGAACAGGTTCTCAATTCAAAGTCCGTCGGAAATTCCGACAGAAAAAGACCGTTGGGCATACACACAGTCGGAAAATCCGATGAAAAGCTCCCATCGGACTGTTTCCATCGGAAATTCCGACCGTGTGTACGCCGCATTATAGCTCAATGTTGTTTTTTTTTTTTCTCCTAACTTCCGTTCTACGCTGGTGGTTGTGGTCCTCCAAATGTTTCCCTGCGTCGATGGGCGGGGTTTCTGCAGGGATCAGCATAATTTCCACTGTTCTCCTGGGATCTCGTATAATCCATCCCAGGAGTCAGTGCGCCTAGCCGAAGCGAAATCTCGCGTGATTTAGACGACATGACGTCATCAGGCTCGCCGTATTCTAGGGCAAACAACGCTGCTCGTAGCTGTAGCCACTGAGCGTGTGCGGGAACCAGCAGGGAATGCTGGTTCCTCCAAATGAGGGAAGGGGGAAGTGATTGCTTGTAGGCTTCAAATGCCCACAAACAAGATGAGATTGTCAGAATTTTTTTTTATAAAGAATCAAATATGAAGAAAGAAGAACGTGGATAAGTGCAGCACTCAAACTATAAATGATGATAAATATTAAAGTGATTGCTCAAATTAAAGTGCAAATGTGCAACCAAAATTAAATATCAATTAAATGCACAAAATACAATAACAAATATATACACCGCAAAATCTGTGAAAATATGCCATGAAACAATATAAAAAATGATGAAAAATAAATCAACATAAGTCAAATTCATGTGTAGATAAAGTGTCCATATATGTATAAAAAAAAAAAAAAAAACAATCAACAAAAACATGTGTGTATAAAAAATATGAAGTGACTTGATAGTTTAACTCATTCCATTTGACCATGTAGAACCCGTCACTTCTAATGACCAATTATAAGATGGAGGCTTACCAGATCCCCGGAGACCCCTTGTTAGGGGAGGTCAAACAATGCGAATCAGATTACAGATCCCACTAAGGATGTCCAGGTGCCAGAGGTTATCCCGATCTCCCAGGTGTCTCCCAGGTGTCCCAGGTGTCTCCTACTTATCCTGGGTAAGGTTCAACAGAATGAAATCTCGTCAGACTCCCTGCTGAGAATCCATCAACAAGCATTTATTTGCAGGCTAAGCTCCACCTGCTTGCACACCATAATAATACACAAGTGATACACTGTGAGTTCTGCTGTAAGTGACCATCCAAGGAGTAGGAGACACCTGGGAGATCAGGGTAACCTCTGGCACCTGGACATCCTTATGCCGCGTACACACGGTCGGAATTCTCGTCGGAAAAAGCTCTGATGTTTTTCCCGTCGGAATTCCGACGGAATTTCGCTCAAACTGTCTTGCCTACACACGGTCGCACCAAATTCCGACGGTCAATAATAGACATGTGCACAACAAAAAAATTAGTTTATTTTCGTTTCGTTTTTTTCGTTTCCGCTGATTCGTAACGATTCGTAAATTCGTAAGTCGTCGGTGTTCGTATTCGTAACGATTCGTACATTCGGAAGAGTTATTTTTTTGTAGATTTGTTTTTTCGTTAGTTTAATTTTCGTTTATTGTTTATTCGAAAATTCGGACGCATTCGTATTTATTCGTACATTCGTAACATTTGTAACATTCGTAGATTCGTAATCGAAGCATAATTCATAATGTTATGTAATGTGTATGCTATTATTACATTTTAAGAGACACGGAAATTTACGAATCGAAAAAAAAAGTTACGAATCGAAAAAAAAGTTACAAATGTACGAATTTTTTCGTTCAATCCATTCGAAGCACGTTAAGCAAAGTCATTGTAAGAGACATGGAAAATTACGATTTGAAAAAAAAAAAAAAAAGTTACGAATGTACGAATTTTTTCGTTCATTTTCGTTGTTCCTGTTTTCGTTTTTTCGGATTTTCTTCATTCGTACATTCATTGTTTCTAATTATTTTTTTTCGGATTTTCGTTGTTTTTCGGATTCGTTCAATTCGAACGATTCGTTAATCGGATTCGTTCGATTCGAACGATTCGTTCATTCATACAAAAACGAACGAACGAAAATAACGAAAAAAAACGAAAAACGAAAAAAAACGAAACTAATTGCACATGTCTAGTCAATAACACCGCGGCATACAACACGTTCGACGGCACTATAAAAGGGAAGTTTAATACTTCCGAGCATGCGTCGAATTGTTTCCGAGCATGCGTCGGAATTTTGCGTGTCGGAATTGCATACACACGATCGGAAAATCCGATAGAAAGGTTTTCCGTCGGAAAAATTAAGAACAGGTTCTCAATCCAAAATCCGTCCGAAATTCCGACAGAAAAAGACCGATGGGCATACACACGGTCGGAAAATCCGATGAAAAGCTCCCATCGGAAATTCCGACCGTGTGTACGCGGCATTAGTGGGATCTGTGATCCGATTCGCGTTTTCATAGTTAGTAAGGTTGAATAAAGACATCAGTCCAACCTTCATTGAGTGTCTACAATTGTCCCTATCCCTGTACATTGCACACTCACATCAGTCCCTACCCTCAAGGAGCCCACAATCCAAGGTCCCCATTCATATACTAGGGGCCAATTTTTGGACAGAAGCCAATTAACCTACCTGCATGTTTTTGGATTGTGGGAGAAAACTGGAGTACCCAGAAGAAACCCACGCAGGCACATGGAGAACATGCAAACTCCAGGCAGGTAGCGTCGTGGTTGGGAAACGAACCAGCGACCCTTCTTACTGCTAGGTGAGAGTGCTAACCACTACACCACTGTGCCGTCGTTTGACCTCTCCTAAGAAGGGGGTCACCGGGGTTCTGGTAAGCCTCCATCTTATAATTGGTGATTAGAGGTGACGGGTTCTACGTGGTCAAATGGAATGTCTTAAACTATCAAGTCACCTTATATTTTTATACACACATGTTTTTGTTGATTGTTTTTTTTTTATACATATATGGACACTTTATCTACACATGAACTTTACTTATGTTGATTTATTTTTCATCATTTTTTATATTGTTTCACGGCATATTTTCACAGATTTTTGCGGTGTATATATTTGTTATTGTATTTTGTGTATTTAATTGATATTTAATTTTGTTTGCACATTTGCACTTTAATTTGAGCAATCACTTTAATATTTATCATCATTTAGCGCTGCCCTTTTTTTCTTCCTTCACATATCTCAATGACATAGAAAAGGAGGGGAAACGTTAATTGCCAAGAATTGTTTTAGTGCCTCATAGAGCAATACCTCAAACCCAAAGAGCGATGGAAATTAACCACTTGCTTACCGGGCACTTAAACCCCCTTCCTGCGCAGGCCAATTTTCATCTTTCAGCGCACTCACAGTTTTAATGTCATGCTACACTGTACCCAAAATACATTTTTATCATTTTTTTTTTTCACACAAATAGAGCTTTCTTCAGGTGGTATTTAATCATGTCTGGCAAAAATTGAAATAACACTCCTAAAGCCACATCCGTATAAACTTGATTGGAGGAGAGAAAGGGTAAAGGGGCCACAGGGCCCTAATTCGGACTTTACAGGCAAGATGGACAGTGATATAGTACAAAAATATATTTTATTAACAATAAGTCATATCAAACAGGTCCAGTAAAAAATAATTAAAAACATACGCTAGGCATATGATAGTAATGCGTAGCTAGTGTAAACAAGAAAGTTAACACCAAATAAACGGCAGTGAGCCCCTGTGCGTCAACGCGTTTCTCTGTTTTGCTTCGTCAGGACACACTTGGGGGTAGTTGGAAGGAACAGTTCTCACTAACAAAGATAAAATAAATCCATCAGACATTATATTACAATAACATATGATAAAAAAAAAAACTTTCAAACTCTGCTATATCCAGAGGACATACGCACATCAGATACAAATAGCTACCTCGTCAGCATAGAAATATCTCCACATGGAGAGCCCCAGATGATCACCCAGGAATCACTGTGTAAAGCAGGAGGCAGTTTCTTACTAATACCAGTGACCGTGTAATCACTCCTCGTTTGTTTTTGCTAAAAAAAAAAAAAAAAAGACCAAAAATTTAGAAAAATAAAAAACTGTTTCTATTTTGTAATAACATTTTTAAAACAGGTAATTTTTCTCCTTTATTGATGTGCGCTGATAAGGCAGCACTGATGGGCATTGATAGGCTGCACTGATGGGCACTAATAGGTTGCACAGATAGGCACTGAGAAGGCGACACTGATGGGCACTGATAGGTGGCACTGGTGGGCATTGATGAGGTGGCACTGTTGAGCACTGAGAGGTGGCACTGATAGGTGGCACTGATCGGTGGCACTGATGATGAGGCACTGGTGGGCATCAGTTGGCAGAACTGATGGGTAACAAATCATGCTGACTTGTTACGGGGGGACTGATCCCCTTCCTCAGAGGAATGCCTCCAATCTCATGGAATAACACAGATGACAAATCATGCTGACGTGTTTCAAGGGGACTGACCCCCTTCCCCAGAGCAATACCTTTAGCTTATGGAATAACACAGATGACAAATCATGCTGACGTGTTTCGAGGGGACTGACCCCCTTCCTCAGAGCAATACCTTTAGCTTATGGAATAACACAGATGACAAATCATGCTGACGTGTTTCGAGGGCACTGACCCCCTTCCTCAGAGCAATACCTTTAGCTTATGGAATAACACAGATGACAAATCATGCTGACGTGTTTCGAGGGCACTGACCCCCTTCCTCAGAGCAATACCTTTAGCTTATGGAATAACACAGATGACAAATCATGCTGACGTGTTTCGAGGGGACTGACCCCCTTCCTCAGAGCAATACCTTTAGTTTATGGAATAACACAGATGACAAATCATGCTGGCGTGTTTCGAGGGCACTGACCCCCTTCCTCAGAGCAATACCTTTAACTTATGGAATAACACAGATGACAAATCATACTGACATGTTTCGAGGGGACTGATCCCCTTCCTCAGAGCAATACCTCCAAGTTCATGGAATGATACAGATGACAAAGGGGGGCCAGTCCCCAAAACACATCAGACTGTTTTGTGATCCATGTTGCCCCATGAGATCGGAGGGCTGACATCTGGTCTATTTACATTGATACGCACACATTCCTTGGTTTGTAAGTATATTTTGAATCGTATATCATTTAATAAAGTGTTGGAGATAATGCACTAGGCATGTGCGCCCTTCTTGTTTTTTTGTGACCTGGGATCCTGTGCTTCTAGAAAACCCCTTTACCAGTTAATAGCCTGGAAAATGGAGGGAGCAAACCCGCCTACTTCTTACCTCTTTCATCAGTTTGATACACAAACTAACCAGTGTCAACATTTTTTTTTTCTCTTAGTGCCCAGCGAACACCCTGCATATACTGTGGCAGCACCCCCCAAGGAGAATAAAGGATCACCCATGTTGGTGCCCGCCTTCTATCATTCCCCCCAGGCTGAAATTTCAATACTCGGGTGATTACAAATGTTATCTCCTCTGACCACGGCGCTCATTTTGCATGCAGAGCCCGAACATTCCAGCAAGTGCCATTATTTCACGCTGCTATCTTGTCAGACACACTTAACAATAAACTTCACCTAATTAAAATTCAGAGCTGAGCCAGTTTTAATCACCTTCCCCATTGAGCCTTGTAATTTTACTCTTTTCATTTATACCGCTAATATCAATACGAAGCCCCGGGAGGCGGCCCGCCAATTCATTCTCTTGTACGTAACCATTAAATTGATAAACACTACGGCCACCTTTACAGTCATTTATTTGACTCTCACTGATAAAAGTAAATAAATATATAAAAGTTGTAATGGCGTACATAGTCACAGAGGTACCACAAAGCCTCAGCGGTTAGTATCGCGGCTTTAAAGCGCCAGGGCCCTTAGTCCAGCCGTAACTGGTACAATGATCGGGAAAGAGACAACAGGAATTCTTGAACTCGGGACACAGTTGGGTCCCTTAGGGACCAATTAGCGCTCCTGCCTCTGAGACCATTGGCAATCCCAAATGTAAGGAAAGCTTAAAGCTGAAAATGTTGCCTTCCCTGGTTCCTTCTATTCTAACATACTAAAAAAGAAATATTAATACATCTTTCCATTTTCACTACTTACCACATCTCAGGCCCACTGATGATATCACTGTGTCTCTGTTCTTCTCTGTACAATGCAGGCAGACCATGTTTGGTGGGAGGGGTAAGCAAGGTGCTAAACGTACAGGCCTTAGGGATTGCCCTTTGAAGGCAAGGACCCTATAGCTCAGCAGAAAATATAGAAAATGTCCTTAGTGCTAGCTGTCCTGGTGGACTACTGCTCCCAGTCAGTCCTCTGCAGGCCCTGCCAGCCCTTCTGGCTGCATCTGCCTGACTTCACTGCCCATGACATTGCAATCCTCTCTGCTGGCTCCACATCCAGCTCTGACTGTTTCCTCTCAGTCCTCTCTGGCATGCCTCTCCAGTTCTCCCGACTGCCCATGTCACTCACCAACCCTCCTGGCTGCAACCGGTGGTTCCCTCCTGAAGACGTGCCTCGCAGTACCAGCTCTTGCTGTCCTCTCTGTCCTCTCTGTGCCTCCTGTTCAGATCATTCATGCTTTCCTGAAGGCTCCGTACTGTACCCGAGTGCCAGGCCCAAGGTCACCCCCCTCCAGACTGGGGAGCTCCCTCAAAGGCCCCGACAGTCTAGTTCCCCATTCTCAGTTCTTCCACCCGGACACTCCTCCCCAGCTGGGCTGACAATGGGTATTTCAAGGAGGCCTGCCCCCTGCCAATCCTAGTTGGGGATTGGTCAGGGCTTCCTGAGACACCCCAGGCAGCTCCACCTCTCTTCCCCTCCTCGTCTTCTAGAAGCCTCTAGAAGAAAGAGGGAGGTAACAGTGAGGTGATGCTGTCGGTCACAGCTGCTACTCTGAGCCACTCCCAGCCCCCACAAACCAAAACAAACAGGCCTAGCTCCCAGCTAGTCAGACCAATAGAAAACAGCGCTAGCAATCAATAAATGATAATCCCATAAAAGTGATCACATAAAATTGACTGGCATCAATAATGTGTGTGATAAATAAATTATTTCATAATAGTGACATAGATAAATAAATAAATATCCAAAATATGTAAACCCACAACCTTGAATGTGGGTGAAAATTGATATAAGGATATAAATATATAAATATATATAATATCTAATTAGTGTCCCAAAAAACAAATGTGTCCATACAAATGATCTCTTCCTTAGAATGAACTCACCGGGCTGGCAGACAAGCAGAGCAGAGAGCGAGCAAGCAGGCAAGCTGAAGTTGACAAGCAGACACAAAAGCAAAGCTGAGTAGGCAGACTGGTGAGATGAGAGGGTCCAGGAAGCGATGGATGCACACAGGGCAGAGGGATATTCTTAAGTGGTGTTTCACCGATAAAAGAAGAAACCAATATATGGTGAAGTATTGAAGGATGATTTTAAATTGCGCGCTAGGCGCTACTTACGGGATGCAGAGAAAAACAAACTTCTCAGAGAATACTTCCGTAATCGCAGCTGATTCAGCGTGCGCTCCACGGAGAGAGGAAATGGTGTCAGTGGTTAGATCCTCGGCCGGAAATTACGTTGACGCGTTTCGCTCCTCCTCCAGGGCGTCATCAAAAGACATCATTTAAAGACATTAAATATATATATATATATATATATATATATATATATATATGTGAAGTTCTGCTCAAATTGATGGTGCTATATAAGTACCTGTAATAAATAATACATGATGAATAAATGTGGGGTGCATACATAGCTCCCAACTGTCCCTAATTTCGAGGGACTGTCCCTGATTTGGAACAATGTCCCTTCCTCCTCATTTGTCCCTCATTTTGGTCTGATCTATATAGATGTCTATAAAATGCACTTGTTATCTATCAAAAAGTGTTTTCCAGCACTAAACCTTTCATCAAAATTTCTAAATTGCTGCATTTGTAAATTTCAAAAGCCAATATAAAGGAATAGTAGTGGTAAAAAAAAAAAAAGCACTTATGGGTTTAACCAATCTTGTTTTTTTTTTTGTACAATTCTCTTTTAAGGGGGTGTAGCAAGGGGTGTGTCCTATGCCTGCATACTTTTGCTGATAGGTGTCCCTCATGCCCATCTCAAAAAGTTGGGAGGTGTGTCCATACAGGAATGTAAACATGAATTCCACCAGGCATGTGAGGTATCACTGTGGATATTAGAGTGAAGGAAATAATTCTACGGTCATCATTTGTGGTTAGTGCTATCTTGCAAGACCCCACACTCCTCCATAGTAAGGATACACTGAGAAGGGGGAAAGCGGACATCTTGTTACACCCACCGGAGTTTTGCATTTTAAACTTATATTTAACAGTAAACTGAGGTTATATAGTGAAATGCAGTACTTAGAACTCCGTCTGACTGGTTAGATGTCCAATTTTAAAAGCAGCGGCAAGCCTGCTGATCTCATACCATAGGTTTGCTAATCTGACAGAAGTTAGCTGCTTATAAAATTAAACATCTAAACATTCTGGTACTGAATTTCACTATATAAGCTCATGTATATACAGTGGTGTGAAAAAGTGTTTGCCCCCTTCCTCATTTCCTGTTCCTTTGCATGTTTGTCACACTTAAGTGTTTCGGAACATCAAACCAATTTAAACAATTGTCAAGGACAACACAAGTAAACACAAAATGCAATTTGTAAATGAAGGTGTTTATTATTAAAGGTGAAAAAAAAATCCAAACCATCATGGCCCTGTGTGAAAAAGTGATTGCCCCCTAAACCTAATAACTGGTTGGGCCACCCTTAGCAGCAACAACTGCAACCAAGCGTTTGCGATAACGTGCAATGAGGCTTTTACAGCGTCCTGGAGGAATTTTGGCCCACTCATCTTTGCAGAATTGTCCTAATTCAGTTACATTAGAGGGTTTTCGAGCATGAACGGCCTTTTTAAGGTCATACCACAACATCTCAATAGGATTCAGGTCAGGACTTTGGCTAGGCCACTCCAAATTTTGTTTTTCTTCAGCCATTCGGTGGTGGACTTGCTGGTGTGTTTAGGATCATTGTCCTGCTGCAGAACCAAAGTTCGTTTCAGCTTGAGTACACGAACAGATGGTCGGACATTCTCCTTCAGGATCTCTTGGTAGACAGCAGAATTCATAGTTCCTTTTATCACGGCAAGTCTTCCAGGTCCTGAAGCAGCAAAACAGCCCCAGACCATCACACTACCACCACCATATTTTACTGTTGGTATAATGTTCTTTTTCTGAAATGCAGTGTTCCTTCTACGCCAGATATACTTGGACACACACCTTCCAAAGAGTTCCACTTTTGTCTCATCGGTCCACAGAATGTTGTCCCAAAAGTCTTGGGGATCATCAAGATGTGTTGTGGAGAAATTGAGACGAGCTTTGATGTTCTTTTTGCTCAGCAGTGGTTTTCTCCTTGGAACTCTGCCATGCAGGCCATTTTTGCCCAGTCTTTTCCTGATGGTGGAGGCATGAACGCTGACCTTAACTGAGGCAAGTGAGGCCTGCAGTTCCTTGGACGTTGTTGTGGGGTCTTTTGTGACCTCTTGGATGAGTCGTCGCTGCGCTCTTGGGCTAATTTTGGGCGGCCGGCCACTCCTGGGAAGGTTCACCACTGTTCCATGTCTTGGCCATTTGTGGATAATGGCTCTCACTGTGGTTCGCTGGATTCCCAAAGCTTTGGAAATGGCTTTATAACCCTTTCCAGACTGATAGATCTCAATTACTTTCTTTCTCAATTGTTCCTGAATTTCTTTGGGTCTCGGCATGATGTGTAGCTTTTAAGGATCTTCTGGTGGACCTTACTGTGTCAAGCAGCTCCTTTTTAAGTGATGCCTTGATTGTGAACAGGTGTGGCAATAATCAGGCCTGGGTGTGGCTAGAGAAATTGAACTCAGATGTGGACAACCACAGTTATAGTATGTTTTAACAAGGGGGGCAATCACGTTTTCACACAGGGCCATGATGGTTTGGATTTTTTTTCACCTTTAATAATAAACACCTTCATTTACAAATTGCATTTTGTGTTTACTTGTGTTGTCCTTGACTATTGTTTAAATTGGTTTGATGTTCCGAAACACTTAAGTGTGACAAACATCCAAAGGAACAGGAAATGAGGAAGGGGGCAAACACTTTTTCACACCCCTGTATGTAGCAGAATACATATTGGCCTAAATTGATGAATTTTTAAAAAAAATTTTTGTAGGATATAGCAGAAAATATACATTTATATTAATATGTTTATTAATATATTTATATATTTATATATTATAGTAATATAAATATATATATATATATATATATATATATATATATATATATATATATATATATATATATATATATATATATATATATATATATTAATATTAATATATTAATATTTATATTAATATTTATAGCAGAAAGTAAAAAATAAATATTGTTAAAATTGTTAAAAGTTATATTAATATTTCTATAAATATATATATATATATATATATATATATATATATATATATATATATATATATATATATATATATATTAATATTTATAGCAGAAAGTAAAAAAATATTGTTAAAATTATTTTTTTTGTTTAAATCGCAAAAAAAAAAACCCGCAGAGGCGATCAAATACCACCAAAATAAATCTCTATTTGTGGGGAAAAAAGGACATCAATTTTATATGGGTACAGCATTACACGACAATTGCGCGTGCAATTGTCAGTTAAAATAACGCAGAGCCGTATCGCAAAAAATGGCCTGGTCAGGAGGGGGGGGGGGGGAGCTGAAGTGGTTAAACAATGTATCTTCTTTTGGTTGGAGTTACCCTTTAACCCTACTTAGAAGGCAGACAGGAAGAGATATATCGCTTTTTTTGGCTGCTTTTTTTTTTAATATGTGAGACTTTTTTCCTCTGTAGAATTTGTTCCCGCGTCTGAACAATCATAAAACAGCGGTTCGCACTCTTTGTACTCTATGTATATTTGTCTCTGTCCTCATTATTAACTGGTATATAAACAGCGAGGAAACGCTTATTTAATCATTTTTCTCCGAATTACCCAGAAGGATTCCGCTTGGCGCGGCACATTTTGTTCAGCAAAGCAATTCCTGCCTGACTCGCCGCTTCTTTTCCTCCAGAAATCATCGTGTTTCAGTCGGCTTTAATTACAAGGCGCTGATGTCATTTGTTTTTTATCTTGATGCGCGCATCTCTGATTGATGGCAACTAATATCTTCTGATAGGGCTGAAAATTAAGGCTGAATGGATCAAACCTGCCAGAGCTCGGTGCGGGAATCTATCTGGGATTTATTTCACTTTGAATTAAAGGAAATGCCTAGTGGTTATGCATAGATTTCTTTTTTTAATATATATTTTTGTTCATTTGTTACGTTCAGGACTTGAAGTATATTTAACCACTTGCCGACCAGCCGCTGTACTTTTACTGCGGCATGTCAGCTCTCCTGCGCAAACCGATGTATGTATGACGGCCCGTGCGCTGTGAGATTGCGGGCGCGCGCGTGCCCGCTGCGAGCCGTGGGAGCGTGCGCGTGGATCCCGTGGACTTGATGTCCGCCGGCTGCCCGCGATCATTGTGCACAGAGGCAGAACGGGGAGGCAGAACAAGACAACCAGTGATCGGGAACAGCGATCTCTCTCACGTTCCCAGTGAGCTCATCCCCCCTACAGTTAGAACACACCCAGGGAACACATTTAACCCCTTGATCGCCCCCTAGTGTTAACCCCTTCCCTGCCAGTGACATTTATGCAGTAATCAGTGCATTTTTATTGCATAGCTCCCAACTGTCCCGGATTTGGAGGGACTGTCCCGGATTTGGAGGGACTGTCCCAGATTTGGAACAAAGTCCCTCTGTCCCTGTTTCCTCCTCATTTGTCTCTCATTTTGGTCTGATCTATATAGTTGTATATAAAATGCAATTTTTATCTTTCAAAAAGTGTTTCTCATTGCTAAACCTTTCATCCAATTTCTAAACTGCTGAATTTGTAAATTTTGAAAGCCAATATAAAGGAATAGTAGTGGTAAAAAAACACTTGTGGGTTTAACTAATTATTTTTTGCGTATAATTCTCCTTTAAGAGGGTGTGGCAGGGGGCGTGTCCTATGCCTACATACTTTTGCTAATAGGTGTCCCTCGTTCCCATCTCAAAAATGTTGGGAGGTATGTACCCTGTTTCCCCGAAAATAAGATCTAGCGTGATTGTCGGTGATGGCTGCAATATAAGCCCTACCCCCCAAATAAACCCTACCCTGTTTCCCCGAAAATAAGCCCTACCCCCCTGAAAATAAGACCTACAAGGACTTTAACTAGGGCTTATTTGGGGGGTAGGGCTTATATTGCAGCCATCACCGACAATCACGCTAGATCTTATTTTCGGGGGAAACAGGGTAGCACTGATCAATGTAATAATGTCACTGGTCCTAAAAAAGTGTCTTTGGGGTCAGATTTGTCTGCCGTAATGTTGCAGTCCCGCTAAAAATCGCAGATTGCCGCTATTACCAGTTTAAAAAAAATAAATAAATTAAAAATGCAAAAATCTATCCCCTATTTTGTAGACGTGATAACTTTTGCGCAAACCAATCAATATATGCAATTTTTTTTTACCAAAAATATGTAGAAGAATACATATTGGCCTAAATTCATGAAGAAATTCGTTTTTTTTTTTACATTTTTTTGGGGGATATTTATTATAGTAAAAAGGAAAAAATATTGTTTTGTTTTCAAAATTGTCACTATTTTTTTGTTTATATCGCAAAAAAATAAAAACCGCAGAGGTGATCAAATCCCACCAAAAGAAAGCTCTATTTGTGGGGAAAGAAGGACATCGATTTGGTTTGGGTATAACGTTGCACGACCGCGCAATTGTCAGTTAAAGTGACGCAGTGCCGTATGGCAAAAAATGGCCCGGTCATTAATGGGGTAAATCCGTCCGGGGCTGAAGTAGTTAAAAGAAAGACAGGGAATGATTAAGGCCCAGTCTGAGTGTTGCCAACCTACCAGATTGTAATTTACTGACACAACACCCACAATTTACTGGCACAGCCAAGTTTTTACTGACAGTTACAAAAGTTACAGTTTTAAGTGCAAATTTCAGTATTTAGACTACAAACATGTACAATAGGCACAGGGGCCAGGACAAGGGGTGGGCAGGAGGGACGGCTGCCCTGGGCACAGTGTTATTGTGTGAGATGGGGGGTACCACAAGGAGATGAGGGGGCAACAGGGGGTAAGAATTGTTCTAGAAGGGGAAATTTGGGGGGGAGGGGGGGGGGGGGGTGCTAGGAAAGGTGGCCATATGCTTTGGCCATACAGTGCAAGGCTTCATAGGATGCTGCAAGAGACAGTAAATCTGGGGCAGTGGTTGTGGCACCAACCTAAACCGGAGCGTAGGCAAACATTTAATATAAAAAGTGATTTAAAATCAGATGCTGAAAGTGCTTAAAAAAATGGTGGTTTTTCTACTACCCTAACACCATTATTACTCTAATATCCTAATGCTGCATACACATGACTCTGACAGTTTTTCCGATGGAATTCCAATGGAATTCCACGCAAGCTTGTGTTGCCTACACACGGTCACACCAAATTCTGACAGTCAAGAACGCAGTGATGTACGACACTACGACAAGCCGAGAAAATGAAGTTTAATGCTTCCGAGCATGCGTCAAATTGTTTCTGAGCATGCGTAGGAGTTTTGCGCGTCGGAATTGCAACAGACGATCGGAATTTCCGATAGAAACGTTTTCCGTTGGAAAAATTGAGAACCTGCTCTCAATCTTTTGCTGGCTGGAATTCCGCCAGCAACATTCCGATGGAGCGTACACACGGTCGCATTTTCCGACGAAAAACTCCCATCTGTCTTTTGCTGGCCGAAATTCCCACCGTGTGTACGCGGCATTACTTGGGCAACGAATGCACATATGGCAGCCAATTGAAGCGAGCGGGCTTCCCTCTGTGCGATGCGCAGAAACGCGTGTAAACCGAACTTTGAAAATCTCAAGCAGGAACTCTGTAGAAATGTGCATGACGAAAAAAAAATGTTTTTTGTTTTGTTTCCTTTTGATTCATTAATCTAGTTATTTTGTTTCATTCAATTCGGGTGATTTGATTAATTCTTATTGAGAATTTTCTAATTTTCTTCGAATTTATCGATTTTTTCAATTCAAAACATTCAAATCAATATTTTTTCTAATCAGTCTAAATGAAAATGTTATATTGTTTTTGATTTGAATGCAGCAAAGTGAACAAAAGAAAAATCTTCATCTAATGATTACAATGACTCTTTTAATCAACTTTGGTATAACAAAAAAACAGCATTACCGTATATACTCGAGTATAAGCTGAGATTTTTAGCCCTTTTTTTAGGGCTGAAAGTGCCCCCTCGGCTTATACTCGAGTCACCGCCGTCCTGCCTACCTGAGCAGCGTGTCATGCAGACAGAGGGCGGCCATTGCAGTGTTCAAACGCCGCGCCTCCTCCTCGTCTGTGATAGGAGGAACACTAATTTTCCCAGCAGTGAGTCAGTGTTCAGTGCTCCGCCTATCACGGACGTCCTGTCATTCTCATCTCATGGACGAGGATGAGAGGATGTCCATGATAGGCGGAGCACTGAACACTGACTGCTGGGAAAACAGAGTGTTCCTCCTATCACGGACGAAGACGAGGAGGAGGCGTGGCTTTTGAACATTGGAATGGCCGCCGTCTTACACGCTGATCGGCACAGGAAGGATGCAATGGGGGACACAGGATTCAGATCGGCACAGGAAGAATGCAATGGGGAACACAGGATGCAGATTGGCACAGGAAGGATGCAATGGGGGACACGGGATGCAGATTGGCACGGAAAGGATGCAATGGGGGACACAGGATGCAGATCGGCACAGGAAGAATGCAATGGGGGACACGGGATGCAGATCGGCACAGGAAGGATGCAATGGGGGACACAGGATGCAGATCGGCACAGGAAGGATGCAATGGGGGACACGGGATGCAGATCGGTATAGGACGAATGCAATGGGGGACACAGGATGCAGATCGGCAGAGGAAGGATGCAATGGGGGACACAAGATGCAGATCGGCACAGGAAGGATGCAATGGGGGACACAAGATGCAGATCGGCACGGAAAGGATGCAATGGGGGACACAGGATGCAGATCGGCACAGGAAGAATGCAATGGGGGACACGGGATGCAGATCGGCACAGGAAGGATGCAATGGGGGACACAGGATGCAGATCGGCACAGGAAGGATGCAATGGGGGACACGGGATGCAGATCGGTATAGGACGAATGCAATGGGGGACACAGGATGCAGATCGGCACAGGAAGGATGCAATGGGGGACACAAGATGCAGATCGGCACAGGAAGGATGCAATGGGGGACACAGGATGCAGATCGGCACAGGAAGGATGCAATGGGGGACACAAGATGCAGATCGGCACAGGAAGGATGCAATGGGGGACACAGGATGCAGATTCGCACAGGAAGGATGCAATGGGGGACACAGGATGCAGATCGGCATAGGAAGGATGCAATGGGGGACACAGGATGCAGATCGGCACAGGAAGGATGCAATGGGGGACACAGGATGCAGATCGGCACAGGAAGAATGCAATGGGGGACACAGGATGCAGATCGGTACAGGAAGGATGCAATGGGGACACAGGATGCAGATCGGCACAGGAAGAATGCAATGGGGGACACAGGATGCAGATCGGCACAGGAAGAATGCAATGGGGGACACAGGATGCAGATCGGCACAGGAAGGATGCAATGAGGGACACAGGATGCAGATCGGCACAGGAAGAATGCAATGGGGGACACAGGATGCAGATCGGCACAGGAAGGATGCAATGGGGGACACAGGATGCAGATCGGCACAGGAAGGATGTAATGGGGGACACAGGATGCAGATCGGCACAGGAAGGATGCAATGGGGGACACGGGATGCAGATCGGTATAGGACGAATGCAATGGGGGACACAGGATGCAGATCGGCACAGGAAGAATGCAATGGGGGACACAGGATGCAGATTGGCACAGGAAGAATGCAATGGGGGACGCAGGATGCAGATCGGCACAGGAAGGATGCAATGGGGGACACGGGATGCAGATCGGTATAGGACGAATGCAATGGGGGACACAGGATGCAGATCGGCACAGGAAGAATGCAATGGGGGACACAGGATGCAGATTGGCACAGGAAGAATGCAATGGGGGACACAGGATGCAGATCGGCACAGGAAGGATGCAATGGGGGACACAGGATACAGATCGGCACAGGAAGGATGCAATGGGGGACACAGGATGCAGATCGGCACAGGAAGAATGCAATGGGGGACACAAGATGCAGATCGGCACAGGAAGGATGCAATGGGGGACACAGGATGCAGATCGGCACAGGAAGGATGCAATGGGGGACACAGGATGCAGATCGGCACAGGAAGGATGCAATGGGGGACACAGGATGCAGATCGGCACAGGAAGAATGCAATGGGGGGACACAGGATGCAGATCGGCACAGGAAGGATGCAATGGGGGACACAGGATGCAGATCGTCACAGGACGAATGCAATGGGGGACACAGGATGCAGATCGGCACAGGAAGAATGCAATGGGGGACACAGGATGCAGATCGGCACAGGAAGGATGCAATGGGGGACACAGGATGCAGATCGGCACAGGAAGAATGCAATGGGGGACACAGGATGCAGATCGGCACAGGAAGGATGCAATGGGGGACACAGGATACAGATCGGCACAGGAAGGATGCAATGGGGGACACAGGATGCAGATCGGCACAGGAAGAATGCAATGGGGGACACAAGATGCAGATCGGCACAGGAAGGATGCAATGGGGGACACAGGATGCAGATCGGCACAGGAAGAATGCAATGGGGGACACAGGATGCAGATCGGCACAGGAAGGATGCAATGGGGGACACAGGATGCAGATCGGCACAGGAAGAATGCAATGGGGGACACAGGATGCAGATCGGCACAGGAAGGATGCAATGGGGGACACAGGATGCAGATCGGCACAGGAAGAATGCAATGGGGGACACAGGATGCATATTGGCACAGGAAGGATGCAATGGGGGACACAGGATGCAGATCGGCACAGGAAGAATGCAATGGGGGACACAGGATGCAGATCGGCACAGGAAGGATGCAATGGGGGGCACAGGATACAGATCGGCACAGGAAGAATGCAATAGGGGACACAAGATGCAGATCGGCACAGGAAGGATGCAATGGGGGACACAGGATGCAGATCGGCACAGGAAGAATGCAATGGGGGACACAGGATGCAGATCGGCACAGGAAGAATGCAATGGGGGACACAGGATGCAGATCGGCACAGGAAGGATGCAATGGGGGACACAGGATGCAGATCGGCACAGGAAGGATGCAATGGGGGACACAGGATGCAGATCGGCACAGGAAGAATGCAATGGGGGACACAGGATGCAGATCGGCACAGGAAGGATGCAATGGGGGACACAGGATGCAGATCGGCACAGGAAGAATGCAATGGGGGACACAGGATGCAGATCGGCACAGGAAGGATGCAATGGGGGGCACAGGATACAGATCGGCACAGGAAGAATGCAATAGGGGACACAAGATGCAGATCGGCACAGGAAGGATGCAATGGGGGACACAGGATGCAGATCGGCACAGGAAGAATGCAATGGGGGACACAGGATGCAGATCGGCACAGGAAGAATGCAATGGGGGACACAGGATGCAGATCGGCACAGGAAGGATGCAATGGGGACACAGGATGCAGATCGGCACAGGAAGGATGCAATGGGGGACACAGGATGCAGATCGGCACAGGAAAAATGCAATGGGGGACACAGGATGCAGATCGGCACAGGAAGGATGCAATGGGGGACACAGGATGCAGATCGGCACAGGAAGGATGCAATGGGGGACACAGGATGCAGATCGGCACAGGAAGGATGCAATGGGGGACACAGGATGCAGATCGTCACAGGAAGGATGCAATGGGGGACACAGGATGCAGATCGGCACAGGAAGGATGCAATGGGGGACACGGGATGCAGATCGGCACAGGAAGAATGCAATGGGGGACACAAGATGCAGATCGGCACAGGAAGGATGCAATGGGGGACACAGGATGCAGATCGGCACAGGAAGAATGCAATGGGGGACACAGGATGCAGATCGGCACAGGAAGGATGCAATGGGGGACACAGGATGCAGATCGGCACAGGAAGAATGCAATGGGGGACACAGGATGCAGATCGGCACAGGAAGGATGCAATGGGGGACACAGGATGCAGATCGGCACAGGAAGAATGCAATGGGGGACACAGGATGCATATTGGCACAGGAAGAATGCAATGGGGGACACAGGATGCAGATCGGCACAGGAAGGATGCAATGGGGGACACAAGATGCAGATCGGCACAGGAAGAATGCAATGGGGGACACAGGATGCAGATCGGCACAGGAAGTATGCAATGGGGGACACAGGATACAGATCGGCACAGGAAGAATGCAATAGGGGACACAAGATGCAGATCGGCACAGGAAGGATGCAATGGGGGACACAGGATGCAGATCGGCACAGGAAGAATGCAATGGGGGACACAGGATGCAGATCGGCACAGGAAGGATGCAATGGGGGACACAGGATGCAGATCGGCACAGGAAGAATGCAATGGGGGACACAGGATGCAGATCGGCACAGGAAGGATGCAATGGGGGGCACAGGATACAGATCGGCACAGGAAGAATGCAATAGGGGACACAAGATGCAGATCGGCACAGGAAGGATGCAATGGGGGACACAGGATGCAGATCGGCACAGGAAGAATGCAATGGGGGACACAGGATGCAGATCGGCACAGGAAGGATGCAATGGGGGACACAGGATGCAGATCGGCACAGGAAGGATGCAATGGGGACACAGGATGCAGATCGGCACAGGAAGGATGCAATGGGGGACACAGGATGCAGATCGGCACAGGAAAAATGCAATGGGGGACACAGGATGCAGATCGGCACAGGAAGGATGCAATGGGGGACACAGGATGCAGATCGGCACAGGAAGGATGCAATGGGGGACACAGGATGCAGATCGGCACAGGAAGGATGCAATGGGGGACACAGGATGCAGATCGTCACAGGAAGGATGCAATGGGGGACACAGGATGCAGATCGGCACAGGAAGGATGCAATGGGGGACACGGGATGCAGATCGGCACAGGAAGGATGCAATGGGGGACACAGGATGCAGATCGGCACAGGAAGGATGCAATGGGGGACACGGGATGCAGATCGGCACATGAAGGATGCAATGGGGGACACAGGATGCAGATCGGCACAGGAAGGATGCAATGGGGGACACAGGATGCAGATCGGCACAGGAAGGATGCAATGGGGGACACAGGATGCAGATCGGCACAGGTAGGCTGCAATGGACACAGGGGGGTAGGTACAGGACACAGGGGGGTATGTACAGGACACAGGGAGACATGCAGCTGCAGATGGGCATTGTTGACCCTCTTTTTCCACTTACAGTAGCTGCTGCATTTCTCACCCTAGGCTTATACTCGAGTCAATACGTTTTCCCATTTTTTTTGTGGTAAATTAGGGGCCTCGGCTTATATTCGGGTCGACCTATACTCGAGTATATAGGATATTTGGAAATGGTGCTCTAATAACACACACAGTCTTTGATTTCTGCATTATGTGTAGTTAGAATTCGACTGAAGTAGTAGTCAATATAAATTTCAATTCGAATTTCAGTCCGAATTTTCTGAAATTCGGACAAATTTCGTTATGTTATTCGGAGCATTCGTTAAGATTTGTTTATAGTGTAATTCGGCTATTCGGATATATCCGAATCTCCGAATAATGAAAAATTTGTCCAAAAATTAATTCAGAACGAAAGTAACCGCACATGTCTAGAACTCTCATTCCCACAATGCAATGTCTAAACATGGCCTTAAGCTGTTCCAAGTTCTCCCTCATTCGGCTGAGGCCGGGGTGTGGGGAGGTGGAGAGCGCCACTTCCTGCTACAGATCGATGCTTAATTAAAATCATAACTGATTTATTTTCTAGATAACTGAGATTTTTATATTAATCTATTTAGACATAAAAAAAGATTTGGATTATTTATGACTCTGCAATCTCTGCCGGTACAGCTCGGCCGGGGTTTGGGAGACAGACTAGGATCAATGTTTAATTAAAAGACATTACTATTTCATTTAATAAATAACGGAGCTTTTCACATTAACCACTTGCCTACCGGGCACTTACACCCCCTTCCTGCCCAGGCCATTTTTCAGCTTTCAGCGCTGTCGCACTTTGAATGACAATTGCGCGGTCGTGCTACACTGTACTCAAACAATTTTTTTATTATTTTCTTCACACACATAGAGCTTTCTTTTGGTGGTATGTAATCACTATTGTTATTTAAAAAAAAAAAAAAAAAAAGAACAAGCATTTTGAAAACAAATCGTTTTTAACTTTTTTTCTGTCAGTGAAGTTTGTAACAAAGTAATTTTTCACCTTCACTGATGTGCGCTGATGAGACGGCACTGATGGGCACTGATAGGCTGAACTGGTGGGCATTGATGAGGTGGCACTTATGGGCACTGATGAGGCGGCACTTATGGGCACTGATGAGGCGGCACTTATGGGCACTGATGAGGAGGCACTAATATGCTGCACTTATGAGCACTGATAGGTGGCACTGATAGGCGGCACTGATGAGCACTGATAGGTGGCACTGATGAGCACTGATGGGCACTGTTAGGTGGCACTGATGGGCACAAATAGGCAGCACTGGTGGGCACTGATGGGCACTGATAGGCGGCACTGGTGGGCACTGATATGCAGCATGGATAGGCGGTACTGATGGGCACTGATGGGCATTGATGGGTGGCACTAATGTGCGACACTGATGGGCATTGATCGTCAGCAGTGATAGGCATTGATGGGCAGCACTGATAGGCAGCACTGATTGCCAGCACTGACTGGCATCGCTAATGATTGGTGGCATTTGTGGGCACTGATTGCTGCCACAGGTGGGCACTGATTGCTGGCATTGGTGGGCAATGGTGGGCACTGTATGGTGACAATGTATTGCTAAACTGTAATCAGGACACTGATGATCAGTGCCCTGATTACGTTCCTAGATGTCCCCCTGCGTGGAGATGCCGCTGATCGGCTCTCCTCGCCACACACTCTGTCAGTGTGAGGCGAGGAGCGCCGATTACCGGCACTTCCTTGTTTACATGTGACTGGCTGTGATTGGACACAGTTGATCACATGGTTAAAGAGATGCGGATGCGGTTCTTTACAGAGATAGGGGTCGCGCCAAGTCCTAGCAACACGGTGCGGCCGCGAGACTAATCTCATTGTGTAGGAACCTCCAAAAGTTAGCCAAATTAGCCAACAGACAGAAACAATAGGTGACTCAATTTACTCATTAACAATGGGAATTCACACTTAGCACTCATTAACTATGGGAATTCACACTTAGGGGGCACACAATGGGAGAGACCTAATTAACAATAAACACGTAACAAACCCCGCTTCAGACTATCCGGCAACAGTCTACAACTGTCAAACTCATAGAATGTTCCAGCAGTCTGAAAAGGTGGAAATAATTTATCTTCATAGATTTCTTGAGGGATATTGTTGATAAATATTTCTGTCCCGGAAGTGGAGAAGCTCCTCCAACTCAATCTGCAGGAGTGCCCCACCATATTCCCTCTGACCTTTTACCTATACAAGATTAATAATAAACCTTTCCATCCACTCCGGAAGGGAAACTTTTTTGTCCTTATTCAGAGAACTAGTCCAAGCCTCGCTCTCGGCGTTCATCACATCGTCGTCCATCATCGGAGAATGATCTGAACTCTCCATAGGCCATAATCAGTGGGTAAGACTTGTAATTATTTTCATTTTTGTGCTAAATATGTTGGACTTTTTATAGCTCATAAAGAATACGCCCTGCAATGCTCTGTGAGTGTGTTGTTTGCGAAACTCTTAAAGATCTTGCAATGTTTTTAATTGCTATCATTTTGCAGAGAACAATCACAATTACAATTATCGAGTGGCGCGCCCCTGCTGTTTTTATTGGAGGTCTTTTATTTAAATAGCCATCAGATTTGTCTGTGAACAGTTTGAGGCAGATCTTATGTCTATAATTTTTGATGGAGAGTGATGATCTAGCCCCAGAGGGGTTTTTGGCCAATACTGTGCCCCAGGCTCACATAAATGATGATGCCGCTGTGTACATGCTCTGCTCCTTGTGTCAAATTATTATTTTTAGTATAATCTATTACTAGAATTTGCTATTGGCTGAGGAATGTGGAAGCAAATCAAAGAACTTTTTTCAACGGAGGAGAGGACTATCTGTACTGTTGTTCTGCCTGAAGACCTGAACCTGTTGATCATTGCAGCTCTAGAAGTTCAGCGACAGGAAGAGGACAGGCATCCTTGTCTAGCACCCTCTAGTGTGCTACTACAGGTAGTGTGGGTAAATTATAGTTTGGCTTAAGGCTAAGCCTGAGCCATGGAATCTGGGTCAGGGTTCATTAGGGTTCAAGGCTGGATGACTCATCGAGGCAGCTCTGTGCCTCCCCCTGGTTCTACAATGTTGGAGAATGTTCTAGAAATTAGTGGACAGAAGCTAGGAGGCAGTGACCGTACCCGTAATAATGGATGCAGGGGCGTCGCCCCCCTATCCATGCGTCCTGCTCCCAAATCTACATGCGATTGATTCCAATTTTTTTTAACCACTTGCCAACCAGCCGCCACAGTTTTACTGCGACAGAATGGCACGGCTGGGTGAAACGACGTTATGTTCCGTCGATTCGCCCTGCGGCCACTAGAAAGACGTCCTGGCAGAATCCCTATCCAAAGAGCCAATCGGCGCACACGGGTGTGCATTAGCGCTAACAGGCGTGCGTGGGTGCTCGATATCGTGAATGGGTGCGTGCAGGTGCGCAATGGTGCTCGTAGGAGCGAGCGCGGGTGTGCGCGGGTGCACGCAGACACGCCATTGTGATGGTACTTGGCGCCAAGGAGGTTATTTAAGGGAGCCTGTCACTGTGCCTCTTGCTGTCCAGTCTACATCGTTTCCTGTGACCTTGCTACTCATTACCAGTTGACCTGATTCCTGTTTACCCAGCCTGTTCCTGACGACGTCTGTTTGCTGCATGCCTCCGACCCCGGCTTGTCCCGACTACTCTTCTGTCTCTTCCTCTGGTTTGATCGCTGCCCGCTAGTTACTGACCCGGCCTGTCTGACTCTGCCTGTGCACTTCTGCCCCTCTAAACTCGTGAGTCCCTGTCCCCACTACCAGGGGTTCTGGAGCCAGAGGCTTACGAGAGGCTGCCCCCTGCATTCTGGGCTCCAACACCAGGTACGTGACATCCTGGTTCTCTGAGGGGAGAAGAGACAGATCGTATGTTCATCCAAAGTATGAACAGCGATCTGTCATCTCCCCTACACAGTCCTACCCCCCCTTCAGTTAGAAACACAGAGAGGGAACACATTTAACCCCTTGATCACCCCCTAGTGGTTAACCCCTTCCCTGCCAGTGACATTTTTACAGTAGTCAGTGCATTTTTATAGCACTGATCGCTGTATAGTTGTCTTGAGAGTTGTCTTGCATATTTAGGGGCCTTTAGCCAATCCCCAGGAAATATACCTGGCAGGGCACTAAGTGAGCCATTAAATAGACATGAGTCATGCCAGCAGGGGAGTCAGGTGGAAGATGGAGAAGTAGTGCTGAGGGAGACTGTTGGTGGCCCTCGAGGACCCTTGCCAGGGAGGGCAGACCCTTGCAGAGGACACTATGGGGGGACAGGGGACACTAAGGGGGGGCAGATGACACTATGGGGGGTGCAGAGGTCACTATGGGGGGCAGAGGTCACTATGGGGGGCAGAGGACACTATGGGGGGTACATAGGACACTATGGGGGGCACAGGGACCCCATCACCCCTGGGGATAGGGGCTCCTTCACCCCTGGGGACAGGGACCCCATCTCCAGACCATGCTGGCCGGCAGGGCTGGCGTCAGCATGTACTGTTATTATTACTATGTTAGGATTATCATTATCTTAATTTATTAGCAGGTGAATGCGGCCCACCATGCATTCACATACCTTTAAGTGGAAAAAGGTTGCTGACCCCTGAATTAGAGTATGAAATAGAGTGATGATAAAGTTGTTGTGTCCCTTCAATCATATTGTTTTCTTACATCGAGTGTTGAGTCATCTTCTTTTTGGTTCAATTAGAATGTCATGAAAACTTTTGTACATAGCGGAGTGTCAAAGTTTAGTTTTCATGTTTCTAAAAATGGATTTATGCACTCTAATAACACGCTTTGTGACTTTTTTTTAGTCTTCAGAAAAAGTATTTTGCATCAACAATGTTTGTCCCCATGACAACTTGGAAACAGCTTTTAAAAATTATTTGTTTTTACCATTATAAAGATGTTGATGAACATTATATTAAAGCATGACAAAAGCAAAATCTAAATTTTTGAACCTCACTTTGTACATGTTTAATTTAAATCTAGCTCGTCCCCACCCCCTTTCCTGACCGGCCGGGCTGCGTGCTCGGATAAGGGTCTGGTATGGATTTTGGGGGACCCCCACACTGTTTTTTCAGCATAGGGGTTCCCCTTAAAATCCATACCAGACCTAAGGGCCTGGTTTGCCCTTGAAGGCCAATAATTGGGGGCCAATTATTATTAGAGAGGCGACATTGTTGCTTCAATATAGATGGAGATCTGACTTGGAGGTGACTTCCATTGAAATCAATGGGTACAAGTCGCCTAGAAGTCGGTTTGAAGTTGTACAGGAACCTTTTTCTGAAGTCGGAGCGAATGTAGTAGTGTACATTAAGACGGCTCCATTCACTTCCATTGATTTTCTCAACCGCTCGACTTGGGGTGACATGGGGCGACTTGAAGTCGGATCCCAGGTTGCCCCTGTGTGAACCGGCTCTTATTGAGACATCTGGGGTCTAGTAGACCCCATATATCTTCTCTGCCCTTAAAGCATCTAATCAAACCGAAATTGGTTTGATTAGACGCTTTCACAAGCCAGTGCTTGTTTACATCCTGGTGAAACTGGAAGTGACAAAATACTCGTCGCTTCGGGTTTCTTAGACCATAGAGATAATTGGGGACAGTCCAGTCCTCAGTCATCTCTTGGTAAGCCGGCAGAACCATTGTCTTCAGTCCCAGGCTCCCCAGTGGGACAGGAGAGCCCATAAATGCGGAGGAAGGTGGCAGGGGGGTTCCCAAATCCAAGATGGCAACTCTGGCGACCTGCAGTAGTGTAGCCCTCAAAAATTCCACTCGCCTGCTCGCATTTTGTGAGTGGAATTTAGTGCAGAGTGAATGAGGAGCAGGGGTGGACCAGGCTGACTGTTTCTTTGCTAAAGCGATCAGCCAGGAAACTGTCAGCCTGGAGACACAGAGTGGCAGGGCCGGACTGCCTTGGTGCCGCTTTGAGCTGAGGTGAGGCTGCAGAGCTCCCCTCCCTCTCTCTCTTTCTCCTCCTCTTGTGTATCACACACACAGCACGCATGTCCCGCTGTGTGTCACGGAGCTGGGTCTGTATTGGCAGAGTGGTGTAACAAGGTCCCGCCCCTCTAGACAGGCTTGTGTGATAGTAGATTGAATCAGTGTTCCACCTATAAAACTAGCCGGTCTAGGGAGACGGGACCTTGTTACACCGTGCCGCCGAACACAGACCCAGCTGCATGACACACAGCAGGACATGCCACATCATCCTAGCCTAGCCAAGATCCCACAGATCTCTTCCTTCCACTAGCAAGTGATAGATCCTGGCCATTTGTTTTTACTCAGATAGAGTGACCTTCATTACTGTTTATTGAATTATAGGTTTGGAAACTATGGAGATGACTCTTTCACTGCCATTGCCCCCCCCCCGGACCCTATTCTATGGCTGTCTTTCATTTCTCTAACATGGCATGTGGTGAGTGGCTAAGATGGTACTTCATAATTATGACACATGTATATGTATATCTTTTCTTCTTCACATCAACTTTGATACAATAATATACTGGCGTCTCCTGAAGAAGTGGAGTGCTCCATGAAACGCATCGGTCCACAAAAGACCAGCATATATGTATATTGCTTTTAAAAAATGTTTTGGTGAAACTGATAAATACTATTATATCATGGATCTATTGTATGGAATATTGCATGGTATATTAGTATGTGTTTATACTTAAAGCGGAGTTCCACCCACTTTTACTACTTTATCTTAAAGGAAAGACCACTCCTCCACCAATTGATTTTGGATTTATTATTATTTTTTTCTTACTTACTTTTTCTGAAGTACTGAGTGTACTACCGTCCCAGCTTGGCCGTGGCCCAGGGCGTCATTTACTCTTCTCCCCCGCTGCCTTCTGGGACCTGTGTGTGTCCCTGAAGACGACGGGGCCATTCAGAAAGCACCGTGCGACTGCATGCGCAGTAGCAGGTTTCCCTTAGCTGGAAGCTGGAACAGGCTCCCCGAACAGGTTGGTGTCCTTATTAACCACTTGCCGACTGCCGTATACAGATGTACGTCGGCAGAATGGCACAGGCAGTCAAATGGGAATACCTGTACGTCCCTTTGAATTTACCGCCTATCAGGGGCGTCCGCCGCACGCCGCGGGAGCGTATCCATGGGTCACGGTAGCTCGATGTCCACGGGCGACAAGCGATTGTGGTGGGGAAAGGCAGAACGGGGAGATGCCTTTGTAAACCCTGTCATCGGGAGCAGTGATCGCTGTCATGTCAGTGGTAGCCCATCCCCCCTACAGTTAGAACACCTCCCTAGGACACACTTAACCCTTGATCGCCCCCTAGAGTTTAACCCCTTCCCTGCCAGTGTCATTTACACAGTAATCAGTGCATTTTTATAGCACCGATCACTGTATAAATGACGATGGTCCCAAAATATTTTTAAAAGTGTCCGATGTGTCCGCCATAATGTCGCAGTCACGATAAAAGTCGCATATCGCTGCCATTACTAGTAAAAAAAAAAATTAATAATAAAAATGCCATAAATCTATATCCTATTTTGTAGACGCAATAACTTTTGCGCAAACCAATCAATATACGCTTATTGCGGTTTTTTTTTTTTTACCAAAAATATGTAGAAGAATACATATTGGCCTAAAATGAGAAAGAAATACTTTTTTTTATATATTTTTGGGGGATATTTATCATAACAAAAAGTAAAAAATTGTGTTTTTTTTTTTCAAAATCGTCGCTCTTTTTTTGTAGAGGCCGTAGAGGTGATCAAATACCACCAAAAGAAAGCTCCATTTGTGGGAAAAAAAGGACGTCAATTTTGTTTGGGTACAATGTCGAAAGGCCGCGCAATCGTCAGCTAAAGCGACGCAGGACCGGAACGCAAAAAATTCTCTGGTCAGGAAGGGGGTAAAATCTTCCGGGGCTGAAGTGGTTAAAAGTCAGCAGCTACAGTGTTTGTAGCTGCTGACTTTTTAAAAAAAAATGTTACACCGCTTTCATTGAACAAAAAAAGTATTTTTTTTATAGTTGTGCCTCCAAAAACTCATCTTTTACAATACGTTACTAGAAGTTTACTAGCCTAGCCAAGGATTGAAGAAGTGGGAGCAACTAAAAAATTGTACTCACCGTAGACCGTAGAGGTGATCAAATACCACCAAAAGAAAAACTCTATTTGTGGGAAAAAAAGGACGTTAATTTTGTTTGGGTACAATGTCGAAAGACCGCGCAATCGTCAGCTAAAGGGACGCAGGGCTCTGGTCAGGAAGGGGGTAAAATCTTCCTGGGCTGAAGTGGTTAAAAGTCAGCAGCTACAGGTTTGTAGCTGCTGACTTAAAAAAAAAAATGTTACACCGCTTTCATTGAACAAAAAAATTTTTTTTTTTTATAGCTGTGCTTCCAAAAACTCATCTTTTACAATACGTTACTAGAAGTTTACTAGCCTAGCCAAGAATTGAAGAAGTGGGAGTAACCAAAAATTTTTACTCACCCCCCCCCCCCCCCAAAAAAAAAATAACAGATACAGGCTGGGGGGAGGAATAGAATGAGCGATGCTTCACTTTTTTTTTTATTGAAGTTTACCTTTAACATTAAAATGGAAATCTTCTACTTGATCTACATCAAATAA
>CM053031.1:13428046-13449424 GCA_028564925.1 Lithobates sylvaticus | reverse complement strand
AAGGCATCATCCTGGTATAACCATTTGAATTCTAGCGATGTACGGGTAAGTTGCTGGTCGGCAAATGGTTAAGAAAGAGCTCAGCCAGTATAGCAAGGATAAGGCACAAGGCACAAGACCGCACTCATCCCATTAGATTTAATCAAAGTAGCCGACTTTGTCACAGTCCCCACCCTAAGCCACGTCCCTCCGATGCGGTTCACCCCAACTGGCTGCATTTGTATAGGAATAAGCCCTATCGGGTCGAAACACATCGGAGGGGCAGGGCTTAGGGCGGGGACTGTGTAGAAGTCAGCTGCTTTGAATAAATCAAATCCACTTTGAATGTTCGAAGGACTTGCACCATTCCAAGTCCCAAGCTTTGGTTCTCGGGTCCTCTATCGCTCTGGATGCTGGGTAACCACCGGTGGAAGGCCGTCATATGACATCATGGACTTGAAGTGGAGATATCTGGATAACGGTTGCAGCTACAGGCATCATCCAGATATCTTTGTCTTCAGCCAGCGATTCCCTATCTTGTAAAAGATATCTTGACGAGCCGCTGAATTGCTTTTATGGACGGGACACCCCCCCCTCCTACCACCCTCTTGTACCTTTCTGGGCTCTTCCATGCGATTGGGGACCTGGAGAACCAACCTGGCTGCAGCGATGGATTACCATAGAGCTGGCCAGGCACCAGATGGTTCCCGGCCATCTCTATGATCCTGAGAGACCGGGGGCGAAGTCATGACGTCAATTCCGGTGCTGACAAATGTGAACCCTGCCAGTTTTTGATCCTGGAAAGCAGAGATCAATGTTTTTTTTTTTATCTCATGCTTTTTCCTGGGTAGAGGAGATATCTGGGAGTCTTATTGACCCCAGATGTTTCCATAAAGGGGACCTGTCAAGCCCTGTTCCTATTACATGGGATGTTTACGTTTCTTGTAATAGGAATAAAAGTGATCAAAAATAAATAATAATAATAATTAAAGAGATGAATGCAAGAATAAAAAAAAAATATATATTTTTTTTAAAGTGTCCCGTCCCCTCGTGCTCACACGCCGAACCAAATGTAGTTCGCACCCGCATATGTAAACGACGTTCGGACCACACATGTGAGGTTTCAGTGCGAACTTTAGCGTGAGAGCAATAATTCTAGCACTACACCTCCTCTATAACTCTAAACTGGTGACTTGTTAACATTTTTAAAGAGTCATCTATGGAGATTATAAGTAATTAGTTTTGCTTCATTGTGCGAATGTACGCAGTTCTAAAGCGTGACATGTTTGGTATCTATTTACTCAGCGTAACATCATCTTTTACATTTTATTAAAAAAAAATGGGTTCTCTATGGTGTTTTTATGCATTAAAATTATTTAAAGTGTATTTTTTACCAAAAAAATTGCATTTGAAAAGCTGCTGCACAAATACCGTGTGACATAAAAAACTGCAAGGACCAACAATTTATTCCCTTTGGTCTTTGTTAAAAAAAAAAAAAATATATGGGGGTGCTGAATAATTTTTTTAGCAAAAAAAAATATGATTTTTTTTCATGTAGAAGAGAATTGGCCCGGATCCGAAGCAGTTAAGCAAGAGCTCATCCAGCTCGGCCAGTATAGCAAGGATAATACAAGATGGCACTCCATGAAAGTTATCTAATTAGATTTAATCAATGTAGCCAAATTTAACACAGTTCCTGCCCTAAGCCATGCCCCAGTTGGTGTACAGATATACCAATTGGGGTGAAACGCGTCAGAAGGCATGGCTTAGGGCAGTAGACAGTGTACAAGTTAGCTACTTTGATGAAATCTCATGGGATGACTTTCATCCCATTTGGTCTTGTACTTTTTAATTTTTTGCTTTTTTGGGCAGTCTTGTACTTCATCATCCACTTTGGGTTACATCTACTTTAATCTGGATTATGAGCCGTGCTTGGTGACGATAATGTTAGCTGCTCCTTTCTCTCCTTAGGTATTGCTGTTGCCGTCGTGGTTGTGGTCCTCCTGGTCCTCATCATCGTGGTGCTTCGTTACAAGTACAGGCACAAGGGGACGTATTTCACCAACGAAGCAAAAGGCACGGAATTTGCCGAGAGCGCCGACGCCGCCCTGAAAAACGACCCGTCGCTGCAAGAGTCCATAGATGAGTCAAAGAAAGAATATTTCATCTGAGAGGACGGAGAATCATCTCTCCAGCCCCCTCACCGCCCTCACCGTGTTTACATTGGGAAACACTACCGCGTTCTACGACAGAAGAACTCCATCAAAGTCCCGTTTCTCAGAGCCGGGCCCATTGTGTCTCAGGGGATCACCACTAACATGCTGGATTATATATACTAAAAAATATAGAAAATGTTTGGCACGATGCCGCGAGGCTAATGAAAAATTCTAACGCCAAGGCGTTTGTATTGAGGCTTCCGGTGAAGGACGGCCGAGGGATTAACAAAGCTTTTGTATCTTGGATTCTGTTTATTGGCTACATTTTAATGATAATCCCCATTCCTTAAATCAGCCTTTCTCAACCCTTTTTAACACTGAGGAACCCTTAAAATATCTTTCAGGTCTCAGGGAACCCCTACTAAAAATGACTATATCTACAGCTCATGATATATTGGGGTGATGGTCATTGGGAAGAATGCTCCTTACACTTGTGGTCATTGGGATGAATGCTTCTTACATTTGTGGTCAATTAGAAGAATGCTCCTTGCATTGGTGGACATTCGGAAGAATGCTCCTTAAACTTGAGGTCATTGGGAAGAATGCTCCTTAAACTTGAGGTCATTGGGAAGAATGCTCCTTAAACTTGAGGTCATTGGGAAGAATGCTCCTTGCATTGATGGACATTGGGAAGAATGCTCCTTAAACTTGAGGTCATTGGGAAGAATGCTCCTTAAACTTGAGGTCATTGGGAAGAATGCTCCTTACACTTGAGGTCATTGGGAAGAATGCTCCTTACACTTGAGGTCATTGGGAAGAATGCTCCTTACACTTTTAGTCATTAGGAAGAATGCTTCTTAAACTTGAGGTCATTGGGAAGAATGCTCCTTACACTTTTGGTCATTGGGAAGAATGCTCCTTACACTTTTGGTCATTGGGTAGAATGCTTCTTACACTTGTGGTCATTTAGAAGAATGCTCCCTAAACTTGAGGTCATTGGGAAGAATGCTCCTTACACTTGAGGTCATTGGGAAGAATGCTCTTACACTTGTGGTCATTTAGAAGAATGCTCCTTACATTGGTGGACATTGGGAAGAATGCTTCTTACACTTGTGGTCATTGGGGTGAATTCTCCTTATACTTGTGGTCATTGGGATGAATGCTTCTTACATTTGTGGTCATTGGGAAGAATGCTCCTTAAATTGGTGGACATTGGGAAGAATGCTCCTTAAACTTGAGGTCATTGGGAAGAATGCTCCTTACACTTCTGGTCATTGGGAAGAATTACCCTCTTACAGATAAAAAGCTAAAAAGATCAATGATGTCAGTGGGAACTTATCTGAGAGGCATAATATGCTCATTGCTCAAGGAACCCCTTGCAACCTCTGGAGGAACCCGAGAGTTTCCATGGAACCCTGGTTGAGAAACCTAGCCTTAAAGGAACAACCATCATCATGACTTGATAAACCTATTGCAGTCCGTACCATCATCACTTCCCCACCGTCTCCTAAAATGTACTACTATGAGGCTGAAACGTGATGTGCACTAAAGTCTAAGCCGATTACCGTTGCCAATTTACAAGGATACAGTAACCTACACCTACCAATCACCTGCCATCGTTTCATCTGATGGGTGGCTATAGGTCAGCTCTAAATCACTACTGCTCTTAATACCAGCTTGTTAAAGATTGTTATATGTAATTGTTACATTGCTTTTTTTCTTGTTTTTTTTAAATCTATGGCTTGGTTCACACCTACAGGTGCAGCAAATCACAAGCGGGCCTCCACATGTTCCCGCATGTCACGCATAGGGCAGCCCATTCATTTCAGTGGGCTGCCCAATGCATGAGAACCGATTAGTGGGAAGGGTCCCGGGCCTGGAGGGAAGGGCCCCAGGATCAGAAGGAAGGGAGAGAAGGGCCCCGATACCGATGGCAAGGGCCCCAGGACCAATGGAAAAAGTGCAGAGACTGTAGCAGGAAAGTAGACTGCTTCCCTGCTTCCCTGCTCAGGTCCCCATGCATGCTGCCTTCGCCAATTCCAACATTGTCCTTAAGGCAAGTTGAAATCAGAAACATACAATTTTACTCTTTTATATGTAAAAACAAATATCAAAATCATGCTTTTTTGAAGGGGGGGAGGGGGTCCTTCATGGTTTCTTGCCAGGGAGCCCTGAAGGTTCTAGTTAGGTCTCTGCTGCACTGAACAGGCAGCATTGTCATGAGCATTGGTTTGGGCAATAACCAGAAGGAAGATGCCAGTGCTGGGCCAGTTGCGGGCAGGGGATCCTCCACCATGCGGCTGCGCCTACGCAAAGGTTCAGGTATGCTCATAACATCAATGACCTGTCTGCGTGGCTATGTAAAGTCAATGAGCATTTTTAACATGAAGAATTCCTTGAAAGAATTTTCTGTTCTCAGGAAACCCCTGATAATAATTACTATATCTACAGCTCACTGTATATTGGTATGATGGCAACTGGGAAGAATGGTCCTTACACTTGTGGTCATTGGGAAAAAACCTCCCTCTTACAGATAGCTAAAAAGATCAATGGTGTCAGAGAGATGGGAATTGCTCCTTGCTCAAGGGACCCATAGGAACCCCCTGGCTCAAGGAACCTCAAGGAACCAACCTCTGGAGGAACCTTAGATTTCCATAGAAGCCTGGTTGAGAGAGGCTGCTTTAAATGTATATGGCCATGTTACTATACTAAGTCAATGAGGTCATAAGCATCTCCAGACTTTTCTGCATGCAGCTGAATGTGGCCGGCACTGACAGCTTCCTTCTGGGCTCAGAACCAACCCAAGCTAATCCTGGTGTCAGTCCTGCCCAGTTCTTTTTTTTATACACTTCCTGTCCAGTCCCAGCATCCCTTTATTTTGGTCTTTATGCCTGTATCACAAAAAAAATGGCCTGGTCGTTTTCTCTAAATTTAACAGGAAACTTTCCCGAGCATCAACTAGGATGGACTGATGATGTTTCTGATGTATTACAACCGTTTACTAAGCTGCACAAAAAAAAAAAAAAAAAAAATATATATATATATATATATATATATATATATATATATATATATATATATATATATATATATATATATACTTTTTTTCTAAATAAAAAATACACCTTAAATCAGCATGCATACATATTAGGAAAAAAAAAAAAAAAAAAAATAAGTAAAAAAAAAAAAAAAAAAAAAAAAAAAAAAATATATATATATATATATATATATACACACATTTTTTTTTAAATTTTAAATACAACTTAAATAACATGCATACATATATATATATATATATATATATATATATATATATATATATATATATATATATATATATATATATATATATATATATATACACTAAGCTGCACAAAAACAAAAAAAACAAAAACAAATAATATATATATATATATATATATATATATACTTTTTCTCTAAATAAAAAATACACCTTAAATTAACATGCATACATATTAGAAAAAAAAAAAAAAAAATATATATATATATATATATATATATATATATATACACACATTTTTTAAAAATTTTAAATACAACTTAAATAACATGCATACATATATATATATATATAGGCATACCCCACTTTTAAGTACACAATGGGGTTTATTTACTATAGCTGGAAAGTGCAAAATCAGGCTCACTTCTAAATAGAAACCAATGGGCTTTTTGCACTTTCCAGCTTTAGTAAATAAACCCCATTGTGTACTTAAAAGTGGGGTATGCCTGTATACATATATATACATTTTTTTTTTTTTTTTTTTTTTTTTAAGTAAATAAATACATTTGCTGCAGTTATGTTTATGGCTTTGCCTTATCAGTAATTTCAGGCTGGGAAGGGTAGGGTTGTCTGCAATATTCCTTTTATTTTATTTATATTTAAATAAAAAATACAACTTAATTAACATGCATACATATAAAAAAAAAGTTATATATATATATATATTATAATTTTTTTATTTTTTATTATTATTGTTATTTTTTTTAGTAAATAAATACATTTGCTGCAGTTTAGTAACACTTGGGATGTTGAAACTGACGTTATTCTCTGTTTTGCTGCAGATAATTTATGGCTTTACCTTATCAGTCATTTCAGGCTGGGAAGGGTGGGGTTGTCTGCAATATTCTTTAAGGGGGATTCTAGTGAGGAAACAAAGTCTGTGAAGCAATACAACCCCCTGCGCCTCTTTAATATGTTATGTCATATTAGAAGTATATCTAAATCCAAGAACAACCAATTAAGCTTACCAGTCCAGTGTGGTGTCTGCAATAGTTTTTTTTTTTTTTTAAGACATTTTAAGCAAGTAGTGAAAAATAACTATTGATCCTGCCAGAAATTCTGCGTCCTTGTAGCCTCCGGTGCTGTTATCAGCTTTATCCTCTGTGAGCTACAGCAGTGGTCTCCAAAATGCGGCCCGGGGGCTGGATGTGGCCCTTTGCTTGCCTTTTTCATGCCCTTGAGACACTATTCCTCCCACTTACAAAAGGCATACTTCTTGTCACTGACCCCAACAATAGGGTACTAGTCCTACCACTGACCCCAACAGTGTGGGCACTATTCTTCTCACTGACGCCAATGATTCCTCCCACTGATACCAACAGCAGGGTCCTATTCCTCCCAAAGACACCAATGACGGGGCACTATTTTTCCCCTAATACCAGCAATGGGGCAATATTCCTCCCACTAATTCCAATAATGGGGCATTTTCTACTCCCATTGGCCACATTCTGCCCCCCCCCTCAAAGTCTGAAGGACAGTAAACTTGCCCTTGTTGTTCAGAAAGTTTGAAGAGCCCTGAGCTACAGAATGATGACGACAATGAGTTGAGGAAAAGGTGCTTGTAGTCCAAACCAGAAGAGAAACCGAAGGTGACAACGCTGCTCCTCCAGAGATACAGTACAGTGAGTGAGCGTTGTCACTAGGATAGGAAGTGTGTTGCTGGCAGGATCGCCAGGTGAAAAGAAAAAGAAAAAAAAAAAAGTCTGAGGGAAACTAATGCAACCATCACACCTTAAAGGTCGATAAGCTGCAATATATCATTTTTTTTTGGTTTGTTGGTTTAAAACACTTTAATTTTTGAGCAATTTTTATTTTCAACCTGCAGTGGTCTTTTAAACATTTTGTTATGGCTTTGTTTGCAAAGATATGATTGTTATAATGTGCCTTTTTTTTGGTTTGTTTTTAGCAAAGAGTGTAATAAAAATATTGTATACTAGCTTTCACGTTTTGTATTTTTATTGCTAAGAAAACATACTCTTAAAGGGAACGTATAATGTATTTTTGGTGTTTAAATTGTGTTATTGCAATGTTCATCTTGAAGGACAAGTTCAGCTTTTCAGGAAATTACTGAAATTTTCAAGAAAAAAAAGAAATTCAACTCCTGGTCGCCCCTCTGGACCCCGCTGCATATAGCGGCCGTGATCACCCGTGCTACCGGTGTAGCGATCAGTGCACTGTACACCACAATGCATAGTAATCCATCATAATGGTCTCAACGTGACTCAGATGACCAATGAGAAGTGCTTCTTTCTTTTGGGGCACTTTACCAGAAGAAGAAGCCTCATGACCATGGGCGTCCGCAGAATTTTCTTTTTTTGGGCCAACCTTCCGGAGATCCATACAAATAGCTTATGCTATACACAGGCTATAACCCACTATCATTAGTGGCGAGCCCCACGTTTTCCTGCATCTGAAGCCAGCAGCCTTTCTGGATACCGCGAGGGGCGCAGGTGAGCTGCAGTGGAAGTCAAGGCCCTGGCTGGGTATTAGCCACATGCGAGTTTTCTCCACAGTCTGGTAAGCCTGCAATCTTTCTGGTGGAGGGATTTTCACAAGCACTTGTCACTTTAAATCTGAACCTACACAAAGTCACCATCTCTCAACACGTGGAAGCCATTTACTGTTGGACTATATTGATTTTGCAGTCGTTTTTGGATTTTAATTTATATTTTTTTCAATTTTTGTATTTATTATTTTTTATTTATTTCTTTGGGTTATTATACCAGTCTACTTTGACATTCATCTATGCACGGTATAATTTAATCCGATAATTTGTTGGATCCATATTTCCTTCACTCACTAATGTGTTGGGTTATCATATAGCCCATCTGAATAATTTTTGTATTGTACATTATTTATATGTTTGATACTAGGTTCACTGAAATTTGCTGTACCTGATTGCTATAACTGCTTTTGGTATTTAGTAATCCTATTTATTTTTATTAGTCACTTCTCACTCTCAACGAGTGAGGTGTATGCACTGACACTGACACCAAGGCTTTGGCATTAATTAGTGTTGTTTTTCTCAGATAGAATGTAGCGCAGCCTTTCTTTAATTTTACTTTGTATATGCTTATCACATTTTGGTTGCAGCTTTCAATTTTTAATTTTTAATTTTAATTTACTTTAATTTAGTTTTTTGTCCAGCGCAATTTTCTCTTTTTACTGTTTGTGTCTGATATTCATTATTGCAGCAGGACGTGTGTAGTTAATAATATTGATTCCATCTCCATTACACCCTCTTTGTCCCCATTTGGGTATAATATAGTGGGTTTGATGGATTTCTTTGACTATAGAGCCTCTCGGGTGGTCAACACAGAGGGAGTGTTTGAGGCATTCAAGGAGGGCGATGGAGACCTGGGAGGCCTATTTATTAGGTTAAAAAATCTCACGGTGTCTGAAACCCATACCCAATGGGACATCGCCTTCCTTGAAACCTACATTAAACACCACATGGTCCCTCGTAGTTTGAGGTGGGAAGTATGCCCCCAAAGGGGAGAATCCCAACTGGAGGTGTGGTACAAGTATTTTAATGACGCCGGTGTCAATCTAATTAAGTTTCTCGTGGAGAGAAAGACTTACAAACTTTCATTGATAGACGAGGAAATAAAAGTCATTAAGGAAAAACTTATCCCCTTCAATAAGAGTGAAGAGTATAGCGAAAGATCTAAGACCCTTCAAAAAGTATTAGAAAAAGAAGATAGAGAACAAAAAATCAAAAAGAAAAAGAAGTACAATCGAGATCTGTCTGACTATCAGACACAAAGCGTATTTGAGTGGCAAAAGAAACTGCTAGCAGAACAGGCATCTACCACCCCCTCTACAGATATGGATACTATTCCACAGGCTACTGGCGGCATAGGAACAGGACCTATAAGACCCCCAGGAAATATGGGAGGGGGGCCACAGAGATCTCAGCCAGTACCTTTTTCTAACAATCGGGTTCCTAGAAAACCTAAGGATACCTCGTCCCAGTCCCCACATAGGCCCCCTGGTAATTCTAGGAACAAGAATAATACTGGCCATAACCAGAAACCGGGAGTAGGGCGTGGGTATCCGCCCTATCCAAATTTTGGACCCTCATGGGGTAATCAGAATGGGTGGCCTCCAGGACCCCCAAATATGGGGGGTAGTTACCCTTCTCATCTAGGGTCAGGCCCTCCACCACAGTTTATTTATCCTCCTACTATGGGACAAAGGGGAGGTCAAAACCCTCCCTCTAACCATGGTAGAGATACATATAGCCATTTTTCTCAATTTAACGAAGGATATGGAGGTAATGATTTTGGCTATAACATCCCTACCCATAACCAATTTTTTCCTTTGAGAGATGGAATTAATGGGGATAACTTTGGTTTTGGTGGGGCTAATAGCACTATCTACCCAATGAATACGAGCAGACAGGAGTTTAATGCCCCTGCTGAACGTAGCCATCAAGGGTGGGATTTTCACAGACCAACCCAAGGTGTCAAACGAGCCATAGAAAGAAAAGAGGAACTAGAGGGGGGAGGCGTAGCCACTCCCAAAAGGAAAAAGGTGTAAGTGGTGAAGGCATTTTTAATCTAAGCTCCCACGTTCTTACAGATCCTGAACTACAAGTGCTCGATAGAGGTCTGAAGTTTGCTCCACCGAAAGGTCTGAGCAAATTTCAGACCTATATGGATGTGCACAGATATGTGCGCAAACTAAGTATAAAAAGACATTTTTTGTCGAACCCCATCAATACTAACAGATATGTCTCTACGGAGTTTCAACACTCTGGATTGGCTAATGCTTCCCTGTTTAACCCCCCAGGCTCTCTTGCCCCTTCCATCAAGGTTTTTAGGGACATTGTTTTGAAGGATCTGGACAAATTAGAATTAAAACAGGCTAGGATTAAAAGAAGTCTGGAAGAAGGTATACAGTCCTTATGTGACAATAAGGAATTAGTGATACGCCCTGCTGACAAGGGTGGGGGCATCATTCTGCTTAATAAAAGCGATTATATACTAGAAATGGATCGCATAGTAGGGGACAGAGATACCTATACTCCTTTATCCTCAAATCCCAATATGAGGTATAAATGTGCTCTAGAAGATTTGGTGTCTAAGGGTGCTGATTTGGGTATTCTAAATAAGAAAGAAAGGTCGTTTTTGGTCCCCAAGGCCCCTAGGGTACCTATAATCTATTACCTACCAAAAATACATAAAAGTTTAACTTGCCCCCCGGGACGCCCTATAGTGAGCGGAATAGATTCCGTAACGTCTCGGGTGGGCAAGTATATAGACTACTATCTACAACCTGTGGTACAGGGGTTGCCTTCCTTCATTAAGGACACTCGCCAGGTCATTAACCTACTGACCGACCTTGACCCAATGGATGGTATGTGGTTAGTTACGGCTGACGTTACGTCGCTTTACACCATTATCCCACACCATTTGGGTCTGGGAGCAGTGAAATATTTTTTGTATAAGAGTTCCCCACTTATTCCAGCACAAATTGACTACATCATGGAGTTGCTCCAATTTGCGGCTACGCATAATTTTTTCTGGCATAATGGACAGTTTTTTCGCCAGGACAGGGGCGTGGCCATGGGGGCCAAGTACGCCCCTAGTCTGGCGAATCTGTTCATGGCCCAGTGGGAGGAGGACGTCATCTATTCCCAATCGAGATCTGAGATCGTCCTTTGGGCACGGTACATAGATGACGTCCTCCTCCTCTGGCAAGGTACCAAGTCCTCCCTGGACACCTTCATGGCTGATCTTAATAATAACAACAGAGGTATACATCTGTCATTTGAGGCGAGCCAGGAAGCGATACATTTTTTGGATTTGAAGATAGAGATTAAAGATAGTCAGTTTGTTACTTCTACCTTTTTTAAATCTACAGATAGGAATTCCTACATCCCCAAGGGGAGTTGCCACCATCCCTCCTGGTTGGGCTCTGTCCCCAAAAGCCAATATATGCGCTTAAAACGTAATTGCACTGAACATGACAAATTTCTAATACAGGCCAAAACCCTTACCTCTAAGTTTGTTGATAAGGGTTACGACCCTCTGGCCCTTCAGGACACCCTCCACCAGGTGTCTCTGATGGATAGGTCAGCTTTGCTGGCAGTAAAAGTGCCAACTAATGATGCGAGGGATACGACAGGAGTCCCTTTCATTACTAATTACTCTAATCAGTATTATAACATCAGCCGTATCATACAAAAACACTGGCACATTTTGGGGAATGATGCACTTCTGAGTACGATTCTTCCTGATCGTCCACGAGTGGTGTTCAGGGGTGCTCCATCTCTTAGGGATAAAATAGCACCGAATATCCTAAACCCTCCCAATGGAGCTCCTCAATTTTTTGGAGAGCTGACCGGATATTATAAATGCAACAGATGTCAAGTATGCTCTATTAACAGCTGCAGGACCAGGCGAACTATTAGTTTTTCCTCCACTGTAACATCTAAAAGTTATAAAATTGAGTCTTTCATCACGTGTACTACTGAGGGGCTTGTCTACCTGCTGCAGTGCCCATGTGGCCTACAGTATGTGGGCAGGACTAAACGTCCTCTCAGGGTTCGACTCAATGAACATATAAATAACATCCGGAGGGGTTGCACCAAACACTCGGTTTCAAAGCACTATTTGACAGTACACAATAGAGACCCCTCCAACACCCTTTTCCTGGGGATAGAGAAGTTTAGCCCGCACTGGAGAGGAAGTAACCTGGTCAGAAGCATCTCTAGATCTGAGATGTCATGGGTGCATAGATTAAAAACACACACCCCTCAGGGGTTAAACATCGACGTAGATGTGAATGCATTCATAGATAATGCCTAAATTATATCCTGTTTGTTGCCTTCGTAAATTTGTATTGGTATGTTGAGATGCTGTACACTCGATCTGGATCGCAAGTATTAGATGCAGTTTATGGCCCTCTTGAGTATATTTTTGGCACATTAAAGAAACACTCCCTTTATGGAGTGGGAACGGTACAGCTTTGGTCTGTCTACCTATAGTATCTACTATACTTTGAACAAATCACTTCTGGTACTAATTTAATTACCTCCTTCTAGTATTGGTTGTAATTCTCCCCTTTTTTTCTTTTTTCTTTCCTTTTATAAAGAGGTGTGGTGACATTTCTGTCCCCCCTTTTTATAGTTATAAATCTAAATTTAATAAATTTTTGTAACAATATTTCCATAATTTTTGTACATTCCATCCAAACCCGTGCTGGCACTTTGATGGGCTAGTACGAGTGGAGGATGGTGTGGACTTCACATTCCAACCTGAGATCTCGGCTGCCCTATGGAGATTATCTCTTGTGAACGAGATGGACGTCTGTAGGTGCTAGCCTATTGATGTGCTAGTATAGGCGGATATGCCTATATTGTAGTCTTGCGATTTTGTATCATCCTATGGAGATTGCCTACCTAGGCGCCTCAGTTTTGGGTTTGGCTATCGTCTGAAGAAAGACTTTTCGGTACTAATTCAATACCTTCTTCCAGCTTAGGTACCGATTGGTTATGTAGCCCCCATTATCTTTATAAATAGGTGAGGTGACATACCTGTCCTTCCCCCTTCTCCTTTTTAGTTTATAGTTCACATTTAATTTTCCATCAACTTTTTTACACTGCTTTACATTCCATTCAAACTAGTACTGGCACTTTAATGGGCCAGTACGGGTTGAGGGTGGTATGGATTTTATACGATAACCTGAGGTCTCTGCTGACTATCCTGTATAGATGAGATTAACTCCGGTAGGTACTAGTAAGTGGAGGTGCGAGTACAGGCGGGCACACCCTGTACCCCCTCTATTTACATTTATACATATTTGTCCGTCATGTCACCCCGTTGGGATATATGACGGACAACCATTATGATTTCTATCTGTATGGTTTATATTGCTTTGAGTGACCAGATGACCCTGTGCGGTCTGTTTAAAATCTCTGGTAATCTTTTTGGCCTGTGGTCTATATTGACTTACTATTAATATTACTTGCTTTGATCCCATCTTCACCTATGATATAGGATCTAGAGATGCTGACCCATTGGTGGTCACCTTTCAGTTCCCACCCTTTCTAGTTCATCCCCCCCTCACCTTGATTTGGAGGAGGTGAGACGCAACAGGACTATACCAGATAGGGTGATGGGTAATGTAGTTTATGTGTCAATTTGCAGTCGCACGTTAGGTTATGTTTGCATATCATCCATTAATGCATAATTTTTATGGGACTTTGGCTAGTTCTCATATACAATAACGGACTACATGCCTTGCTATTATATAGTTAAATATTAACGCTCTGTTATAAGGGCGTTCTCTCCTCGATTTGCCAGACTTTAAGATGGAGACCGGAAGTCTGATGTTTTGCCATCCAGATCGAGGCTTCTTGTTGTGTATTTAAGCGGTGCGTCAGTACGCCGTCCGTGTCCCATGATTACGTCACTCTCTGACGAAACGCGTAGGGAGGAGCGACGTGCTGACGTCACCGCGTCTTACGTCTTAGCACGGACGAGTACTGCTGCCGGCCGGCCGCATAATTTTAAGTGTATTTCAATCGTTTTATGCATTCTGCTTTTTTGTGCTTATTGGCACTTTTTACCAAATAAATCCTTTGGATTCCACCCATGGTGTGTCCCCCTTTTTTCTTTTTTTGGGCCAACCTTCCGGAGATCCATACAAATAGCTTATGCTATACACAGGCTATAACCCACTATCATTAGTGGCGAGCCCCACGTTTTCCTGCATCTGAAGCCAGCAGCCTTTCTGGATACCGCGAGGGGCGCAGGTGAGCTGCAGTGGAAGTCAAGGCCCTGGCTGGGTATTAGCCACATGCGAGTTTTCTCCACAGTCTGGTAAGCCTGCAATCTTTCTGGTGGAGGGATTTTCACAAGCACTTGTCACTTTAAATCTGAACCTACACAAAGTCACCATCTCTCAACACGTGGAAGCCATTTACTGTTGGACTATATTGATTTTGCAGTCGTTTTTGGATTTAATTTATATTTTTTTCAATTTTTGTATTTAATATTTTTTATTTATTTCTTTGGGTTATTATACCAGTCTACTTTGACATTCATCTATGCACGGTATAAATTAATCCGATAACTTGTTGGATCCATATTTCCTTCACTCACTAATGTGTTGGGTTATCATACAGCCCATCTGAATAATTTTCGTAGTGTACATTATTTATATGTTTGATACTAGGTTCACTGAATTTTGCTGTACCTGATTGCTATAACTGCTTTTGGTATTTAGTAATCCTATTTATTTTTATCAGTCACTTCTCACTCTCAACGAGTGAGGTGTATGCACTAACACTGACACCAAGGTTTTGGCACTAATTAGTGTTGGTTTTCTCAGATAGAATGTAGCGCAGCCTTTTTTAATTTTACATTTTCGAAAAGGGGCGGTGCATGGGTGACCCTAAAATGATGCCCCCCCCTGAAAAAAGTTCTGCGGACGCCCATGCTCATGACTGCCCTGACCAATGAGCACTTGCCATTGACAACATTATGATAGATGCAGTACTTGGTGTACATTGCAGTGTACGATGGATGGACTGCTATACCAGCAGCCTAGGGTATCATGGCCGCTTTGTGCAGCAGGGTCTTGAGGGGTGGCCAGGATATTTGAGGTTAGTTCACCTTTTCACTTTTGTGAAAATAAGGTGCTGTGTCAGCGATACAGAGCGCAAGGATGCACCAAACCAGATGCAGGCTGGGAGAAAGGACATTCCCCGTACGAGATATGTTCCAGGGGTTATAGGACCAACCCTAAGCTGACCCTCCTCTACAAGAAGCTTTCCCAGACCAACCCTAAACTGACCATCCTCTGTAGGAACCTTTCCTGTACCAACCCTATGCTAACTCTCCTCTACAGAACCTTTCCTGAAACAACCCTTAGCTGACCCTACTCTACAGGAACCTTTCTCGGACCAACCTTAAGCTTACTCCTCACTATAGGAAGCTTTCCCGGGGCAACTCTAATCTGACCCTCTTCTACAGGAACCTTTCCTGGACCAACCCTAAGCGGACTCTCCTCTGTAGGAACCTTTCCTGTACCAATCCTAAGCTAACTCTCCTCTACAGAACCTTTCCTGAAACAACCCTTAGCTGACCCTAATCTACAGGAACCATTCCTGGAACAACCCTAACTTGACTCTCTCCTCTACAGGAACCTTTCCTGAAACAACCCTTAGCTGACCCTACTCTACAGGAACCTTTTCTGGAACAACCCTAAGCTGACCCTACTCTACAGGAACATTTGTGGAACAACCCTAAGCTGAATCTGTCAGAAACCATGAATCAGACTGAGACAGAAGTACAGTTAAATCACACGTGTTTAATAATAATAAAAAAAAAGTCAAAAAATAGTCAAAACATAGCCAGAGTTCAGGAACCGGAATGGATAGTCAGACAAACCAAAATGCCAGGGAGCCAGAAACAGCGTAGTAGAACAGCAAGCAGGATCTGGAGCCAGGAAGAATGTCAGCCAAGCAAGTCTTTAACAGGAACACAGGAGAGCGTGACCAAGGCGAAGGCAGAGATCATCATCTGGACTGGACGGCTTAAGTAGGCAGGACTGACAAGCAGGATATCATCAACAGGTGAGTCACTGTGTAGAGATAGAAGCTGGAAATTACCCAACAGCTGAGCGGCCAGCTTTGAGAAGGAAGGGCTGAGTCCAGCACTGACAGAACCTTTCCTAGGCCAACCCTAAGCTAACGCTCCTCTACAGAACCTTTCCTGAAGCAACCCTAATCTGACCCTTTTCTACAGGAACCTTTCCAGGAACAACCCTAAGCTAACGCTCCTCTACAGAACCTTTCCTGAAACAACTCTAATCTGACCCTTTTCTACAGGAACCTTTTCTGGAACAACCCTAAGCTGACCCTACTCTACAGGAACATTTTTGGAACAACCCTAAGTTGAACAACCCTAATTGACTCTCTCCTCTACAGGAACATTTCTGGAACAACCCTAAGCGAACTCTCCTCTACAGAACCTTTCCTGAAACAACCCTTAGCTGACCCTACTCTACAGGAACCCTTCCTGGAATAACCCTATGTTGACTCTCTCCTCTACAGGAACCTTTTCTGGAACAACCCTAAGCTGAACCTGTCAGAAACCATGAATCAGACTAAGGCAGAAGTACAGTTAAATCACACTTGTTTAATAATAATAATAATAAAAAAAAAAAGGTAAACAGAGTAAACGTAATCAGAAAATAGCCAGAGTTCAGGAACCGGAAATGGATAGTCAGACAAGCCAAAATGCCAGGGAGCCAGAGAAAAGCGTAGTAGAACAGCAAGCAGGATCTGGAGCCAGGAAGAATGTCAGCCAAGCAAGTCTTTAACAGGAACACAGGAGAGCGTCTCTAGAGATGTGACCAAGGCGAAGGCAGAGATCATCATCTGTACTGGATGGCTTAAGTAGGCAGGACTGACGAGCAGGATATCATCAACAGGTGAGACACTGTGGAGAGATAGGAGCTGGCAATTACCCAACAGCTGAGCGGCCAGCTCAGAGAAGGAAGGGCTGAGCCCAGCCCTGACAGAACCTTTCCTAGGCCAACCCTAAGCGAATGCTCCTCTACAGAACCTTTATTGAAACAACCCTAATCTGACCCTTTTCTACAAGAACCTTTCCAGGAACAACCCTACGCTGACCCTCCTCTACAGGAACCTTTCCCGAACCAACCCTAAGCTAACTCTCCTCTACAGAAACTTTCCTGGAACAACCCTAAACTAACCCTATTCTACAGGAACTTTTCCTAGACCAACCCTAAGCTGACCCTCCTGTACAAGAATCATTCCCGGAACCAACCCCAAGCTGACCCTCCTCTACAAGAACATTTCTGAGTCCAACCCTAAGCTGACCCTCCTCTGCAAGAACATTTCTGAGTCCAACCCTAAGCTGACCCTCCTCTGCAAGAACCTTTTCCGGACCAACACTAAGCTGACCCTCCTCTACATATGGGATTGTATTATTTTTATTTTTAATTTTTTTTGTAATCTTTATTTTATACATTTTTCCATTTTCACAAAACATAAGAGAAGAAGGCAATTCTGGATAGCTTATAAAAGCAGCCTGCATAAACCATTGCTGAGACATATAATATTTCATAATTCTATATCCTATTGTGGTCTATGTTTGAGTCTTTTGTTTTCTCAACCAGCATATGTCCATTCAAGATCACAAAATTGCTTATCCAGACTCATATAAACTAATATACATTAACCCATATAACCCTACCCCCCCCCCCCCCCCCAAAAAAAGGCCCTACGGTATTGTTCTATATACCGTATATATACTTGAGTATGAGCCGACCCGAATATAAGCCGAGGCACTTAATTTTAGGACAAAAAACTAGGAAAACGTATTGACTCGAGTATAAGGCTGGATTCACACCTATGGCATTTTTAGTGCTTTTTGCATTTTGCAGATTTGCACTACAGAACGTGTCCCATAGGAAACCATGGTAAATGGACTGTAGTGCAAATCTGCAAAATGCAAAAAGTACTAAAAATGCCATAGATGTGAATCCAGCCTAAGCCTAGGGTGAGAAATGCGCAGCTAATGTAAGTGGAAAAGAGGGTCAAAAATGCCCATTTGCATGCCTCACTGTGCCCATTTGCAGCCATAGGTCCCCTGAACTTCAGTAGTTAAGGGTTCCTAGATGCCCCCCTAGCTGCAGCCAAAATTTGGGGTCTCTGGACCCAAAGGGTCCCGAAATGACATTGCTGCAGATGGACACAGTTGACCAAATTTGGGGCCCCGTATCTCGGGGGCCACTTGGTCCTAGGAACCCCAAATTTGGTGTGCAAACCCAGTGGAACTATCACTACAACATATCCATGATGGGGTTCCTAGCACCATGTGGCTCCAAGATACGGGGCCCCAAAGTCAGTTCAAGCACTTTTCTGCAGCAGAGAATTACATTTTTCGAACCGAATTTGGTGCCCTCTATCTCTGGGCCACTTGGTGATAGGAACCCCATCTTTGGATATGTTGTAGTGCTAGTGCCTCTGGGTTTGCACACTAGATTTGGGGTTCCTAACACCAAGTGGCCCCGAGATACAGGGCCCCAAATTCGGTTTGGAAAATGTCATTCTCTGCTGCAGAAAAGTGCTTGACTCCAGTATAAGCCGAGGGAGGCATTATAAGCACAAAAAAATGTGCTGAAAAACTCGGCTTATACTCGAGTATATACGGTAGTTTGATAATATTGCTGAGGTCCTGAACTCGTCCCATTGTTGCCATGTCTTTGAAGTTTGTTCTCTAAGGCTGGATTCACACCTATGCATTTTTAGTGCTTTTTGCATTTTGCAGATTTGCACTACAGAACGTGTCCCATAGGAAACCATAATAAATGGACTGTAGTGCAAATCTGCAAAATGCAAAAAGCACTAAAAATGCATAGGTGTGAATCCAGCCTAAGATCTGTTCCTGTCTTTATCATTCATCTCACACGCCCATTCTCAAATTGAGGGATCTACCTCCTTCCTCCACTTTCGAGCTATGACTATACGTGCTGCTGTTAGCATGTCTTAAAATACTCTTCTTAAGGCTCGATTCACATCTATGCATTTTGCTTTTGAGCGTTTTTGCAGTGCTTTTTGCGGGGCTTGCCGTGTTTTTGGACATGCGTCTTTACAGCGATTTTGCCGCGATTTTGCAGCGATTTGCGTTTTGCATTTTTGTATTTTTTTTTTTACATTTTTTTTTTTACACGGTGGTTGCTTAGCAACCAGCTATATACAGTGTAAAAAAAAAAACAAATAAAAAAAAAACGCAAATCGTGGCAAAATCGCGGGTTCATTGACTTCTATTACATGCAAAACGCTGCATTTTGCATGAAAAAAAGTCCCCGACCCTTTCCAAAAACGCAGAGGCACAAAAATGCATTGATGTGAACATGTTCCATAGGAACCCATGTTAAAAGATTTCCATGCATTTCTGCAAAATGCAAAATGCATCAAAAAACGCGCTAGTGTGAATGGAGCCTTAGGTCCCTTTCACACTGGGGCGGGAGCCGCGGCGACGTTAAAGCAGCGCTATATTTAGCGCTGCTTTACCGACGTTTTACCCACGGTATTCGGCCGCTCGCGGGGGCGGTTTTACCCCCAGCGAGCGGCCGAAAAAGGGTTAAAAAAGTATTGCCGCGGTATTACCGCGGTGTCCCATTGAAATCAATGGGTAGGAGCGGTATAGGAGCGGTGAATACACGGCTCCTATACCGCTCCAAAGATGCTGCTAGCAGGACTTTTTTGACCTTCTAGCGCACCGCTCCAGTGTGAAAGCCCGCCGGCTTTCACACTGGAGTGAATGGGGCCGTTTTTTTCAGGCGGTGAACAGGCGCTATTTTTAGCGCTGTACCGCCTGAAAAACGCCCCAGTGTGAAAGGGGCCTGATAGATTTTATGGGGCCTGGGATCATTGACAGTACTGAAACTGAAACCAACACATCTGGTTGTGCAGTCAATCCTGAAATTCTGTGGTATATGCCATAAATCTTTGACCAAAATATCAGCAACCCCGGGCAATAGTACCATACGTGTGACATTGTACCCCTTGCATTTTGACATCTCCAACAAACTTCTTAACTTTCTTTATTCATTTTATGCATATCTACAGGACATTTATACATCTTGCTAAGATTTTATAATTCCTTACTTGATGTCTAGTTGACAAGGATAGTTTATGTGTCAAAAGAAAGGATCTTTCCCATCTCTCTAGAGATGGTCCTCCCCAGCTCCTCTTCCCACCTATTTACATATGTTGACTCTTGTTCTTTATTTTTTGTGTTCAGCAACTGCTCCCACACCAAGTCTCCTGAGCTACCCTGTTTCCCCGAAAATAAGACCTAACGTGATTGTCGGTGATGGCTGCAATAAAAGCCCTACCCCCCAAATAAGCCCTACCCTGTTTCCCTGAAAATAAGCCCTACCCTGAAAATAAGACCTACAAGGACTTTAACTAGGGCTTATTTGGGGGGTAGGGCTTATATTGCAGCCATCACCGACAATCACGCTAGGTCTTATTTTCGGGGAAACAGGGTATGCTCAGATAATGATCTGCCTCATATTTTCACCGAGACAGGGGCTCTCACTCTCACACAGCACCATACATACCATTTTTTTTATTTTGCCCAGAGTTCCACTTCAAATCTAAAAAAGTACAAGAAATGCCCACCCAATGAAGGCAGATTCTGTTTTGTTCCTCTGATATTCTCGGCAGTAGAAGAGTTGAGCCATGGCCGTATGGCTCCATTAGTGGTGGAATTGTAAGCCGGCTGTTAAAGTTTATAACCTTAAATCAATGTTTGCTGTGCTGGAAAAGGTCAGGCAGCTTAACAGGCCAGATGATATCACAATTTAGACTTTTTATAGGTCTGCGATAATGAGCCGAGCTTAACCATTTCATAGAGTTTTTAGTGGCGGAGGAATATTTCCATCTTATTGTAGCAATGAGAATGATTACAGCCAATCCCCCGGAGTACTGAGCTGTAGATAAATGGCGCTGTATATTCAGAAGAAGTGGTTTATGTGCCATGGAAAACGCTGAGATCAGGGGATGGCGGAGAGAAGTGACTCCACTTATAATAGTGGAAAATGAGAACAAAACTCGGAAATGTTTAATAACATGACAGAGGAATCATTAATGTGGTCACCTCCAGCAATCCACCTCCAACAATGATCTCTTTTTCTATCCTTGGACTGTCAATCTATTTCTTCTCTCCAGACACAAGAAATCTTTACGTGAAGGAATAAAAAAATTAAAAAATCTAGGTGTATATTTATCCAAGTTTCAACATTCTCCAAACATTTTGTAGTGAATGAATGAATAATTTGTATAGCGCTACAATGCGAACCGAATCGCCTCAAGACGCTGTATTAGTGCTTTGTTGTCAAGCTTCTTAGAAGAGGTGGGTCTTGAGTTTTTTCCTGAAGGCCTGATGG
>CM053031.1:13298972-13427565 GCA_028564925.1 Lithobates sylvaticus | reverse complement strand
CACATTTTGACTTGAAGTGCGCTAATAGAGAATGATACCTTAATGCATGGTCCCATGGAGGCTGGCACTCAGGTCTTCTCTTCCAGGCCCAACATTTGACCTTTGACCAGTGGTGGTCACTGGTCGAGGAATAGTAATGCAAGCAAGAGTGGCTTTGGGGGACTTGTAGGCAGGTGCAGTATATTTTCTCCACTGCAGGCAGGTAGCGCTCTTCCGCAGCGGCACTCCAGTTGTAGAAGAAGTCAAGAGGAACATGGTTCCTTTATGGTTTCTTGATTCACTGGGGAAACTATTTAATTGGATGCTGCAACCCCATGTTACTTTAGCAGCCATCTTGGGTTAGGCAGAGTTTATTTAAGACCCTGGTTCCCGGGATTGACGTGCATTTTGCATATGGACAGTGTAGGGACAGGTTCCCTGCCTGTCAGGGACATTGTTCAGTTCCAGACAAGTAGGGAAAGAGCAGGGAAAGAGCCATCCTTCCTGGAGGCCTCCCCATTTGGGTATGGAATGTCCAGTCCACATTCGAGACAGACGCTGTCAGTGCACCTGGGGCCTACTGCTTCACTCATTGTTATATACTGTGAGTGCACCCGCCTGGGGTGTCTTCCCACTGGGTTAGTTGTGCTTTGCTGGACTTTAACTTCGAAACAGTTCTGTTACTGCAAATGGAGTGTTTACTGCCAGGGTACCATAATGCACCTCCCCACAAGCTGGCACTCAGGTGTTCTCTCCAGGCCCGTAATGTGACTTTTGACCAGTAGTGGTCACTGGTCAGGAAATAACAACACAAGGAAGAGGGGCTTCAGTGGACTGATTGTCTCTAGCAAAAACAGGCAGCTATATAACAGCTGTCACCGAAAAGAAGCATCACTCAGGATCCTCCCATGGAGGCGGAGCTGTTGCGGCTTTTTTTTCTGTTTCGGCTCGTCGGGCTGCGTGAGATGGATCGACATTGCGGAAAATGCAATGTACCCATTAGCAATTCACATAGGGAGAGGCCGGGATTTGGGGATCCCCTTGTTAAAGGGTGCTTCCAGATTCCAATAAGGCCCCCACCTGCAGACCCCCACAACCACCGGGCAAGGGTTTTGGGGTTGAGGCCCTTGTCCCCATCAACATGGGGACAAGGTGCTTTGGGTGGCTACTCCAAAGCACCTTCCCAATGTTGAGGGCATGTGGCCTGGTACAGTTCAGGAGGTGGGGCGCTCTCTCGCCTGAGTCCTGAAGGGTCTGGTATGGATTTTGGGGGGCCCTACGCCATTTCTTTTTATTTGTCTTTCCCTTAATATCCATACCAGACCTGAAGGGCCTGGTATGGATTGTGGGGGGAACCCCAGGCATTTTTTTTTTATTTCCCATTTTTTTCAATGAGTTTTATCTATATGGCCGAGACCCGACAACTTATTACAGCCGCGATCAGTTTTAAATGACTTTTTTTCCTTTAGAAATGTAATTTTGCTGTGGTACTGTTCTAAACACGGGGAAAACTGTGCTACTTCACAGGCATACTATAGACACCCCCAGGCATGATATATTTAAAGGAATATTACATTTTTATTGTTTCACTTTAAGCATTATTAAAATCACTGTTTCCGAAAAAACGTCCGTTTTTAAAACTTTTTTTGGCATTGACCCGGGTCCCCAAACCCTTTTTATGACAAATACCTGCATTTAAGCCTTTAAAATTAGCACTTTTGTTTTTTCATGTTCGTGTCCCATAGACTTTAACAAGGTTCCGCGGCTTTCCACGAACACCGCATAATGTTCGTTGTTCGCTGAACGTCTGAACAACCAAAGTTCGGCCTGAAATTATGCTTGGGCCGAACCGTTTGCCCATCCGTACAATAGAGGGATAGAGTGTTCAGTTTGCTTATATCAGGTGACTGACCAAATCAATCAGTTAATAGGTGAACACAGACAGGGGAAAAGCAACAGCCAACACTCGGATGCTGAAATGAGGAACAGGGGCACTAAGTGATCATGACACCCACCACATGATGCTGTCACCACCACATGTTTCACGGTGGGGATGGTGTGTTCAGGGTGATGTGCAGTGTTAGTTTTCTGCCACAGATAGAGTTTTGCTTTTAGGCCAAAAAGTACAATTTTGGTCTCATCTGACCAGATCACCTTCTTCCACATGTTTGCTGTGTCCCCCACATGGCTTCTTGCAAAGTACAAATGGGACTTCTTATGGCTTTCTTTCAACAATGTCTTTCTTCTTGTCACTCTTCCATAAAGGTCAGATTTGTGGAGAACACGACTAATAGTTGTCCTGTGGACAGATTCTCCCACCTGAGCTGTGGATCTCTGCAGCTCCTCCAGAGTTACCATGGATCTCTTGGCTGCTTCTCTGATGAATGCTCTCCTTGCCCGGTCTGTCAGTTTAGGTGGACGGCCATGTCTTGATAGGTTTGCAGTTGTGCCATACTCTTTCCCTTTTCGGATGGTGGATTGAACAGAGCTCTGTGAGATGTTCAAAGCTTGGAAATTCGTTTTTTAGAACCTAACCCTGCTTTAAACTTCTTCACTAGGGATGAGCCAAACACCCCCCTGTTCGGTTCGCACCAGAACCTTTTTTTTAAAACGGCCATTTTTTCAGGAGCAGCGATTTTAATAATGCTTAATGTGAAACAATAAAAGTGTAATATTCCTTTAAATTTCGTACCTGGGGGGTGTCTATAGTATGCCTGTGAAGGGGCGCATGTTTCCTGTGCTTAGAACTGTCCCTGCACAAAGTGTCATTTTTGCAGGAAAAAAAGCTATTTAAAATCACTCGAGGCTAATGAATTGCCGACTCCCGTAACACAGAGAACAGTCATTCATTCAAAGTCATTGATAAAAAAAAAGTCATTGATAAAAAAAAAAAAGCGTGGGGGTTCCCCCAAATTCAATTACCAGGCCCTTCAGGTCTGCTATGGATATTAAGGGGAGCCCCGTTTCAAATAAAAAAAAAATGACATAGGGGTCCCCCTAAATATCCATACCAGACCCTTCAGGTCTGGGATAGATTGTAAGGGGAACCCCGCACCAAAAAAAAAATGCATACCAGACCCTTATCCGAGCACGCAACCTGGCAGCCCCCTCCTGAACCGTACCAGGCCACATGCCCTCAACATTGGGAGGGTACTTTGGGGGTCTGTGACCCCTCAAAGCACCATGTTCCCATGTTGATGGGGACAAGGGCCTCTTCCCCACAACCCTGGCCATTGGTTGTGGGGGTCTGCGGGCGGGGGGCTTATCGGAATCTGGAAGCCCCCTTTAACAAGGGGACCCCCAGATCCTGCCCCCCCCGTGTGAAATGGTAAGGGGGTACAAAAGCACCCCTACCATTTCACCAAAAAAGTTACAAAAATTTTAAAAACGACAGTAGACGGCCTTTGACAATTCCTTTATTAAAATTTTCTTTCATCTTCTTTCTTCTGGTCTTCCTTCTTCCTTTCTTTATCCTTCAGTTTATTCATCTTCTTCTTCCATCTTCTTCCATCTTCTTCTTCCATCTTCTTCTTCCTCCGATCCGCTTCTTCTTGCTTTATTTGTGTTTTGTAATTAATTTCCCAAAGAGCACCTGGCTAAACGGATTAAGCTTGACATATAATGCATCTTCTTTTCTTTTATTACAAAATTTTAACTTTGCAAACAAAGTCTGCCTTTAATTAATGTAATGCATTCTACAAATAACGTAGGGTGATTATCGCTGATCCATTGTGCAGCTGTAAAAAAATCAAATAGCCTTTTATTGAACATTTCCTCATCCATCAGTTGGGCTGATTTGTGCCTAATGCATAAAACTAAGGACTAGCAATATTTAAATGTACATTACACGCGGGGGGAGGGGGATTAATTTATTTTCTATATTTGCGTCATTTATGAGTCTGTCCTCCAACAACAAGTAGAGTAATGCCCTGTACACACGGTCGGAAAATTCCGACCACAAAATCCGTCTGACTTTTTCCGACGGATTTTGTCCGACACTGGTGTTGCATACACACGGTCGGAAAAGTTGTGGGAAAATCCAAATATTCTGAACGTGGTGTCGTTCGTTGCGTATGACGGAACTAAGTAGAGGCTAGTAGCCAATAGCTTTGGTCTTCTAATGTGATCTGAGCATGCGTGGCACTTTGTCTGTCGGAATTCGCTACACACGATCGGAAAAAGTCAGATCGGACTTTGTTGTCGGAAAATTTGAGAGCAGGATCTCAAATTTTTTCCGTCAGAATTTCCGACGGAAAAAGTCCGATGGAGCCCACACATGGTCGGATTTTCCGACAACATGGTCCGATAGGACATTTTCCGTCGGAAATTCCGACCGTGTGTACGGGGCATAAGTGTTTCACTTTAAGCATTATTAAAATCACTGCTCCTGAAAAAACGGCAGTTTAAAAAAAAAAAAATTGCATTGATACATGTCCCCTGGGGCAGGACCCAGGTCCCCAAACACTTTTTATGACAATAACTTGCATATAGGCTTTTAAAATTAGCACTTGAGATTTCTCCCATAGACTTTTACAGGGTGCCCGCTGCTTTTCGAATTTGCTGCGAACACCCCAAATTGTTTGCTGTTCGCTGAACAGGCGAACAGGCAATGTTCGAGTCGAACATGAGTTTGACTCGAACTCGAAGCTCATCCCTATTCTTCACAACTTTATCCCTGACCTGTCTGACGTGTTCCTTGGCCTTCATGATGCTGTTTGTTCACTAAGGTTCTCTAACTTACCTCCGAGGGCTTCACAGAACAGCTGTGTTTATATCGAGATTAACTTACACACAGGTGGACTCTATTTTCTAAATAGGTGACTTCTGAAGACAATTGGTTCCACTAGATTTTAGTTAGGGGTATCAGAGTAAAGGGGGATGAATACAAATGCCCCCCACACTTTTCACATATTTATTTGTAAAAAAAATTGAAAACCATTTATCATTTTCCTTCCACTTAACAATTATGTGCCACGTTGTGTTGGTCTATTACATAAAATCTAAATAAAAATACATCTACATTTTTGGCTGTAACATGACAAAATGTGGAAAATGTCAAGGGGTATGAATACTTTTTCAAGGCACTGTGTGTGTATATATATATATATATATATATATATATATATACGGTCAGGACCCGGGTCTGAACCTGCAACCTTCAATGTGTCATCTTACTAAGCCACCTGGGATGCTGGATCCCTCCCTGGACAATCCCTCAGATAATCTTGCCTTGAACCATGTTTATCGTGAACCTTGAACCCTTTGCTCCTCCCATGAACTTCCTATTTCAGCCACGCCTTTGTACTTCCTGTTTGCCTGATTGTTGTGCTCTCTCCAGCCAATATCTCACTCATGTCACTGCTGCCGTCTGTATCTTCACTACCAGTAGTTGTTAATTTTGTTTGTGTGCAGCATTGCATGACCGCGCAATTGCCAGTTAAAATAGCGCAGTGCTGAATCGAGAGAAATGGCCTGGTCGCGAAGGAGGTAAAAAAAACTTTCCGAAGCCAAAGTGGATATCCAAAACTTCAGCGTTAACAGAAGTAGGGCAAGTACTTCATCTCAGAAGTTGGGAAACATCTTTGATGGACGCAAAGTTTTACACTGCGCGACTCAAAACGAATTCTCATGTAAATGCAAACTCGTTTTCCCGGTAAGATGCACAAAACTGACACAAAATGACACAATAGAATGTTTTTGCCACTTTCTGTTTCTGATGTGTAATTACAGTATGTGCACATTATCCTACTATTATGAAACGGGCTTCTTAGACCTGACAAATCAAGTTGTTTTGTACGTTAAAAAAAAAGAAAGAAAGAAATAAAAAGATAAAAAAAGGAAAAAAAAGAAAAAAAGAAACCCGGTTTTCTGTAGAAGAAACATTATTCTAGTAAAATCAATAATTGATTACAACTCTCTAAAAGCCATTGAGTGAATTATTGAGAAGGCTCCCGCCTTCACTCTTCTTGGCAAAGCAAACTTCTGGTAATTACAAACTAGTAATCGCCAAAGGGAAAGTCTATAGATGTGTATTGGCTTTGCACTTTGCATGGAAGAGCCATCTAGTCATGTTTAATTGAGTGAGAAGCCCCAAAACGAGTTCCACTTACATTTTACAAGCAAATGTCGTTTTTTTTTTTTAGAAAACTTCCCATCATTCATTTGTCCATTCCCAACTAGTGACTGGAATATAACTTGACTGATCAAGAATTTCAGTCTTAACTCCTTTGGGTAAAACAAATTTCAATGCCGAATGCGGAATTTCCAACAGAAAAAGTCAGACGGGAGCTTTTCATCGTATATTCCCACCGTGTGTATGCCCCATCGGACTGTTTACGTCGAAAATTCTGACGGACCTAGAAAAAGAACATGTTCTATATTTTTCCGACGGAACCAATTCCTATAGGGAAAACCGCTCCTCCTGTATGCTGTTTCGACTGACCAAAAACGACGCATGCTCTGAAGCAAGTACGAGACGGAAGCTATTGGCTACTGGCTATTGAACTTCCTTTTTCTAGTCCCGTTGTACGTGTTGTACGTCACCGCGTTCTTGATGGTCAGACGTTGGTGTGACCGTGTGTATGCAAGACCGCTTGAGCGGAATTTCGTTGGAACTCCGTTGGAAAAAGTTTATTCCGACGGGAAAACCGGTCGTGTGTACAGGGCATAAGCCCAATTTTGCAACTTTGACATGTGTTAGTAAAACGGTACATATCATCACAACTACTATAATACGGGAAAGTTCCCCCAGAGTTTTTTTTTAGCAGCAATGTAAATGAAAATGCGTTCTTTATTGAAAAATTAGCATACAATATTTCCATAATGGTTAAAATATGAGTTCTGGTGGGGGCATGCCCATTCAACGTACAGAAAATGCAAAAAATTGAATTATACACAACATTACATGACAGAATGTCTAATGTATAACAAAGGATGACGCGTTTCGACCCATACAATAAGGGTCTTCTTCAGAGGATAGGTTTGCTGCAAAGAAATTGCATTTAGCATATCGAATTGAAAAATGCATAAACAATAGACATGTGCACACTGAAATATTTCGTTTCGGAATTTCGTTTTCGTCCCAAAAATTTTTTTATTTAGTTACTCCCGAAATTCGTTTTTATTTATTTTGTTTCGTTAAAAAATGCATTCGAACGAAAATCCGAAATAATTAAGGTCGAATCTGTCATTGAAGGCTTATGGTGTCTGTCGAATGTTCTAAGAAGATTCGACAGAGCAGCTAAACTGTATGACGCCGCAATCGTACATTTCCGGTCGAATGTTCCGCCTACAAGCTATAGTAGAATTCTAATGTTGTATGACACTAGTAATAATTATATTTCTTAATTATTATTATTACTAGTCAACCAACATTAGAATTCTTCTATAGCCTATGGGCGGAGCATTTGACCATAAATGTCCGCTCGTGCCGACTGCTTTGTCGAATCTTCATGTCAAATCTTTTCTTTCTATGTAGAATAATCTTGGACTAATAGAGCTAAGGTTAGGCACATTCGACCGCAGGTTCGATGGACACAGATCGCTATTGTCAGCGTCATGTCGAATCTCCTATCTATATCGAAACTGTTGTCACAACGAAAACGAAAATAAAGCATTTGTTTATGTCGGATCTTTTGGTTTTCGGATTCTGCACTTTCATTATCGTTTGTTAAAAGTCAGTTTAGAAGTGGTGTAATATTGAGTCCAGTAATGCTAGACATGAATGAGAACACTTGAGACCAGAAGTTCAGAAGTACGGGGCAGTAGACATGTGCAATTCGTTTCGTTTTTATTCGTTTTCCGTTAAAATTCGCTATATTCGTTCATTCGTTATCGTACGAATGAACGAATGAATCGCTAAAAATTTTAACGAATAACGAATTATCGAATCGAACGAATATGAAAAACAACGAAAATCCAAAATGACCAAATTAGAAACAACGAAACTACGAAAGCAGAAAATCCGAAAAACGGAAACAGGAACAACGAAAATCAAAATGAACGAAGAAATTCGTACATTCGTAACTTTTTTTTTTGTTGAATTGGTAATTTTCCGTGTCTCTTACAATGGCGCTGCTTAACGTGCTTCGAATGGATTGAACGAAAAAATTTGTACATTCGTAACTTTTTTTTTTTTTTCGATTCGTCATTTTCCATGTCTCTTACAATGGCGCTGCTTAACGTGCTTCGAATGGATTGAACGAAAAAAAATTGTACATTTGTAACTTTTTTTTTTTTGCGATTCGTTATTTTCCGTGTCTCTTACAATGGCGCTGCTTAACGTGCTTCGAATGGATTGAACGAAAAAATTCGTACATTCGTAACTTTTTTTTTTCGATTCGTAATTTTCCGTGTCTCTTACAATGTAATAATAGCATACACATTACATAACATTATGAATTATGATCCGATTACGAATCTACGAAAACAATGTTATGAAAGTACGAATAAATCAATCTAACGAAAGTGCGAATGTAACTAAATCTACGAAAATACGAATGCGTCCGAATTTCGAATAAATTAAAATTAAACTAACGGAAAAACGAATCAACGAAAAAATAACTCTTACCAAAATACGAATCGTTACGAATACGAACACCGACGACTTACGAATTTACGAATCGGTACGAATCAACGGAAACGAACAAAAACGAAACGAAACTAAACAAATTTTTCTATTGTGCACATGTCTATGGGGCAGTGCCACTATATATGGGATGGGGATCCAAGTGAGCCACAGTTCCTCCATAAAGAGAGGGGATTGATTCGCGTAAAAAGAAGCAAGTTTTATTGGGTTACAGTACCAACCGTGTAAAAGCTCCTAGTGTGTAACACGTCTTGAAAATTTCAGGGGTAACTAAGATGCTTTTTTTCCCCATTGTTGTACGGTGGCTGTGAATCTGAGTTCCTTCCTTTTCCCATGAGAGTAGGGCATTTGGTTTCTTCAGGGAGGATGGTGAGTTCAGTAAAGCGTATATAGGGGTAATTCCTTTGGAGTTGGCATGACAGACGCCTTGAGCGGCACGTTTGTTGCAATCTCACCACTTCATATTTAGTTCATATGTAAGTACCCAAGGGGGGAGGAGCAATCTCATCCCTTTGGTTACTATTCTTCTTTTTTGTCAGGCACCCTTGCTAGACTATTTTATACAGTAACATTTTCTATTTTTTTATACTTATGTTTTTTCACAGATTTTTTATGCGTTTGCCCCTGAAGAGTGGAATAAATCCACGAAACGCGCAGGGGTATTATTTGATGCATCTCATCTTAATTAGATGATGATTCAACCAGTTTTATGTGTACATATTTTATCTTTATACTTTGTTCCTGAGGTGATCCATGTCATCTAGGATGGCTGTTATAAATTTATCCTATAATCTATTATCTTGATGCAGCGGTCATATGTTATACAATGTATCAATTTGTTGTTGTTGCCAGTTCTACATACAATGTTTGTTATATGTTGTCAATATGGACAAAAACCCATAAATTTATTTTTCTAACATATTACCGTATATACTCGAGTATAAGCCGACCCGAATATAAGCCGAGGCACCTAATTCCACCACAAAAAAATGGGAAAACGTATTGACTCGAGTATAAGCCTAGGGTGAGAAATGCGCAGCTACTGTAAGTGGAAAAGAGGGTAAACAATGCCCATTTGCAGCCTCACTGTGCCCATTTCCAGCCTCACTGTGTCCCATTTCCAGCCTCACTGTGTCCCATTTCCAGCCTCACTGTGTCCCATTTCCAGCCTCACTGTGTCCCATTTCCAGCCTCACTGTGTCCCATTTGCAGCCATATGTCCCCCGAACTTCAAACTTGGTAGTTAAGGGTTCCTAGATGCCCCCTAGCTCGGGGTCACTTGGTGCTAGGAACCCAATTTGGCGTGCAAACCCAGTGGAACTATCACTACAACATATCCAAAGATGGGGTTCCTATCACCAAGTGGCCTCGAGATACGGGGCCCCAAAGTCGGTTCAGAAAATGTCAAGCACTTTTCTGCAGCAGAGAATTAAATTTTCTGAACCGACTTTTTTGCCCTGTATCTCGGGGTCATTTGGTGCTAGGAACCCCATCTTGGATATGTTGTAGTGCTAGTTCCACTGGGTTTGCACACCAAATTTGGGGTTCCTATCAGCAAGTGGCCCCGAGATAAAGGGCCCCAAAGTCGGGTCGGAAAATGTCATTCTCTGCTGCAGAAAAGTGCTTGACTCGAGCCAAGGGGGGCATTTTCAGCACAAAAAAATGTGCTGAAAAACTCGGCTTATACTCGAGTATATACCGTATGTAATTATTACTAAGCAATAAACATTGTGTTTCTACACTGACTGCTTTTCTGTTGCCACACATACCTCATATAAAGTCCCATTCATTTCTTTTTTGTTTACTTTAGAGTTGGGTCTGACCAGGCCATTTTTGTGCAATACGGCAAGCGCTACTTTTTTTTTAAATTCACTTTATTTTGAGTTTTTCCAATAAACAAATATTTCTATGCAAAAAAATAAATTGTGCTGTTAGTGAACGCAATGAATACGAAGTTACGAACTATCCAAAATATTGAATGCCGAATGAATACGAATTCTAAACGAATAGAACCTAGCAAATTAATAATAATAATAAATAATAATAACAACTTTTTATTATTATTAATATTATTATTTATTTATTATTAATTTTTTCCATTCCATTTGTTTAGATTCGGCATTCGCTATTTCGGATAATTCGTAACTTTGGATAAATTCGTATTCATTGCGTTCACTTATGCCCTGTACACACAATGGGACTTTTCGACTGAAAATGTGCGATTGGATTTTGTTGTCGGAAATTATGACGGTGTGCAGGCTCCATCGGACTTTTTCCATTGAAATTTCCGACACACAAAGTGTGTTAAAATCCGTTGTACACAATTCTGACGCACAAAGTGCCACGCATGCTTGGAATCAAGCAGAAGAACAGCACTGGCTATTGAACTTAATTTTTCTCGGCTCGTCGTATGTGTTGTACGTCACCGCGTACTTGACGTTTGGAATTTCCGACAACATTTGTGCGACCGTGTGTATGCAAGACAATTTTGAGCCAACATCCATCGGGAAAAAAAATCCAGGATTTTGTTGTCGGAATGTCAGATCGTGTGTGCGCGGCATAAGTTAACGTAATGAATACAAAGTTACGAATTATCCAAAATAACGAATGCTGTATCTAAACGAATGGAACGTAGCAAATTAATAATAATAAATAAAAATAACAACTTTTTATTATTATTAATATTATTATTATTATTTATTATTAATTTGTTCCATTCCATTTGTTTAGATTCGACATTCGTTATTTCGGATAATTCATTAGACATGTGCACAATAGAAAAATTTGTTTATTTTCGTTTCGTTTCTGTTCGTTTCCGTTGATTCGTAACGATTCGTAATTTCGTAAGTCGTCGGTGTTCGTATTCGTAACGATTCGTATTTTCGGAAGAGTTCTTTTTTTCGTTGATTCGTTTTTCCGTTAGTTTAATTTTCGTTTATTCGAAATTCGGACGCATTCGTATTTTCGTAGATTTAGTTACATTCGTACTTTCGTAAGATTGATTTATTCGTACTTTCGTAACATTGTTTTCGTAGATTCGTAATCGGAGCATAATTCATAATGTTATGTAATGTGTATGCTATTATTACATTTTAAGAGACACGGAAAATTACGAATTGAAAAAAAAAGTTACGAATGTACGAATTTTTTCGTTCAATCCATTCGAAGCACGTTAAGCAGCGCCATTGTAAGAGACATGGAAAATTACGAATCGAAAAAAAAAAAAAAAAGTTACGAATGTACGAATTTTTTCGTTCAATCCATTCGAAGCACGTTAAGCAGCGCCATTGTAAGGGACACGGAAAATTACGAATTCAACAAAAAAAAAAGTTACGAATGTACAAATTTTTTTCGTTCATTTTGATTTTCGTTGTTCCTGTTTTCGTTTTTTCGGATTTTCTTCTTTCGTAGTTTCGTTGTTTCTAATTTGGTTATTTCGGATTTTCGTTGTTTTTCATATTCATTCGATTCGAACATTCGTTATTCCTTAAAATTTTTAGCGAATCATTCGTTCATTCGTACGATAACGAATGAACGAATATAACGAATTTTAATGGAAAACTAAACTAATTGCACATGTCTATAATTCGTAACTTTGGATAAATTCGTATTCATTACATTCACTAACAGTCAAATTTGAAAGGAAATTCCAATACCTATAATTTAATAGTTAGTTATTATTAGGTAGTTATTTAGTTATTCTTTAAAATTATGTGATTTTATTTCTTATTTTTGGATTTTCGAATTTACAAATTAATGAATTAGCGAATTTACGAATTGCGATCATACCGAATGACCGAAAAAAAAACCCGAAATGAAGCGAAAACGAACACTTTTTTTAGCAGTGCACAAGTCTAATTTGTGTTTTTAACTGGATGTTTTTTTCTGGATTTTTGGTTGATATTCTGTCTCTAACATTTAAAAATACACCTATGATAAAAAATTATAGACCCTTCATTTCTTTGTAGAAAAGAAGAAAAGATTGATCGCACACTTGAATCCAAAAGATGCTGTAGAAATTTCTTTATTGTCATGAGCCAGACAAGATTGCAATGATGATCAGGTGACGCGTTTCACACAAAAAGAACCGTGCTTGTTCACAACAATTGAAATGTGCACAATACAAGCTATTTAAAGGCGTAGATCAAATCAAACACCTAACACAAAACACCTGTAGTTAAAGAGCAATCAACACAAAACTTCACCGACATAAAAATATTTCTTAAATGCTAAAACATCTAATCACAAAATAGTCAAAACAAAAAATAGACAATGTAAACATGTAAACAAGAAATGTATTAAAAACATAAATAAAAAAATGAGTGGAAAAACATGTGTATACATACCAATATAAATCACATATATTGCTGTATACCAAATTAAGTCTAATGCCCCGTATGCACGGTCGGAAATTCCAACCACAATATCCATCGGATTTTTTCCGACGGATTTTGTCCGACACTGGTGTTGCATACACACGGTCGGACAAAGTTGTTGGAAAATCTGATCATTCTGAACGTGGTGACGTTCGTTGCGTACGACGGAACTACGTAGAGGCTAGTAGCCAATAGCTTTGGTCTCCTAATTTGATCTGAGCATGCGTGGGACTTTGTCCGTCGGAATTCTCTACACACGATCGGAAAAAGTCAGATCGGATTTTGTTGTCGGAAAATTTGAGAGCAGGATCTCAAATTTTTTCCGTCGGAGATTCCGACGGAAAAAGTCCGATGGAGCCCACACACGGTCGGATTTTCCGACAACATGGTCCGTTTGGACATTTTCCGTCAGAAATTCCGACCGTGTGTGTACGGGTCATAAGTGTTTGATTTAACCGCTTCCCGACCGCCTCCTGTAGATATACGTCAACAGAATGGCACGGGCAGGCAAAAGCACGTACCTGTACGTCCCCTTTAATTTGCCTGCCCGGGGGGCGCGCGCGCGACCTGGTCGGGAGCTCCGTGACCACGGCCGCGGGACCAGCGGACCCGATCGCCGCTGGTATCCCGCGATCGGGTTACGGAGCTGAAGAACGGGGAGAGGTCTATGTAAACAAACCTCTCCCCGCGCTTCCTACACTGACTGTCAGTGATCGGCGGTTCCCGGTCATCGGGAACGCCGATCAATGACGTCAGACGTACAGCCACGCCCCCCTACTGTAAAAAAAAACACAACGCGTCACACTGACTCCTCCCCGCCCCCTAGTGGTTAACCCCCTAACTACAACTGTCATTTACATAGGAATCAGTGCTTTTTAAATAGCAGTGATTGCTGTATAAATGACAAATGTCCCAAAAATGTGTCAAAAATGTCCGATGTGTCCGCCAAAATGTCGCAGTCACAATAAAAATCGCTGATCGCCGCCATTACTAATAAAAAAAAAAATATTAATAAAAATGCTATAAAACTATCCCCTATTTTGTAAACGCTATAACTTTTGCGCAAACTAATCAATAATCGCTAATTGCGATTTTTTTTACCAAAAATATGTAGAAGAATACGTATCGGCCTAAACTGAGGAAAAAAAATGTTTTTTTATATATTTTTTGGGGATATTTATTATAGCAAAAAGTAAAAAATATTGAATTTTTTTCAAAATTGTCGCTCTATTTTTGTTTATAGCGCAAAAAATAAAAACCGCAGGGGCGATCAAATACCACCAAAAGAAAGATCTATTTGTGGGAAAAAAAGGACGCCAATTTTGTTTTGGAGCCACGTCGCATGACCGCGCAATTGTTAGTTAAAGCGACGCAGTGCCGAATTGCAAAAAGGGGCCTGGTCCTTTGGCTGCCAATTGGTCCGGGGCTGAAGTGGTTAAAGGGGAGGTCCACCCTAAAAAAAAAAAATGCATAAAAAGGCTCCAAAAAATAAAAATAAATATTTCACTTACCAGAAATGGCTGTTGCTAGGCAGATCGTTCTAATCTGCCTCTTCCTATTCCATGGTGATCTTCGGTCTTCTCCTCCTCACGTTGTCTTCTGGGTAATGGGGCGCGGTTTTTTTCTGGGAACTGTGTGTGTCCCACAACACAGCGCGCCCCATTCACAAAGCATTGTGCGACTCGTGCATGCGCAGTAGGAAACGGGCCTTTACTTTGCATGGCAGTGCTGGGACCCGAGAGCCAAGGGACGGGTTGGCCTCTGGCGGCCAACATCGCAGGCACCCTAGAAAAGTAAATGCTTATTACAAAAAAAAATTTTGCTGGCCCACCACTTTAATACTTATTATTAACCATTTTCAGACCGGACCATTTTGCTGGCTTAAGACCAGACCACTTTTTGCGATTCGGCACTGCGTCGTTTTAACTGACAATTGCGCGGTCGTGTGATGTGGTTCCCAAACAAAATTGATGTCCATTTTTTCCCACAAATAGAACTTTCTTTTGGTGGTATTTGATTACCTCTGCCATTTTGATTATTTGCGCTATAAACAAAAAAAGAGTGACAATTTTGAAAAAAACACATTATTTTTTACTTTTTGCTATAATAAATATCCCCAAAAAATATATAAAAAAACATTTTTTTCCCTCAGTTTAGGCCGATACGTCTTCTTCTACATATTGTTGGTAAAAAAAATAGCAATAAACGATTATTGATTGGTTTTCGCAAAAGTTATAGCATTTACAAAATAGGGGATAGTTTTATGGCATTTTTATTAATAATTTTTTTTTACCAGTAATGGCGGCGATCAGCGATTTTTATTGTGACTGCGACATTATGGCGGACACATCGGAAAATTTTGACACATTTTTGGGACCATTGGCATTAATACAGCAATCAGTGCTATACAAATGCACTGATTCCTGTGTAAATGACACTGGCAGTAAAGGGGTTAACCAGGAGGTGGCAGTGTAGGGGTTAAGTGTGTCCTAGGGGCGTGTTGCTAACTGTGGGGGGGCATGGCTGTGTGTGACAGTCACTGATCTCTGCTCCAATCACAGGGAGCAGAGATCAGTGTCACTTGTTGCTAGGCAGAATGGGGAGATGCTTGTTTACTTCAGCATCTCCCCGTTTGTCCTCCCCGTGAGACGATCGCGGGTATCTCCGGAGGACCCCGCCGGCAGTGCGCACAGCGATGGCGTGGCGGCAAGTTCAAAGGGACGTACCTGTACGCCTTTATGCCTGTCCATGCCATTCTACCGACGTACATCGTCGGTAGGCGATCCGGAAGCGGTTAAGAAATGTTTATAGTCGGTGACGTTTTGTGTTGATTGCTCTTTAACTACAGGTGTTTTGTGTTAGGCGTTTCATTTGATATACGCCTTTAAAAAGCTTGTATTGTGAGCATTTCAATTGTTGTGAACAAGCACGGTTCTTTTTGTGTGAAACGCGTCAACTGATCATCATTGCAATTTTGTCTGGCTCATGACAATACATTTCTAAAGCATCTTTTGGATTCAAGTGTGCGATCAATCTTTTCTTCTTTTCTTGATTTTGCCTACGGTGATGGGCCGATATTAGCACCTTGGATCGGGTGTGTCCAATTTTTTGTCTGAAGCGGTGTGTGCACCCTTGTTCTGTTTCCTGATTATTTGTTTCTTTGTAAGTGCGCAGTTTCAAAAAAATCGGCAGGGGATCAAATCATTATTTTCCCCACTCCATGTATCTCCAGGGATTTACATTTTTAAAATGGTGTGATCATTTTCTTTTTTTTTGATTCTTAAGATCCACAATCAACAGTAAATTTATAACTGACAAGCAAAACAAAGGGAAATAATCAGTTTTGTCTAACCTGATTGGATTTTTTTTTGTCAGCGCAGATTGTTACTTCAACAAAAGTATTGATTATTAACCACTTGACATATCCGCGCTATGGCCGAATGACGGCCACAGCGCGGATCTCAATTCCCAGGGAGGCCGTCATATGACGTCCTCCCCTGTGCACGCTCCCTGCGCGTGCCCTATAGAGCATGCTGTGATCACCGAGTCACTGAGACTCGGGTGATCAGCGATCCGAATTAGGGGCAGGTCCCAGCCCCTTACCATGTGATCAGCTGTCAGCTAATGACAGCTGATCACATGATCAAAACAAAAGCTCGGTGATCGTTTTTTTTTTTCCTCACGCTGACAGCGGAGGAGAAAAACAAAAGCCGATCACGGCTCATCTTAAAGGGACATCGGTCCCGAAAAGTCAGAGGCAATTATGCCTCATGTAATGCCCACAAGTGCCACCTGTCAATGCCCATAAATTAGACATGTCCACAACAAAAAAATTTGTTTATTTTCGTTTTCGTTTTTTTTCGTTTCCGTTGATTCGTAACGATTCGTAAATTCGTAAGTTGTCGGTGTTCGTATTCGCAATGATTCGTACATTCGTAAGAGTTATTTTTTTCGTTGATTTGTTTTTTCGTTAGTTTAATTTTCGTTTATTCAAAATTCGGACGCATTCCTATTTATTTGTACATTCGTAACATTCGTAACATTCGTAGATTCGTAATCGGAGCATAATTCATAATTTTATGTAATGTGTATGCTATTATTACATTTTAAGAGACACGGAAAGTTACGAATCGAAAAAAAAAGTTACAAATGTACAAATTTTTTCGTTCAATCCATTCGAAGCACGTTAAGCAGCGACATTGTAAGAGACATGGAAAATTACGAATCGAAAAAAAAAAAAAAAAGTTACGAATGTACGAATTTTTTCGTTCAATCCATTCGAAGCACGTTAAGCAGCGCCATTGTAAGGCACACGGAAAATTACGAATTCAACAAAAAAAAAAGTTACGAATGTACAAATTTTTTCGTTCATTTTGATTTTCGTTGTTCCTGTTTTCGTTTTTCGGATTTTCTTCTTTCGTAGTTTCGTTGTTTCTAATTTGGTTATTTCGGATTTTCGTTGTTTTTCATATTCATTCGATTCGAACATTCGTTATTCCTTAAAATTTTTAGCGAATCATTCGTTCATTCGTACGATAACGAATGAACGAATATAACGAATTTTAATGGAAAACGAAACTAATTGCACATGTCTATAATTCGTAACTTTGGATAAATTCGTATTCATTACATTCACTAACAGTCAAATTTGAAAGGAAATTCCAATACCTATAATTTAATAGTTAGTTATTATTAGGTAGTTATTTAGTTATTCTTTAAAATTATGTGATTTTATTTCTTATTTTTGGATTTTCAAAATTTATAAATTAATGAATTAGCGAATTTACGAATTGCGATCATACCGAATGACCGAAAAAAAAACCCGAAATGAAGCGAAAACAAACACTTTTTTTTAGCAGTGCACAAGTCTAATTTGTGTTTTTAACTGGATGTTTTTTTCTGGATTTTTGGTTGATATTCTGTCTCTAACATTTAAAAATACACCTATGATAAAAAATTATAGACCCTTCATTTCTTTGTAGAAAAGAAGAAAAGATTGATCGCACACTTGAATCCAAAAGATGCTGTAGAAATTTCTTTATTGTCATGAGCCAGACAAGATTGCAATGATGATCAGGTGACGCGTTTCACACAAAAAGAACCGTGCTTGTTCACAACAATTGAAATGTGCACAATACAAGCTATTTAAAGGCGTAGATCAAATCAAACACCTAACACAAAACACCTGTAGTTAAAGAGCAATCAACACAAAACTTCACCGACATAAAAATATTTCTTAAATGCTAAAACATCTAATCACAAAATAGTCAAAACAAAAAATAGACAATGTAAACATGTAAACAAGAAATGTATTAAAAACATAAATAAAAAAATGAGTGGAAAAACATGTGTATACATACCAATATAAATCACATATATTGCTGTATACCAAATTAAGTCTAATGCCCCGTATGCACGGTCGGAAATTCCAACCACAATATCCATCGGATTTTTTCCGACGGATTTTGTCCGACACTGGTGTTGCATGCATACACACGGTCGGACAAAGTTGTTGGAAAATCTGATCATTCTGAACGTGGTGACGTTCGTTGCGTACGACGGAACTACGTAGAGGCTATTAGCCAATAGGTTTGGTCTCCTAATTTGATCTGAGCATGCCTGGGACTTTGTCCGTCGGAATTCTCTACACACGATCAGAAAAAGTCAGATCGGATTTTGTTGTCGGAAAATTTGAGAGCAGGATCTCAAATTTTTTCCGTCGGAGATTCCGACGGAAAAAGTCCGATGGAGCCCACACACGGTCGGATTTTCCGACAACATGGTCCGTTTGGACATTTTCCGTCAGAAATTCCGACCGTGTGTACGGGGCATAAGTGTTTGATTTAACCGCTTCCCGACCGCCTCCTGTAGATATACGTCAACAGAATGGCACGGGCAGGCAAAAGCACGTACCTGTACGTCCCCTTTAATTTGCCTGCCCGGGGGGCGCGCGCGCGACCCGGTCGGGAGCTCCGTGACCCCGGCCGCGGGACCAGCGGACCCGATCGCCGCTGGTATCCCGCGATCGGGTTACGGAGCGGAAGAACGGGGAGAGGTCTATGTAAACAAACCTCTCCCCGCACTTCCTACACTGACTGTCAGTGATCGGCGGTTCCCTGTCATCGGGAACGCCGATCAATGACGTCAGACGTACAGCCACGCCCCCCTACTGTAAAAAAAAACACAACGCGTCACACTGACTCCTCCCCGCCCCCTAGTGGTTAACCCCCTAACTACAACTGTCATTTACATAGGAATCAGTGCTATTTAAATAGCAGTGATTGCTGTATAAATGACAAATGTCCCAAAAATGTGTCAAAAATGTCCGATGTGTCCGCCAAAATGTCGCAGTCACAATAAAAATCGCTGATCGCCGCCATTACTAATAAAAAAAAAAATATTAATAAAAATGCTATAAAACTATCCCCTATTTTGTAAACGCTATAACTTTTGCGCAAACTAATCAATAATCGCTAATTGCGATTTTTTTTTACCAAAAATATGTAGAAGAATACGTATCGGCCTAAACTGAGGAAAAAAAATGTTTTTTTATATATTTTTTGGGGATATTTATTATAGCAAAAAGTAAAAAATATTGCATTTTTTTCAAAATTGTCGCTCTATTTTTGTTTATAGCGCAAAAAATAAAAACCGCAGGGGCGATCAAATACCACCAAAAGAAAGCTCTATTTGTGGGAAAAAAAGGACGCCAATTTTGTTTTGGAGCCACGTCGCATGACCTCGCAATTGTTAGTTAAAGCGACGCAGTGCCGAATTGCAAAAAGGGGCCTGGTCCTTTGGCTGCCAATTGGTCCGGGGCTGAAGTGGTTAAAGGGGAGGTCCACCCTAAAAAAAAAAAAATGCATAAAAAGGCTCCAAAAAATAAAAATAAATATTTCACTTACCAGAAATGGCTGTTGCTAGGCAAATCGTTCTAATCTGCCTCTTCCTATTCCATGGTGATCTTCGGTCTTCTCCTCCTCACGTTGTCTTCTGGGTAATGGGGCGCGGTTTGTTCTGGGAACTGTGTGTGTCCCACAACACAGCGCGCCCCATTCACAAAGCATTGTGCGACTCGTGCATGCGCAGTAGGAAACGGGCCTTTACTTTGCATGGCAGTGCTGGGACCCGAGAGCCAAGGGACGGGTTGGCCTCTGGCGGCCAACATCGCAGGCACCCTAGAAAAGTAAATGCTTATTACAAAAAAAAATTTTGCTGGCCCACCACTTTAATACTTATTATTAACCATTTTCAGACCGGACCATTTTGCTGGCTTAAGACCAGACCACTTTTTGCGATTCGGCACTGCATCGTTTTAACTGACAATTGCGCGGTCGTGTGATGTGGTTCCCAAACAAAATTGATGTCCATTTTTTTCCCACAAATAGAGCTTTCTTTTGGTGGTATTTGATTACCTCTGCCATTTTGATTATTTGCGCTATAAACAAAAAAAGAGTGACAATTTTGAAAAAAACACATTATTTTTTACTTTTTGCTATAATAAATATCCCCAAAAAATATATAAATTTTTTTTTTCCCTCAGTTTAGGCGGATACGTCTTCTTCTACATATTGTTGGTAAAAAAAATCACAATAAACGATTATTGATTGGTTTGCGCAAAAGTTATAGCATTTACAAAATAGGGGATAGTTTTATGGCATTTTTATTAATATTTTTTTTTACTAGTATAGTATTTTTAATGTGAATGCGGCGGATCAGCGATTTTTGCTAATGCACTGATTCCTGTGTATGGAGCATGTTGTTTGTCGGAAATTCCGACCGGGTGTAGGCTCCATCGGACAATTTCCTTCGGCAATTTTGTCTGGCTCATGACAATAAATTTCTACAGCATCTTTTGGATTCAAGTGTGCGATCAATCTTTTCTTCTTTTCTTGATATTGCCTACGGTAATGAGCTGGGATTAGCATCCTTGGATCGGGTGTGTCCATTTTTTGTCTGAAGCGGTGTGTGCACCTTTGTTCTGTTTCCTGATTATTCATTTTTCTTTGTAAGTGCGCAGACTCAAAAAATCAGCAGGGGATCAAATCATTATTTCCCCCACTCCATGTATCTCCAGGGATTTACATTTTTAAAATGGTGTGATCATTTTCTTTTTTTTGATTCTTAAGATCCACAATCAACAGTAAATGTATAACTGACAAGCAACACAAAGGGAAATAATCAGTTTTGTCTAACCTGATTGGATTTTTTTTTGTCAGCGCAGATTGTTACTTCAACAAAAGTATTTATTATTAACCACTTGACATATCCGCGCTATGGCCGAATGACGGCCACAGCGCGGATCTCAATTGTTCCGACACACAAAATTTGAGATCTTGAATTCCGATCGTATGTACACAATTCCGACGCACAAAGTTCCATGCATGCTCGTACATTCGTAACTTTTTTTTCGATTCGTAACTTTTTTTTTCGTTTCGTAACTTTTTTTTTTTTTTTTTTTTTTTTTTTTTTTTTCGAAGAGCCACACTGGCTTCATTTTTCTCGGCTCGTCGTACGTCACCGCGTTGTTGACGTTCGGAATTTCCGACAAGATTTGTGTGACCGTGTGTATGCAAGACAAGTTTGAGCCAACATCCGTCGGGGAAAAAAACATGGAATTTCTTGTTGGAATGTCCGATCGTGTGTACGTCGCATTATTGTGTATACATTACTTTGCATTAAACATCGTTTTGTAATGGATAAGGCCTTTGTACTGACATCTAGTGGCATCCAGTGCAGCAAATACAATTTGTTTATTCTTGTATTTCTGATGTGGTACAATCCAGCCTACTTATGGGTTTAGTTGGTTTAGTCCATAGCATAGATAGATCCCTCCCTTCTTCCTCATGTTCCCTCTGTCAGGACCTGGGTCCGAACCTGCAACCTCTGCTGTGTCTGGTGGTGTCTCTTTCAGAGCCACCTGAGATGCTGAATAGCTCCCTGGACAATTCTTTAAATGATCTTGCCTTGAACCTTGTTTCTCCTGAACTTTGTACCTTTTACTCCTCCCATGAACTTCCTGATATAAGCCATGTAGACTGTTTGCCAGATTTTTGTCCAACCAGTATCTCACTCCTGTTGCTGTCCATTTCTTTGCTACTACTTTTGGCTTGCTCTTTAACTACACTTCTACTTGATCCCAACCTGTGACCATGTGTTACCGACCTTTGGCTTGTTTACTGACTACGCTTCTGCTTGATCCCTACCAACTCTATAATCTACTGGACCCCGCCTTGCTCACCTCTCGAGGTGGCGATTCCGAGTATCGTGACCTGGTACTAAAATGCAGCAAAACCCATCCCCACCATCAGGGGCTCTGTTGAACACCAGTTAGTGCTTGGAGCCTCATGTACACTGAATGCTTTTACAGCTACTGTTTTTGGCTTCAGGCGTTTTTTCTGCAGCCAGTAAACTCCCCAGCATGTTATCCTATGTGTCCATGCACACATAGGCTGTTATCAGCGTTTTTTGGCAGGGACATTTTCTGTCTGGAAAAAACTCCAGAACTAGTGGGTTTATGAGAGGAGTTTTTCAGCTGTAAAAATCCTCTAACGCTGATAAAAGCTTAAAAGTGCTGAAAAACTCAGCTGTTCGTGTCAGAAACCATAAAATCAGACTGAGACAGAAGTACAGTTAAATCACACTTGTTTAATAATAAAAGCAAATATAACAAATGCAGAGTTCATACATAGCATAACCAGAGTTCAGAAACCAGAACGGATAGTCAGACAAGCCAAATGTCAGGGAGCCGGAGATGAGCGTAGTAAAACAGCAAGCAGGATCTGGAGCCAGAAGGGATGTCAACCAAGCACGTTTTTTAACAGGAACACAGGAGAGCGTCTGTGTGATGTTGACCAAGGTAAAGGCAGAGATCCTCTGGACTGGACGGCTTAAAGCGGAGCTCCACCCTAAAGTGGAACTTCCGCTTATCGGATTCCTCCCCCCTCCGGTGCCACAATTGGCACCTTTCAGGGGGGAGGGGGGTGCAGATACCTGTATAATACAGGTATCTGCACCCACTTCCGGGACGAGATATCTGGAGCTGCCCCGCTCATATCCGAGAATGCCCCGTTGTGTCTTGGGAAACACAGTTCCCAGGACACAACGGGGACCAATAGAGACGCGCATCGCGACTCGCGCATGCGCAGTAGGGAACCGGGCAGTGAAGACGTTGCGTCTTCACTTCCTGATTCCCTGACATCAGATGGCGGCGGGGCTGCCGAGAGACTATCGGTCGCTCGTCACATTCTGCCGAAACCGCTGGAACCTGGAACAGGTAAGTGTCCATTTATTAAAAGTCAGCAGCTGCAGTATTTGTAGCTGCTGACTTTTAATATTTTTGGTGCGGGTGGAGCTCCGCTTTAAGTAGGCAGGACTGACGAGCAGGATATCAGCAACAGCTGAGTAACTGTGGAGAGATAGGAGCTGGCAATTAGCCGACAGCTGAGTGGCCAGCTCTGAGAAGGAAGGGCTGAGCCCAGCCCTGACATTCGGCATTTATCAGAGTTTTTGAGCCATACACTTTTGTGGGAGTATAGTTTTGCTGCAAAAATGCTGCAAAACTCATTCTACAGCTACAGCTTTCTACAGCTAACGCTACTGGGGTTTTTTTTTAAACGTCCAGTGTGCATGAGGCCTTAGATCTCGGGTGAGCCTGTTTCATCTGCCAGGGTAATCTGCTGCTGCACTTATCTAACTGGTCATGGGGAAAGCCATAGGGAAGTCCCCATGACGTCCCCGTGCGTCAGAGTGGGCGAGGTCACCAGGTCAGACGCAGCGAAGCCTCACACAGCGGGAGCCTCTCATTGCGCAGAGCGGCCCAAGAAGAGACGCCATGGAAGAAGATCCCGGACGAGAAGACCAGAGCAAGAAGAAGCGGATCGGAGGAAGAAGAAGATGAAGAAGATGCCGGAAGGAGAAGATGAAGAAACCGAAGGATGAAGAAAGGAAGAAGGAAGAAGACCAGAAGAAAGAAGATGAAAGTAGATTTTAATAAAGGAATTGTCAAAGACCGTCTCCTGTCATTTTTACCATTTTTGTCACTTTTTTGGTGAAATGGTAAGGGTACTTTTGTACCCCCTTACCATTTCACACAGGGGGGGTGGGATCTGGGGGTCCCCTTGTTAAAGGGGGCTTCCAGATTCCGATAAGCCCCCTGCCCGCAGACCCCCACAACCAATGGCCAGGGTTGTGGGGAAGAGGCCCTTGTCCTCATCAACATGGGGACAAGGTGCTTTGAGGGGTCACAGACCCCCAAAGCACCCTCCCGATGTTGAGGGCATGTGGCCTGGTACGGTTCAGGAGGGAGGGGGGGCGCTCTCGTCCCCCCTCTTTTCCTGCGGCCTGCCAGGTTGCGTGCTCGGATAAGGGTCTGGTATGGATATTTAGGGGGACCCCTACGTCATTTTTAAAAAAAATTTGACGCAGGTTTCCCCTTAATATCCATAGCAGACCTGAAGGGCCTGGTAATTGAATTTGGGGGGACCCCCACGCTTTTTTTTTTTTTTCTTTTTTTGTTTTTTATCAATGACTTTTTTTTTATCAATGACTTTCAATGAATGACTGTTCTCTGTGTTACGGGAACCGGCAATTCATTAGCCGCAGATGGCTGCCTTAGATGACACAACAGGCCAGAAGGGTAAAGGTGGTTAAATGTGATACTGCAATGCTGTACTAACAGCACGCACACACTAATCCCCAGAATCACAGAAGATAATGTCAGCAGTCAGCAACACTCAGCAGAATTGATCACAGCACAGATAATGTCACTAACGCCGGAACAAACTACACAAGGCCGCCGGCGCGGCGGCCTTATATAATGTGGGGCGTGTACTAAACCCCCTGAGCTATAATTGGCCACAGGCATCATGCCTGTGGCCAATTATTGCTCTCCTCCCCGCTGGCTCTATGATTGGCCAAGCATGCGGGGTCACAGTGCATGCTTGGCCAATCATCAGCCAGCAATGCACTGCGACTGGCGCAGTGCATTGTGGGCCGTTCGCATCACACGAATCTAAAGCGAACGGCCAAAATAGATCTGGGCTCGACGAGCGGTCGAACGCCCAATGTTCGATTCGAACGTGGGTTCGAATCGAACACCGGGCCTATCCTAGTGGAGAAAATCCATGTATTGCATATTAACAGGTATAACTATTGAATTAGACTGCCATGTCTTATTGGAGAATTAAACTGTCTATTGAGGGCGCGTATGCAGTAGATGACCATACTGGTAAGATGAACCAAGGTCTAAAGGAGGTATGTCAATATACAAAGTGGTGCTTGAAACAGAACAACCAGTATTGTTCTTACTCACAGTGTCTACTTACACCTAACTGTGGATATTATTGAACTTATACATTTTACTGGGCACTGTGGAGTCTATAGGGTTGATTTACTAAAGGCAAATAGGCTGATCACTTTGCAAGGGAATTTTTCCCTTATGCTGCGTACACACGATCGGAATTCTCATCGGAAAAAGCTCTGATGGTTTTCCCAACGGAATTTCTGCTTAAACTGTCTTGCCTTCACTCGGTCACACCAAATTCCAACTGTCAAGAACGTGGAGAAGAGAAAATTAAGTTTAATGCTTCTGAGCATGCGTCGAATCGTTTCCGAGCATGCGTAGAAATTTTGCGTGTCGGAGTTGCTAGAGACAATCCGAATTTCTGCTAGAAACCTTTTCCGTCTGAAAAATTTAGAAATTCGGCCAGAAAAATTCCGATGGAGCCTACACACGGTCACATTTTCCGATGTAAAGCTATCTTCAGTCTTTTGCTGGCTGAAATTCCGATCGTGTGTACGCGGCATGAGAATAGTAAATATGCTGAAAATTCGAAAAGCAAAAATTACCCAATCACATCCTCTGGAATAACTCATGGCATGGGGATGCCACGCTGGCCATATTTGTTTGGCTGTCTCCATCTGCTAATAGGAACGATGTGGTCTTATGCCCCGTACACACGGTCGTAAATTCCGACGGAAAATGTCAGATCGGACCATGTTGTCGGAAAATCCGTCTGTGTGTGGGCTCCATCGGACTTTTTCCGTCGGAATTTCCTAAGGAAAAAATTGGAGATCCTGCTCTCAAATTTTCCGACAACAAAATCCGATCGGACTTTTTCCAATCGCGTGTAGAGAATTCCGACGGACAAAGTGCCACGCATGCTCAGATCCAATTACGAGACCAAAGCTATTGGCTACTAGCCTCTACGTAGTTCCGTCGTATGCAACGAACGTCACCACGTTCAGAATGATCGGATTTTCCGACAACTTTGTCCGACCGTGTGTATGCAACACCAGTGTCAGACAAAATCCGGTGGAAAAATTCCGACGGATTTTGTGGTCGGCATTTCCGACCGTGTGCATGGGGCATTATAAGCCTAAACCGAGGAATAATCAGATGACATTCATGTTTGGCGGGATATAAACGTTTATCCATCTACCCAGGGGACAGATATTGAATGTATTTTATGAAATATTGACTATTCTGTTTAAGAAAAGCCACTGTAAAGTTCAGAGGTATAGCACCTCGGGACCACGAGCAAAGCCATTTGTCTTAAACATAAAGCTATTAATTTTTCTTTCAAAGCAAACAAATCATCGCTTTCAGGAGCAGCGCAGAGAGCTGACCTATTATCCAGAAAACATAACACGAGTCGGCTTATCTTCAGCAAAAATATAAGAAACAAAAAGTTCACATACAGAATTTGCCCATTCTTTGCATAGAGCGCCCCTGAACCCTGCACGATGTATGTAGCGCACCCCTGAACTCTGTGTTGTGGGGTGTGATTGGTTGAGTTACTTCCCCTATTCTCTGAGAAAAATCTATATAGTATTACAGATTCAACCGGCCCTTTGAGGGCAACCATAATGCTGATGCGGTTCAAGATGAAATTGAGTATGACACCCCTGCTATAGAGCCCATACTCATCTGTCATTATTATGGGAAAATTCCCCCAGATGTTTTTTTTTTTGGCAGCGAGGTAAATGAGTAAATTTGAAAAAAATGATTCTTTGTTAAAAAATTTCCATGATGGTTAAAATATGAGCTCTGAAGGGGGCATACCCAAAAGTGCAAATGTTGCAAACACAGAAATGTACATAACATTACATGGAAAACATGTCTAATGTATGACAAAACTTGATGCTTTTCGACCCATTTTGTTGTCATTAACCACCTGCTTACTGGGCACTTAAACCCCCCTCCTGCCCAGACCAATTTTCAGTTTTTCGGCGCTGACGCACTTTGAATGACAATTGCGCGGTCACACAACAGTGTACCCAAATGACATTTTTATAATTTTTTTTCCCACAAATAGAGCTTTCTTTTGGTGGTATTTAATCACAGCTGGGTTTTTATTTTTTGCTAAACAAACAAAAAAAGATGGAAAAAAAAAAAAAAAAAAAAAAAAATCATGTTTGATAATTTGTTATAAAATTTTGCAAACAGGTAATTTTTCTGCTTCATTGATATGCGCTGATGAGGCGGCACTGGTGGGCACTGATAGGCTGCACTAGTGGGCACTGATAGGCTGCACTGATGGGCACAGATAAGGAGGCACTGATGGGGACAGATAAGTCGGTACTGATGGGCACAAATAAGATGGCACTGATGGGCCCTGATGGGTGGCACGGATGAGTGGCACGGATGGGTGACACAAATGGGTGGCACTGATGGGCACTGATAGATGGCACCGATGGGCACTGATGGGAACTGATAGGTGGCACTGATAGGTGGCACTGATGGGCACTGATAGTTGTCACTGGTGGGCACTGGTAGGTGACACTGAGGGCACTGGTAGGTGACACTGATGTGCAGCACTGTTCAGGCACTTACTGTGGGCACTGACAGATGGCACTGTGGGCACTGACAGGTGGCACTGTGGGCACTGACAGGTGGAGCTGGTGGGCACTGTAGGCGACACTTGTAGGGGGCACAGGTGGGCACCGAGGAGCCGGGGCACATCGCAGTGATCGGGACTAATGTCCCTCTCACTGCCACGGTGAAAAATAGCCGATTACCTGCTCTGTTCATTGGCTGACAGCTGATCACATGGTAAGAGGTCGGGATCGACCCCTTACTCGGATCTGTGATCCAGCGAGTCTCACAGACTCGCTGATCACAGAGCGCAACGCCGCCCTTCAATGTAGATTGAGCCTCTGGCTCTAATCATTTGCTTTTAAAAAAAAAAAAACATTAGAATCCATGCGTCAGGTGCCCTGCATGTAGATTAGGGGGCCAGAAGATGACCATAGAGATTTCCAGGGAACAGATGGTCCCTGGTCATCTCTATGACTCTCAAAAGGCCCAGGTGCGACGTTACGACATCACGCTCGGGCTGGCAGTTGTAAATACTGCTATAAACTCAGTCTTTCCAGCCTGGAGGAGAGATGTGGTGTCTTATAGACCCCACAAATCTCTATAAAGACGACCCGTCACACACTATTCCTATTACAAGGGATGTTTACATGCTTTGTATTAGGAATAAAAGTGATCAAATTATTATTTTTTTTTAAAGGAAAGTGTAAAAAACAAAATTTTTAAATAAAACAAACAATAAAAAAAAAAAAAAAAAAGCTTGCACGCAGAAGGGAACGCATATGTACATCGCGCCCACATATGTAAACGGCATTCAAACCACACATGTGCGGTATCACCACGAACATTAGAGTGAGCGCAATAATTCTAGCACTGGACCTCCTCTGTAACTCTAAACAGGTGACCTGTAAAAAAAATTAAATAGTTGCCTATGGAGATTTTTGAGTACCGAAAGTTGGTGCCATTCGACGGGCGTGCGCAATTTTCAAGCCTGACATGTTAGGTGTCTACTTACTCGGCGCAACATCATCTTTCACATTATATAAAAAAAATTGGGCTAACTTAAGTGTTTTTTTTTTTTAAATTCATAAATTAAGCCCCCCCCCCCCCCCCAAAAAAAAAAAACGCATTTGAAAAATTGCTGTGCAAATACCATGTGACATAAAAAGTTGCAACGATCTCCATTTTATTCCCTAGGGCCTCTGCTAAAAAAAAAATATATATATATATATATATATATATATATGTGTGTGTATATATATATATATATGTGTGTATATATATATATATATATATATATATATATATATATATATACAGTGGTGTGAAAAAGTGTTTGCCCCCTTCCTCATTTCCTGTTCCTTTGCATGTTTGTCACACTTAAGAGTTTCGGAACATCAAACCAATTTAAACAATAGTCAAGGACAACACAAGTAAACACAAAATGCAATTTGTAAATGAAGGTGTTTATTATTAAAGGTGAAAAAAAATCCAAACCATCATGGCCCTGTGTGAAAAAGTGATTGCCCCCTAAACCTAATAACTGGTTGGGCCACCCTTAGCAGCAACACCTGCAACCAAGCTTTTGCGATAACGTGCAATGAGGCTTTTACAGCGTCCTGGAGGAATTTTGGCCCACTCATCTTTGCAGAATTGTCCTAATTCAGTTACATTAGAGGGTTTTCGAGCATGAACGGCCTTTTTAAGGTCATACCACAACATCTCAATAGGATTCAGGTCAGGACTTTGGCTAGGCCACTCCAAAGTCTTCATTTTATTTTTCTTCAGCCATTCGGTGGTGGACTTGCTGGTGTGTTTAGGATCATTGTCCTGCTGCAGAACCCAAGTTCGTTTCAGCTTGAGTACACAAACAGATGGTCGGACATTCTCCTTCAGGATCTCTTGGTAGACAGCAGAATTCATAGTTCCTTTTATCACGGCAAGTCTTCCAGGTCCTGAAGCAGCAAAACAGCCCCAGACCATCACACTACCACCACCATATTTTACTGTTGGTATAATGTTCTTTTTCTGAAATGCAGTGTTCCTTCTACGCCAGATATACTTGGACACACACCTTCCAAAGAGTTCCACTTTTGTCTCATCGGTCCACAGAATGTTGTCCCAAAAGTCTTGGGGATCATCAAGATGTGTTGTGGAGAAATTGAGACGAGCTTTGATGTTCTTTTTGCTCAGCAGTGGTTTTCTCCTTGGAACTCTGCCATGCAGGCCATTTTTGCCCAGTCTTTTCCTGATGGTGGAGGCATGAACGCTGACCTTAACTGAGGCAAGTGAGGCCTGCAGTTCCTTGGACGTTGTTGTGGGGTCTTTTGTGACCTCTTGGATGAGTCGTCGCTGCGCTCTTGGGGTAATTTTGGGCGGCCGGCCACTCCTGGGAAGGTTCACCACTGTTCCATGTCTTCGCCATTTGTGGATAATGGCTCTCACTGTGGTTCGCTGGATTCCCAAAGCTTTGGAAATGGCTTTATAACCCTTTCCAGACTGATAGATCTCAATTACTTTCTTTCTCAATTGTTCCTGAATTTCTTTGGGTCTCGGCATGATGTGTAGCTTTTAAGGATCTTCTGGTGGACCTTACTGTGTCAAGCAGCTCCTATTTAAGTGATGCCTTGATTGTGAACAGGTGTGGCAATAATCAGGCCTGGGTGTGGCTAGAGAAATTGAACTCAGGTGTGGACAACCACAGTTATAGTATATTTTAACAAGGGGGGCAATCACTTTTTCACACAGGGCCATGATGGTTTGGATTTTTTTTTTCACCTTTAATAATAAACACCTTCATTTACAAATTGCATTTTGTGTTTCCTTGTGTTGTCCTTGACTATTGTTTAAATTGGTTTGATGTTCCGAAACACTTAAGTGTGACAAACATGCAAAGGAACAGAAATGAGGAAGGGGGCAAACACTTTTTCACACCACTGTATATATATATACATATACACACACACACAGTATGTATGTATATATATATATATATATATATATATATATATATATATATATGTATATATATACTGAGTTTTACATGTATGAGCGAAGTGGCAAAATTGGCCCGGATGGGAAATGGTTAATTGTTTTTTTTTTTTTATCCACCCTCAATAGAATAGTGATATTGTATATCCAGCACGTTTCTATTGATATTTTGGTGGGGACAGACTGTAATTAGTGCCGTTGAACTGTTGGAGTCATAGGTGGATGTATTTTATGTGTTTTTGTTGGCTATTTTGAGAAAATGATTTTCGCGGTCACCCTGAGTGCCAAGACACGTCTTTTGTGTGTCGCTTGTTGCACGCTAACAACATTTTATATAATTTGATATAAGTGGAAAATTGCAGTAAATCTGCTCTGCAGGCAGCCTAGCAATGGCAAGAATAAATTGGCCTTATTTTCACACGCGTTTGAATGGTACAAATAATTTACATACAAACTGTACATGTCACCCTGGTCCACTTCTAGACGTGTCCTACAGAATGGATAATAATAGTTAAAAATCATTTTCTTTGGGGTTTGGGGGTTTGGTGCTCCAGGTGACGAAAAAAAAAAAATTATCATCAAAATTGGATGCTAAGCATTCTCTGGATGGTGTCCATTCCAATCGGTCAACGTCCCGTGTTCACATTGCATTAGGCCGACTGCTCAGCACGGAACCTTGAAACAAGTGGAGATCACTGTAGTAGTGCTGTCTACTTCAGTGATTTCCAGCGTCCAGTGGCCAGGTATGGTATATACAGTACATAATAGCAATGGTCCAAGCTGGATTAATGTAACTATTAGACATGCGCAATCAGTTTTGTTCCGTTTTTTGTTCTTTTTTTTAAGAATTTTCGACAAATTAGTTCATTCTGAAATATCCGAATTAACGAAAGCGCGTTTAACGAATTTTTCTGAATATTCGTAAATTCGAATATTTGTAAATTCAGAAATTCTAAAATTCGGAAATTCTAAAATCCAAGAACCCAAAAATGTAACTAAAATAAAAAATGAATAATAACTTAACTATTACTGACTATTAAATTATAGGTGTTGGAATTTCCTTTCAAATTTGGCTGTTAATGAACGTTACCAATACGAATTTCCCCAAAGTTACGAATTATCCGAAATAACAAATGCCGTGTCTAAACAAATGGAACGTGACAAATTAATAATAAATAATAAATTATGTGCAATTTGTTTTGTTCCGATTTCTTTTTTTAATAAATTTAGACAAATTAGTTCATTCTGAAATATCCGAAATTAACGAAAACACGTTTAACGATTTTTTCCGAATTTTCATAAATTCGAATATTTGTAAATTCTAAAATTCTAAAATTTGGAAATTCTAAAATTAGGAAATCCGTAAATCCAAAAACCCAAAAATGTAACTAAAATAAAAACAAATAATAACTTAACTATTACTGACTATTAAATTATAGGTGTTGGAATTTACTTTCAAATGTGGCTGTTAGTGAACGTAACCAATACGAATTTCTCCAAAGTTACAAATTATCCGAAATAACGAATGCCGCGTCTAAACAAATGGAACATGACAAATTAATAATAATAAATATGTACAATTCGTTTTGTTCCGATTTCTTTTTTTTAATAAATTTAGACAAATTAGTTCATTCTGAAATATCCGAAATTAACAAAAACACGTTTAACGATTTTTTCAGAATTTTCATAAATTCAAATATTTGTAAATTCTAAAATTCTAAAATTTGGAAATTCTAAAATTAGGAAATCCGTAAATCCAAAAACCCAAAAATGTAACTAAAATAAAAACAAATGATAACTTAACTATTACTGACTATTAAATTATAGGTGTTGGAATTTCCTTTCAAATTTGGCTGTTAATGAACGTAACAAATACGAATTTCCCCAAAGTTACGAATTATCCGAAATAACAAATGCCGTACCTAAACAAATGGAACATGACAAATTAATAATAATAAATAACCTTAATAATAATAATTATGTGCAATTTGTTTTGTTCCAATTTCTTTTTTTAATGAATTTCAACAAAATTAGTTCATTCTGAAATATCCGAATTAACGAAAACGCGTTTAACAAATTTTTCTGAATATTCTAAAAATTTGAATATTTGTAAATTCTGAAATTCTAAAATTCTGAAATTCTAAAATCCAAGAACCCAAAAATGTAACTAAAATAAAAACTAATAATAACTTAATAATTACTGACTATTAAATTATAGGTGTTGGAATTTACTTTCAAATGTGGCTGTTAGTGAACGTAACCAATACGAATTTCTCCAAAGTTACAAATTATCCGAAATAACGAATGCCGCGTCTAAACAAATGGAGCATGACAAATTAATAATAATAAATATGTACAATTCGTTTTGTTCTGATTTCTTTTTTTAATACATTTAGACAAATTAGTTCATTCTGAAATATCCGAAATTAACGAAAACACGTTTAACGATTTTTTCAGAATTTTCATAAATTCGAATATTTGTAAATTCCAAAATTCTAAAATTTGGAAATTCTAAAATTAGGAAATCCGTAAATCCAAAAACCCAAAAATGTAACTAAAATAAAAACAAATGATAACTTAACTATTACTGACTATTAAATTATAGGTGTTGGAATTTCCTTTCAAATTTGGCTGTTAATGAACGTAACCAATACGAATTTCCCCAAAGTTACGAATTGAACTTGACAAACTAATAATAATAAATAACCTTAATAATAATAATTATGTGCAATTTGTTTTGTTCCGATTTCTTTTTTTAATGAATTTCAACAAAATTAGTTCATTCTGAAATATCCGAAATTAACGAAAACACGTTTAACGTTTTTTTCCGAATTTTCATAAATTTGAATATTTGTAAATTCTAAAATTCTAAAATTTGGAAATTCTAAAATTCGGAAATCCGTAAATCCAAAAACCGAAAAATGTAACTAAAATAAAAACAAATAATAACTTAACTATTACTGACTATTAAATTATAGGTATTGGAATGTCCTTTCAAATTTGGCTGTTAGTGAACATAACAAATACGAATTTCTCCGAAATTACAAATTATCCGAAATAACGAATGCCGCATCTAAACAAATGGAACGTGACAAATTAATAATAATAAATAATCTTAATAATAATAATTATGTGCAATTTGTTTTGTTCCGATTTCTTTTTTAAATGAATTTCAACAAAATTAGTTCATTTTAAAATATCCGAATTAACGAAAACACGTTTAACAAATTTTTCCGAATATTCATAAAATTGAATATTTGTAAATTCCAAAATTTGGAAATTCTAAAATTCGGAAATCTGAAAATCCAAAAACCCCAAAATTTAACTAAAATAAAAACGAATAATAAGTTAACTATTACTGACCATTAAATTATAGGTGTTGGAATTTCCTTTCAAATTTGGCTGTTAATGAACATAACAAATACGAATTTCTCTGAAGTTATGAATCATCCGAAATAACAAATGCCGCATCTAAACAAATGGAACGTGACAAATTAATAATAATAAATCACCTTAATAATAATAATAACTTTTTATTATTTATATATTATTAATTCATTCCGTTCCATTCCTTTAGATACGGCATTCGTTATTTCGGATGATTCGTAACTTCAGATAAATTTGCATTCGTTACATTCACTAACAGCCAAATTTGAAAGGAAATCCCAAAACCTATAATTTAATAGTTATTATTAGTTAGTTAGTCATTTTTTCACCTTTTCGGATTTTCGAATTTTCAAATTTACGAATTTACGAATTTTTGAATTTACGAATCATAACGAATGACCTCAAAAACTAGAAAAAAAAACAAAAAACAAATGAAACATAAACGAACAAATTTTTTGGCAGTGCACATGTCTAGTAACTATGTTAAAATATACCATGCCTGGAATCCATCTTTAACTACTTGCCGATCAGCCGTCATCACAATACGGCGGGAGGTTGGCTCCCCTTGCGCAAATCGATGTAGCTTTACGGTGGGCGCTTTAAGGGGTATAGGGGTGGCGTGATGTAGGAGCCAATGCACGTGCCCGGCGGCCACGATGTCTGCCAGGCGCCAGCGATCGCTCCTGAGAGAGACAGAACAGGGATCTGTCAATAGAAACAGATAGATCTCCATTCTGTCAGGGGAGTAGAGAGTGATTGTCTATTCCTAGTAATTAGGAACACCGATCGGTCTTCTCCCCCAGTCAGTCCCCTCCCCCTACAGTTAGAACACACATGAGGGAACACACTTAACCCCTTCATCGCCCCCTAGTGTTAACCCCTTCACTGCCAGTGACATTTATACAGTAATCAGTGGCTATTTTTAGCTCTGATTGCTGTATAAATGTCACTGGTCCCAAAAAAGTGTCAAAAGTGACCGATCTGTCCGCCGTAATGTCGCAGTCCCGCTATTGCTACATGGAGACAGCTGTGCGCCCGATCACGTTGATTCAGCTCTTCCAGGTATGGTGCGCTCATGAGCGTCGGCTCACTCGTGCTGTGATCACACACACAGCGGGAACCCAGCAGTGGGTACCGCGGACATCTGCCGACACCCGCCGATCATCGAGCAGAAAGACAGATCACCGTTCTGACAGGAGAGAAGAGAGGACATTTGTGTACCTGCAATGCAGGGAATAAATCCCATGTCTTCCCTTAGTGGAAGCACCTCACACAGTACACATAAACACTGGTTAGGCACACATTTAGCCCTTTGATCGCCCCCTTCCCAGCCAGTGTCATTAGTACAGTGACAGTGCATATTTTTAGCACTGATCACTGTATTAGTGTCACTGGTCCCCAAAAAGTGTCAGTTATTCTACAGTTTGTCTGCCACAATATTGTGTCCCGCTATAAGTCGCTGATCACCACCATTACAAGTAAAAATAAATAAATAAAAATAAATAAAAATATCCCATAATATATAGACTTTTTGCGCAAACCAATTAATATCCGCTTATTGGGATTTTCTTTTAACAAAAATGTGTAGCAGAATACATATTGGCCTAAATTAATGAAGAAATTCGATTTTTTTTTATTAAATGTGTTTTACAGCAGAAAGTAAAAAAAATATTAGATTTTTTTCAAAATTGTCGCTCGTTTTTTTTTTTTTTGTTTATTCACAAAAAATGGCCTGGTCAGGAAGGGGGGTAAATCTAAAGTGGTTAAGGCTAGGTTCACACCTATGCGTGTTGTAATTGATGAGTTTTTCCAGCTTGTTTTTGCACTTTTGAACACATGTTTTTGATGCGTTTTGCGTTTTTTTAAGGCTAGTATGAAAGTATGACAGTTCTGTTTGGTGTGACTGATGCAACTTTACACTCTCTGGCACTCAACTCACATCAAAATCAAATCAAAGTAGTTCAGGAACCTCCAAAGTCATTAGGGTTAGAGTTAAGGGCTAGTATTAAAAGTTAGAGTTAAGGTTAGACTTAGAGACAAGGTTAGAGTTAAGGTTAGAATTAGAGTTAGAGTTGGAGAAAGGGTTAGGGTTTTAGGGTTAGGGTCAGAGTTAGGGTTACATTTAGAGGCAGTGTTAGAGTTAGGGTTAGACTTAGAGGCAAGGTTAGAGTTAGGGTTAGATTTAGAGGCAGGGTTAGAGTTAAAGTTAGGGTTAGATTAGAGACAAGGTTAGGGTTAGAGTTAGAGTTAGAGTTGGAGGCAGGGTTAGAGTTAGGGTTAGACTTAGAGGCAGGGTTAGAGTTAGGGCTAGGGTTACAGTTAGGGTTAGACTTAGAGGCAAGGTAAGAGTTAGGGTTAGTGTTAGGGTTAGAGTTAGGGTTAGAGCTAGAGGCGAGGTTAGGGTTAGAGTTTGGGTTAGATTTAGAGGCATGGTTAGGGTTAGAGTTAGGGTTAGACTTAGAGGCAAGGTTAGAGTTAAGGTTAGAGTTGGAGGCAGGGTTAGGGTTAGAGTTAGGGTTAGGGTTAGATTTAGAGGCAAGGTTAGGGTTAGGGTTAGAGTTAGAGGCAGGGTTAGGGTTAGAGTTAGGGTTAGATTTAGAGGCAGGGTTAGACTTAGAGGCAAGGTAAGAGTTAGGGTTAGTGTTAGCGTTAGGGTAAGAGTTAGGGTTAGAGCTAGAGGCAAGGTTAGGGTTAGAGCTAGGGTTAGATTTAGAGGCAGGGTTAGGGTTAGAGTTAGGGTTAGACTTAGAGGCAAGGTTAGAGTTAGGGTTAGAGTTGGAGGCAGGGTTAGGGTTAGAGTTAGGGTTAGATTTAGATTTAGAGGCAGGGTTAGGGTTAGAGTTAGGGTTAGACATAGAGACAAGGTTAGGGTTAGGTTAGAGTTGGAGGCAGGGTTAGACTTAGAGTTAGAGTTAGGGTTAGAGTTAGGGTTAGAGTTAGGGTTAGATTTGGAGGCAGGGTTAGGGTTAGAGTTAGGGTTAGATTTAGATTTAGAGGCAGGGTTAGGGTTAGAGTTAGGGTTAGACTTAGACAAGGTTAGGGTTAGAGTTAGGGTTAGAGTTGGAGGCAGGGTTAAGGTTAGAGTTAGGGTTAGACTTAGAGGCACGGTTAGAGTTAAGGTTAGTGTTATGCTTAGAGTTTGAAGGCAGGGTTAGTGTTAGAGTTAGGGTTAGATTTAGAGGCAGGGTTAGAGTTAGAGTTAGGGTTAGACTTAGAGGCAAGGTAAGAGTTAGGGTTAGTGTTAGCGTTAGGTTTAGAGTTAGGGTTAGAGCTAGAGGCAATGTTAGGGTGAGAGTTAGGGTTAGATTTAGAGGCAGAGTTAGGGTTAGAGATAGGGTTAGACTTAGAGGCAAGGTTAGAGTTAGGGCTAGGGTTAGAGTTAGGGTTAGACTTAGAGGCAAGTTTAGACTTAGGGTTAGAGTTGGAGGCAGGGTTAGAGTTGGGGTTAGAGTAAGGGTTAGACTCATTGTTAGGGTTAGAGTTAAGGTTAGACTTAGAGGCAGGGTTAGAGTTAAGGTTAGAGTTAGGGTTAGGGTTACCGTTAGAGGTAGTGTTAGGGTTAAAGTTAGGGTTAGGATTAGATTTAGAGGCAGGGTTAGAGTTAGGGTTAGGGTTGGTGTTAGAGTTAGAGGCAGGGTTAGGGTTAGGGTCAGCTGTAATCATTAGGGTTAGCCGTAATTGATAAGGTTAGTGTTCTAACCCTAACTTTTGCCGCTAACCCTAACAATTACCCCTAACAATAACCACTGACCCTTAACCCTAACATGCGACTTTTGACACATAAAGGTTCCTGCACTACTTTAAAACAATTTTTAATGCGACTTTGATACGACTTGGGTGCTGGAGAGTGTAAAGTCGCATCAAAGTTGCACTGCATAAACAGAACTGTCCTACTTTCTTATTAGCCAAAATAAAGCAAAATGCATCAAAAACGCAAACACTTGCATCTTTTGGTGCGGGTCCATTGAAGTCTATTACACGCAAAACACAAAATTCCCTGACTTTTCTGCAAAACACAAAATCCACTAAATAACTCGAAAGTGTGAACCAAGGGTAACAATTATCCGAGGTTTCGTTTTCTGTGTGCGACTTGCAAAGATTTTCTCTTTCTGTCCCTGTGATGCCCACACAATAGATGGGGGGGGGGGGGGGGTTGATGGGTGTCATTGGGACAATAAAACACAAACAGCAATAAAAAAACATTGTGAGAAGTTATAACCCTCCCTCTTGTAGCGCTGACACTTTTCTAAAGTGTGCGCTATAATGCAAATTTAGTTTTTCCAGAACTGTAACAGAGTTCTGGGGGTTAATTGTTTAGGTCTTTTACTTTGGCATCAGTTTGGCTGTGCTGTACTGGAGTTCCGCCTGGTCATAGGTGCAGTGAGGCACCTGTGACAGGCTGAGAACCAAGCCTGGTTGGACGTGTTAGGTACCAATCTTTCTCAGAGCCAATCAGTTGGCGCGTCTGGCTCCGCTGTGTAGTCTGGGAAGGGGTATTTAAGGTGCTGAAGTCACGTGTTCAGGGTTCGACTTGCTCTTTGATTCCTGGTTCCGGTCCGGACCAACCCCGTGAGGGGTCCCGGACCCAGGAGTGTCTTCCGTCCCCGTAAGCCTGGTCACCCTGACCAGCCCCAGAGGCCCTCATGGTCTGGGGTGGGGATCCGTCCGTTCCCGAGCCTCGGAAACTGGCTAGTTAGAGGCCCAGCAACTGAAGGAGGATTCGGAGGTGTCCCGGTGTACTCTCGGCATTGGAGAGGCACAACAACTCATACAAGTGACCAGGGGAGGACTCTTCAGAGGAGGGCCAAAAAGCTGGCTGCTCGGTAAGAGCCTGGGAGCTGAAGTTGTATGGACACTAGAGAATCCGCATTATTTATGGTATCGCCAAGGCGGCTAAAAGATGCAGGTACAGTGGGAAAAGTTCCTATTTATCTTCAGTTACAACCTAGTCTGTGGCAGAGACTTTGCAAATTTCCGAGTCACTTGTTGGCTGCTAAATCCCCAGTTAGAGGTTTATCCAGCAGTGAAGCGCCCAGTTGCGAGTGGCTATTCTCTGGGCTATCTAAAGAGACATTCAATTGATGTCAGCAGTTCTGAAGTGCCTGAGTTTTATCACCCGTGCCCTCTATTCCCAATTGAGAGACTGTGTCATAGTTGAACGTTACCACTGCAAATAAAAATCCTTAAAAGGACTTTTGCGTGTCAGCTTCTGAAGTTACTGGGTACTAACCCTGGCAACCCCTAGACAACGAACAACGAGCTACAAGGAGGAGGTAATTGGTAAGCCCAGCAAATCCATAGCCGCCCCCAGGGGTCAGTGCTACACTCTCTTTATTAACCGCTTCCCGACCGCCTAAAGCCGATGTACGTCGGAAGAATGGCACGGCTAGGCAGAACCACGTACAGGTACGTGGCCCTTTAAGAGCCTAGCCATGGGTTTGGCGCTTGCGACCCGGTCGGGAGCTCTGTGACCACGGCCGCGGGACCAGCAGACCCATTCGCGGCCGGTGTCCCGCGATCGGGTCACGGAGCTGAAGAACGGGGAGAGGAGGTCTGTGTAAACAAACCTCTCCCCGCGCTTCCTACTCAGCCTGTCATTGATCGGCTGTTCCCTGTCATCGGGAAAGCCGATCAATGACGTCAGACGTCAGCCCCGCCCCCTAATGGTAAAAAAAACACACGTCACAGCCCATAACCCCTCCCCTCCCCCTAGTGGTTAACTCTTTCACTGCCAGTGTCATTTATACAGGAATCAATGCATTTAAATAGCACTGATTGCTGTATAAATGACAATGGTCCCAAAAATGTGTCAAAAATGTCCGATGTGTCCGCCATAATGTCGCAGGCACAATAAAAATCGCTGATCGCCGCCATTACTAGTAAAAAAAAAATATTAATAAAAATGCTATAAAACTATCCCCTATTTTAAACGCTATAACTTTTGCGCAAACCAATCAATAATCGCTAATTGCATTTTTTTTTACCAAAAATATGTAGAAGAATACGTATCGGCCTAAACTGAGGAACAAAAATGTTTTTTTATATATTTTTTGGGGATATTTATTATAGCAAAAAGTAAAAAATATTGCATTTTTTTCAAAATTGTCGCTCTATTTTTGTTTATAGCGCAAAAAATAAAAACCGCAGGGGCGATCAAATACCACCAAAAGAAAGCTCTATTTGTGGGAAAAAAAGGACGCCAATTTTGTTTGGGAGCCACGTCGCAAGACCGCGCAATTGTCAGTTAAAGCGACGCAGTGCCGAATCGCAAAAAGGGGCCTGGTCCTTTGGCTGCCAATTGGTCCGGGGCTGAAGTGGTTAAAATATGTTTCGTCTTTGTGTCCAGGTCTGAAAGATTTTCCATCACTTACTGTTAGGGGGTCTCACTGTCCCCTGTCTGTCCTGACAGGAGGTTGTGCAGCATTAACCTGGCTGGTGCATTTAATACCTACTGGCAAGATGGACTATTCCTATTACTATTATTTATTACCTCCTTTTTTTTTCTCCTGAAGACGCAGATCGGAATATCTGGGAAACGCATTGAGAAGTAATCTCATCTGGAAACGGAATAACAATTGTATGTTTGATACATGAATAGATATCGTCCATATCAGCTGAATAGGAGGTTTTCCAGGAGTTGTAGGTTATTGTATTTGGAGATACATATGTATGAAGATGAAGAGAACACATATCTGTGATCTCAATTTAAAAAAATATTTTAATCTAAAAAAAAGTGTGGAAGCCTCCAATCATCTTAATATTATATAAAATATGGGGGTACCATCATCCTAATGACAGTAATGAGACATACAGTATCTCCAAAACGTAAGTACACCCCTCACATTTCTGTAATCTTTTCTTCTGTCTTTTCATGTGACAACACTGAAGAAATGACACTTGTCTACAATGTAAAGTAGTGAGTGTACAGCTTGTATAACAGTGTAAATTTTCTGTCCCCTCAAAATAACTCAACACACATCCATTAATGTCTAAACCGCTGGCAACAAAAGTCAGTACACCCCTAAAACCTTTATTTTTTTTTTTATATTTTCAGGCTATTTTGTTTTTGTTTTTGTAAAAAAGAAAAACCCCAGCAGTGATTAAATACCACCAAAAGAAAGCTCTATTTGTGTGAAGAAAATGACAAAAATGTTACATGGTTACAGTATAGCATGACTGCGCAATTGTCATTCAAAGTGTGAGAGCGATGAAAGCTGAAAAATGTCCTGGGCAGGAAGGGGGTAAAAGTGCCATGTAGGTAAGTAGTTAACCACTTCAGCCCCGGACCAATTGGCAGCCAAAGGACCAGGCCCCTTTTTGCGATTCGGCACTGCGTCGCTTTAACTGACAATTGCGCGGTCGTGCGACGTGGCTCCAAAACAAAATTGGCGTCCTTTTTTCCCCACAAATAGAGCTTTCTTTTGGTGGTATTTGATCGCCCCTGTGGTTTTTATTTTTTGCGCTATAAACAAAAATAGAGCGACAATTTTGAAAAAATGCTATATTTTTTGCTTTTTGCTATAATAAATATCCCCAAAAAATATAAAAAAAACATTTTTTTTCCTCAGTTTAGGCCGATACGTATTCTTCTACATATTTTTGGTAAAAAAAATCGCAATTAGCGATTATTGATTGGTTTGCGCAAAATTTATAGCGTTTACAAAATAGGGGATAGTTTTATAGCATTTTTATTAATATATTTTTTTTTACTAGTAATGGCGGCGATCAGCGATTTTTATTGTGACTGCGACATTATGGCGGACACATCGGACATTTTTGACACATTTTTTGGACCATTGTCATTTATACAGCATTCAATGCTATTTAAATGCATTGATTCCTGTATAAATGACAGTTGTAGTGAAAGAGTTAACCACTAGGAGGAGGGGAGGGGTTATGGGCTCTGACGTGTGTTGTGTTTTTTTTACATTAGGGGGCGGGGCTGACGTCTGACGTCATTGATCGGCTTTCCCGATGACAGGGAACAGCCGATCAATGACAGGCAGAGTAGGAAGCGCGGGGAGAGGTTTGTTTACACAAACCTCTCCCCGTTGTTCAGCTCCGTAACCCGATCGCGGGACACCAGCGGCGATCGGGTCCGCTGGTCCCGTGGCCGGGGTCACGGAGCTCCCGACCGGGTCGCGAGCGCGCGACCCACGGGCAGGCATTTAAAGGGCCACGTACAGGTACGTGGTTTTGCCTGCCCGTGCCATTCTGTAGACGTATATCTACATGAGGCGGTCGGGAAGCGGTTAAAGGAGCAGTGATTTTAATGATGTTTAAAGTGCAACAATAAAAATGAAAAATTCCTTTAAATTTAGTGTCTGGGGGGTCCCCTTAGGCTGCCTGTAAAGTGTTACATCTGTATCATGTATAGAACCTGCTGCAGCAAAACTGACATTTGTAAAGAAAAAAAAAAACATTTAAATTGATTATCGCGGCAGCAAGCCATTGCTGGCAATACAAAAAAAGAGAAAAAAAAACAGTATCCCCCCCCCCCCAAAATCCATACCAGGCTCTTATCTGAGCACGTAGCCTGGTAGGCCATGAAAGGGTGGGGGGCGAATGAGCAACCCCTCACCCTTCTGAACGATACCAGGCTACTTGCCCCATCATTGGTACCAGTGAGAGGACTAGTGCCCCATCATTGGTATCAGTGGGAGGAATAGTACCACATCATTGGTGTCATTGGTAGTGGGAGGAATAGTACCCCATCATAGGTATCAGTATGAGGAATAGTAGCCCATCATTGGTATCAGTGGAAGGAATAGAGTCCCATCATTGGTGTCAGTGGGATAAATAGTGACCCATCACTGGTAACAGTGGGAGGAATAGTGCCCCATCACTGGTAACAGTGGGAGGAATAGTGCCCCATCATTGGTATCAGTGGGAGGAATAGTCTTCCATCATTGGTATCAGTGGGAGGTATAGTGCCCCATCATTGGTAACAGTGGGAGGAATAGTGCCCCATCATTGGTAACAGTGGGAGGAATAGTGTCCCATCATTGTTACCAGTGGAAGGAATAGTGTCCCATCATTGGTGTCAGCTCAGTGGGAGGAATAGTGCCCCACCATTGGTGTCAGTGGGAGGAATAGTCTTCCATCATTGGTGTCAGTGGAGGAATAGTACCCCATCATTGGTATCAGTGGAAGGATAGTGTCCCATCATTGGTAACAGTGGGAGGAATAGTGCCCCATCATTGTTAGCAGTGGGAGGAATAGTGCCCCATCATTGGTAACAGTGGGAGTAATAGTGCCCCACCATTGGTATCGGTGGGAGGAATGGTGCCCCATCATTGGTAACAGTGGGAGGAATAGTGCCCCATCAATGGTACCAGTGAGAGAAATAGTGCCCCATCATTGGTGTCAGTGGGAGAAATAGTTCCCCATCATTGGTACCAGTGGGAGGAATAGTGTCCCATCATTGGTGTCAGTGGGAGAAATAGTATCCCATCATTGGTGTCAGTGGAGGAATAGTGTCCCATCATTGGTGTCAGCTCAGTGGGAGGAATAGTGCCCCATCATATGTACCAGTGGGATGAACTCAGTGGGAGGAATAGTGCCCCCATCATTGGTGTCAGTGGCAAGAATAGTGCCCCATCAATGGTGTGAGTGGCAGGAACTATGAGCCACTGATGCCAATGGTGGAGGGAATAATGGCCCAAGGGCCAGATACAAGCAAGCGAAGGGCCGCATCCGGCCCCTGGGCTGCAGTTTGGAGACAACTGATCTAGGTGCCGGAATGGACAGTGAACCCATTTTGACCTTTGTGTCCTACAAGTGCTTATAAGAAATAATATTAAATATTTCTCTCCTTTCAGATATTCACTTGAAATGACGCCTAGAAAGTGTCTCTGTGTGATAAAAGAAAGTTTAATCCTCAGTGACTTCCATGCATGAAATGTCCTCAACTTCTTTCTTTTTTTTTTTTTCATTTCCATTTCTTTGATGTCGCACCCCACGCAACCAATCACACTGTCATTCCGCTACACGTTCATGCTTCCATGCATTTAAAACACGCATTAAGAAAGGCCGAAAAACGGTTACAGTTGGTGAAATTCATGAAGCCATTTAAATGCAGCACAACGGGAGAGTGATGGATGGATATGGAGCCAATATTCTGATGTAATATTCTACGTTGATACAATTCTTAGGGGGAAGAAGTAGACTTCAAATATGGTAAAGATGATGATAGAGCCATGATATGTTGATTATGGGTAAAAAAATATATATTATATATACAGCAGGAAAAATAAGTATTGAACGTGTCACCATTTTTCTAGGTAAATACACTATATCACAAAAAGTATTGGGACACCTGCCTTTACACGCACATAAACTTTAATGGCATCCCAGTCTTATGCCCCGTAAACACGGTCAGAAATTCCGACGGAAAATGTCCAATCGGACCATGTTGTCGGAAAATCCGCCCGTGTGTGGGCTCCATCGGATTTTGTTGTCGGAAAATTTGAGAGCAGGATCTCAAATTTTTTCCATCGGAAATACCGCCAGAAAAAATTTGAGTTCCTGCTCTCAAATTTTCCGACAACAAAATCCTATCGGACTTTTTCCGATCGTGTGTGTAGAGAATTCCGACGGACAAAGTGCCACGCATTCTCAGATCAAATTACGAGACCAAAGCTATTGGCTAATAGCCTCAACGTAGTTCCATCATACGCAACGAACGTCACCACGTTCAGAATGATCGGATTTTCCGACAACTTTGTCCGACCGTGTGTATGCAACACCAGTGTCGGACAAAATCCGTCGGAAAAAATCCGACGGATTTTGTGGTCGGAATTTCCGGCCGTGTGTACGTGGCATTAGTCCGTAGGGTTCAATATTGAGTTGGCCCACCCTTTGCAGCTATAACAGCTTCAACTCTTCTGGGAAGGCCGTCCACAAGGTTTAGGAGGGTGTCTAAATTTTCCCCACATGTCGGTAACAACCCATGCAATCCATACATACAAATAAACCAATACAAATACATTTAGAAATGACGTTCGGTGTAATAAAATGGAATCACACAGGAAAAAAGAATGGTAAACGCTGACTTCAATTTATTTAATAGTTTGTACAAAATCTTTTGTTGGTAATGATGGCTGAAAGACGCCTCCTGTATGGAGAAACTAGTCAAAAACTGTTTTTTTTTTTGCTAGAAAATACTTAGAACCCCCAAACATTATATATTTTTTTTCTAACACCCTAGAGAATAAAATGGCGGTCATTGCAATACTTTTTTTCACACCGTATTTGCGCAGCGCACTTTTTTTGGAATTTAAGATTAGCCCAATTTTTTTATATTGTGAAAGATAATGTTACGCCGAGTAAATTGATACCCAACATGTCAGGCTTCAAAATTGCGCCCGCTCGTGGAATGGCGTCAAACTTTTACCCTCAAAAATCTATTAAAAAAATTCTACAGGTTGCATCATTTGAGTTACAGAGGAGGTCTAGTGCTGCGTACACACGGTCGGAGTTCTCGTCGGAAAAAGCTCTGATGGTTTTCCCATCGGAATTCCGACAGAATTTTGCTCAAACTGTCTTGCCTACACACGGTCACACCAAATTCCGACGGTCTGTAACACAGCGGCATAAAACACGTTCAACAGCACTATAAAAGGGAAGTTTAATGCTTCCGAGCATGCGTCGAATTGTTTCCGAGCATGCGTCGGAATTTTGCGTGTCGGAATTGCATACACACGATCGGAAAATCTGATTGAAAGGTTTTCCGTCTGAAAAATTGAGAACAGGTTCTCAATCCAAAGTCCGTCGGAAATTCCGACAGAAAAAGACCGATGGGCATACACACGGTCGGAAAATCCGTTGAAAAGCTCCCATCGGACTGTTTCCATCGGAAATTCGGACCGTGTGTATGCGGCATAGGGCTAGAATTATTTTTCTCGCTCTACCGATCGCGGTGATACCTCACATGTGTGGTTTGACCACCGTTTTCATATGCGGGCGCTACTCACGTATGCGTTCGCTTCTGCGCGCAAGCTCGTCGGGACGGGGTGTTTAAAAATAAAATGTTCTTATTTATTTTACTTGAATTTATTTATTTTTACACTGTTTTAAAAAAATGGATCACTTTTATTCCTATTACAAGGAATGTAAACCTCCCTTGTAATAGAAAAAAGCATTACAGGTCCTCTTAAATATGAGATATGGGGTCAAAAAGTCCTCAGATCTCAAATTTGGACTTAAATGGAATAAAAAAAAAAAAATGTTCATTTAAAAAAATGACATTGAAAAAAATGTTCTTTTAAGACGTATGGGCGGAAGTGACCTTTTGACGTCACTTCCGCCCTCCTATGGTATAGAGACGAGTGGGGGCCTTCTTAGCCTCACTCGTCTCCATACCCACCAGAGTACAGGACCCGATCACCTACCGACGGCTCCGGTAAGCGGCGGAAGGCACGGGAGAGAGCGGCGGGAGGGGGGGTGGCACCTCTCCCGCCGCCGATAACGGTGATCTCGCGGTGATCCCGCTGCAGAGACCACCATTATCGTAAACAGAACCACTCACTGTAAAGATGGATATCTCTGTTGTGGCAGCAGCTGCTGCCGTTACCGAGATATCCCTCTTCAAAGTCATGATGTATATATACAGTGAGCGGTCGGCAAGTGGTTAAATCTTGAAGGTTCTGTGGGCCTCTTCTATGATCTCCCCCTGGAAGTGGTGACTCGGGGGTGCTCTTGGTATCACTATGGGTTTGGGATCCCACAGTGAGAACAAGCACTAGGGTGAGATTACACATTTCCTTGCGCTATGCCTCATAGGCGAGACCTTTTGGCCAAGGCTGGGCCTGATCGTTGTCTTGTTATTGATACTTTAACCGCTTCCCGACCGCCTAACGCCGATATACGTCGGCAAAATGGCACGGGCAGGCAAAATCACATACCTGTACGTGATCGTGCATGTGCCTGCCAGCGGCGCGCTCGCGACCTGGTCGGGAGCTCCGTGACCACGGCCGCGGGACCAGCAGACCCGATCGCCGCTGGTATCCCGCGATCGGGTTACGGAGCTGAAGAACGGGGAGAGGTCTGTGTAAACAAACCTCTCCCCGCGCTTCCTACACTGCCTGTCATTGATCTGCTGTTCCCTGTCATCGGGAAAAGCCGATCAATGACGTCACACGTACAGCCACGCCCCCTACTGTGAAAAAAAACACAACACGTCACACTGACTCCTCCCCGCCCCCTAGTGGTTAACTCCTTCACTGCCACTGTCATTTACATAGGAATCAGTGCTATTTAAATAGCACTGATTTCTGTATAAATGACAAATGTCCCAAAAATGTGTCAAAAATGTCTGATGTGTCCGCCATAATGTCGCAGTCACAATAAAAATCGCTGATCGCCGCCATTAATAGTAAAAAAAAAAATATTAATAAAAATGCTATAAAACTATCCCCTATTTTGTAAACGCTATAACTTTTGCGCAAACTAATCAATAATCGCTAATTGCAATTTTTTTTACCAAAAATATGTAGTAGAATACGTATCGGCCTAAACTGAGGAAAAAAAATGTTTTTTTATATATTTTTTGGGGATATTTATTATAGCAAAAAGTAAAAAATATTGCATTTTTTTTTTTAATTGTCGCTCTATTTTTGTTTATAGCGCAAAAAATAAAAACCTCAGGGGCGATCAAATACCACCAAAAGAAAGCTCTATTTGTGGGAAAAAAAGGACGCCAATTTTGTTTGGGAGCCACGTCGCACGACCGCGCAATTGTCAGTTAAAGCGACGCAGTGCCGAATCGCAAAAAGGGGCCTGGTCCTTTGGTTGCCAATTGGTCCGGGGCTGAAGTGGTTAAAAGAGAAGTATGGGAATCAGTTTGTTTTTGTAGAATCATACTTACCTAGGTGGATTCAGCATCGGACCGACTCTAACACTGAGAACCAAGCAATCAAACACCAGTGATCGGTTGGTTTTTCACAGCTCCCTGAGCAGAGAGCTGGTGACCTTCAGTCACCGGCTCTCTGCTCTGCCCCCTTGGAAAGAAGAAAGAAATGGCTGCACATCCAGAACTTCTGATTGCCTTTTATTTTTTTTCACAAAGATAACACCAAAGACACCGAACTGTGGTCAAGTAGACGCGTTTCACAAATACATCTTGTGCTTAATCATTACCACTCTGCCCACCCCCCCCCCCCACTCACTGAAGTATGGAGGGGGCAGGAGTGGCCAGCTCAGGCTCTCATTGGCTCCCTGAGAAGCTGAGCCTGGTGCTGGTCCAGGCATGTGGGCGGATCCTGACTGGGCCTGGACTGGCTCTGTGACGTCAGTAGACAGTGGACTTCAGCCCGCTGTCTGCTGAAAACAAACTGCACTCCTGTGATCCACAGGAGAAGTACAGCCAACTGAGCTTTGGCTGTAGTTACATATTTAATTAGGTTGAAAAAAGACACAAGTCCATCCAGTTCAACCATGAATAAAATAATAATAAAATAATAATATCATACAATCCCATATACCCCATTCTATACCCACAGTTGATCCAGAGGAAGGCAAAAAACCCCAGCAGAGCATGATCCAATTTGCTAAAGCAGGGGAAAAAATCCCTTCCTGATCCCCCAGAGGCAATCGGATTTTCCCCGGATCAACTTTACCTATAAATGTCAGTACCCAGTTATATTATGTACATTTAGGAAAGTATCCAGGCCTTTCTTAAAGTAATCTACTGAGCTGGCCAGAACCACCTCTAGAGGGAGTCTATTCCACATTTTCACAGCTCTTACTGTGAAGAAACCTTTCGGTATTTGGAGATGAAATCTCTTTTCCTCTAGACGTAAAGAGTGCCCCCTTGTCCTCTGTGTTGACTGTAAAGTGAATAACTCAACACCAAGTTCACTATATGGACCCCTTATATATTTCTACATGTTGATCATATCCCCCCTTATTCTCCTCTTATGAAGAGAGAATAAATTCAGTTACTCTAATCTTTCCTCATAGCTGAGCTCCTCCATGCCTCTTATCAGTTTGGTTTCCCTTCTCTGCACTTTCTCCAGTTCCCCGATATCCTTTTTGAGAACTGGTGCCCAAAACTGAACTGCATATTCCAGATGAGGTCTTACTAATGCTTTGAACAGGGGGGCAAAATGATATCTCTCTCTCTGGAGTCCATACCTCTCCGAATACAAGAAAGGACTTTGCTCGCTTTGGAAACCGCAGCTTGACATTGCATGTTATTATTGAGCTTATGATCTACCAAAACCCCCAGATCCTTCTCCACTACGGATTCCCCCAGTTGTACTCCCCTTAGTATGTATGATGCATATTCTTAGCCCCCAAGTGCATAACTTTACATTTATCAACATTAAACCTCATCTGGCACATAGTCGCCCAATTAGACAGAGCATTGAGGTCGGCTTGTAAATTGGAGACCTCCTGTAAGGACGTTATTCCACTGCATAGCTTGGTGTCATCTGCAAAGACAGAAATGTTTCTTCTGATCCCAGACCCAATATCATTTATAAAGATATTAAAAAGTAAGGGTCCCAGCACTGAACCTTGGGGTACACCACTGATAACCTTAGCCCATTCAGAGTAAGAATCATCAACCACAACTCTCTGAATTCTGTCTTTTAGCCAGTTTTCTATCCATTTACAAACCGATATTTCCAAGCCTGTAGACCTTACCTTACACATGAGCCGTGTGTGGGGAACTGTATCGAACGCTTTTTGCAAAATCCAAGTATACCACGTCCACAGCCACCCCTCTGTCCAAGTATACCACGTCCACCGCCACCCCTCTGTCCAAGTATACCACGTCCACAGCCACGCCTCTGTCCAAGTATATCACGTCCACCGCCACCCCTCTGTCCAAGTATACCACGTCCACAGCCACGCCTCTGTCCAAGTATACCACGTCCACCGCCACGCCTCTGTCCAAGGTTTTACTTACCTCTTCATAAAAAGAAATGAGGTTCGTCTGACAACTTCTGTCTTTCATGAATCCATGCTGTCTGTTGCTTAAAATATACTATGTACATTATAAATGTACTTCTCCTTTAATTTATTCTTTTCACTGTATGTCAGTGCAGTCTGTTTCTATCAGGATTGTAGGGTATGGGTCTTCACGCCTACCCTGATGATCCTTCCTCCCCTGCCTTGGGGGAGTCTCCCTTGGGAGAGCCCCTCACCTACTTACCGTATTTATCGGCGTATAACACGCACCCCAAGTTTAGGAGGGCATTTTAAGGAAAAAACGTTTTAGGGAAGTTTAGGGAAAAAAAAAACTTACATTTAAGAGTCATTTGCAGCCTTGCCCAGCGTCATTTGCAGCTTGCCCAGCGTCATTTGCAGCTTGCCCAGTGTCATTGTAGCTTGCCCAGCGTCATTGCAGCCTTGCCCAGCGTCATTTGCAGCCTTGCCCAGTGTCATTGTAGCTTGCCCAGTGTCATTGTAGCTTGCCCAGTGTCATTGTAGCTTGCCAGCGTCATTTGCAGTCTTGTCCGGGTTTAAATTTCCCGCCGCCGAGACGCTCTGTCGCGTGCACGGCCGAAAAAGACCGAAGCATGGCCGAAAAAGACTTAAGAGCCCCCAGAAAAGGCAGAGCCGACTGTTCGGCTCCACTCACGGTCCCGCCTCCCTGCTGTTTCCGGAGCGAGCGCAGGGAGGCGGGACTACGAGCAGAGCCGAACAGTCGGCTCGGTCTTTTCCGGCGCCACTTCATTTTTTTTCGGCCGCGATTCGGTCTTTTTCGGCAGCGCTCGCTATTTTTCGGCGGCGCTTGCCATTTTTGTCACTTTTTTTGGGGGGGGGTATCGGCGTATAACACGCACACCCACGACTTTCCCCCGATTTTAAGGGGGAAAAAGTGCGTGTTATACGCCGATAAATACGGTACTCATTGGCCAACTTGGGCTGATCATGAGGATCAGCGACCACCGGGTCTTTTAGCTACGCTTGTGGTCTGCGTTCCAGGGAGTCATGAGGAGACCATATGACACGCTCTTGTGGACTTTTTTGTGTGTGTTCACATGCACTTTGGTGTTTTGTAATTGCGAACCGCACAATGGGCTCAGAGATAACAATTTACAACCGGTAGCGATCCTCTTACTGTGCAATTTGCATATATTCCTTTGAACAAGTTGGGTTTTAATAATACGCCAAATGCAGGAATGGCAAATGTATTCAGCCTTTATGTAACATAACATTTTCTCGATTGTGGAATTCCAACTACCATTCTTGAGTTGTACAGTAATGGAATTGCAGCAAGCCAACGTCATCAGCCCTGCTATTCATTCCCAAAGCAATTTTCCAAACAATCATGTTAATACGTGGAATTTTTCTCCAACTAAAAGTACGAGGAAGGGGGGGGGGGTTATAGAGATCTGAAAGAACGCAATCAGAGCCTCCTCACCTTATGTTCTTCACCAGTCGTAAAGAAGGTTTATTTATTAGCTACATGAAAACGTTTCTGATCAGCAGAGGATTGCGCTCACGCTAACATCCACATGGCGGGTCTATGACAGTAATCACTACGTGGCGTTATGGGTAAGCTCATGGAAGCTATTACCTTGGAAGAAGATAGATGGACACTCTTTAGGTCTTCCTTCACAATTATTCCACAGATCAGAAAGTCAGAAGCTAGTCAATAAGGAGGCTTATCGGAGCATGAAATGGCATCACCAGTGACATTTTTGCATAAGGAAGACGGGATCCTAAATCAAGGTTAGCTGAGCTCATGACAAGTAAATTGTGCATATAAAAATTAGACTGTTCTTGAAAAGGCGACAATGTAATGTAAATAAAATTATTCTTACAGGGAAAAGTTGTAATGCTTAGATATTCTATGTTAGTGAAAATAATAAGTATGGAGTATTTAATCTTGTGCTAGTGTCCTCAGGGGCAGACTGACCATTCGGCCACTCGGGTACTTCCCGAGGGCCCCGGGCCACTAGGGGGCCCCATCAGGGTTGCCAGCCTCTGTAAAACCAGGGACAGTATGTAAAAATCATTTTTTTTTTTTTTTGTTACATCTGTTTCTGAAATGTCCCTTACCGACATCCTTTTGGTCTAAAAATCCAGAGATTATAGCTTCTCCACCTCTCCAGTACCTTCTCAGCCAATAGAAACATGTCTGTGTATACTGTGTGATTGTATACTGTGTGTGTGTATACTGTGTGGCCCCATAATCTCTGATTGCCTGGGGGCCCCATAATCTCTGATTGCCCGGGGGCCCCATGAGTTGTCAGTCCGCCCCCGAGTGTCCTTTTTTTCTATATAGAGTTTTTAGTTGAACATAGGTGGACTCCCCCTCCAAAAAATCGGGTTCAGCTGTTTCCAGTAAAGGGCACTGTTAAAGGATAACTAAACCTTTGTTTTTTTGAATAACAATTATGTCATACTTACCTCCTCTGTGCAGTTGGTTTTGCACAGAGTGGCCCCTATCCTTCTCTTCTGGGTGCCGCCCGATTTCTTCCACACACCCCCGGTAATGGCACCCCCCCCAACATGCACGCCCCCTTGCCATGTATCCCAGGCTCTGTTTGCCCATCTGCGGGCCCGGGACCAGCATAGCAGGTGCCTCCAGATAGAGAGAAGGGAGAAGAGCGCACATACATTCACTCTCCTCCCCTCCTTGTCGATGACCCTGAAATTGGCGTTTATGACGTCACTTCCGGGTCCACCTCTCAGCATCCCCTGGCCAGCTTACCCGGAAAAGAAGGTAATGCGATCTGCATTGTATTACATTCAGTGGAGCACAGGTGAGACATGAGGGGTCTTTTAGACCCTGGATGCCTCAACAAAGATGGGTTTGCCTCGGGACTATGGCAGGGACTGGACTAACTGTAAGCCCCCGTACACACGGTCGGAAATTCCGACCACAAAATCCGTAGGATTTTTTCTGACGGATTTTGTCTGACACTGGTGTTGCATACACACGGTCGGACAAAGTTGTCGGAAAATTCGATCATTCTGAACGTGGTGACGTTCGTTGCGTACGACGGAACTACGTTGAGGCTAGTAGCCAATAGCTTTGGTCTCGTAATTTGATCTGAGCATGCGTGGCACTTTTCCGTCGGAATTCTCGACACACGTTCGGAAAAAATCAGATCGGATTTTGTTGTCGGAAAATTTGAGATCCTGCTCTCAAATTTTTTCCGTCGGAGTGTCCGACCGAAAAAGTCCGATGGAGCCCACACACGGGCGGATATTCTGACAACATGGTCTGATCGGACATTTTCCGTCTGAATTTCCGACCGCGTGTACGGGGCATAATGGTCGATATGTTGGCAGTCAAATTATCTCTTGATGGAATAAAAATCAAAAAATTTATATAAAAATCAACACCAATATGGAGAATGTAGTGCCAATCTTTAGAAACAATTATCCATTAACTATGAATTTGTCTGTAGCATTCCAGATAGAAATTTAATTATTATCTATCTCTTGGTGGTCTTCTGGTAACACTATATTTCCTTGTGGGAATAGCTATTTGGGAACATATTATTACTTGGTTTCCAGCACTATATATTTTTAAATTGCCTTATGCCGCGTACACACGACCGGACTTTCCGGCAGAAACTTTCCGATCGCGTGTGGGCTTCATCTGACTTTTTTCTTAAAAATTTCAGACGGACCTAGAAATAGAACATGCTTCAAATCTTTCAGACGAAATCAATTTCTATATCGGGAAAACCATTTGTCTGTATGCTGCCCTATGACGCAAGGGCAGCTATTGGCTATTGGCTATTTTATTTATTTTTTTACCACTTCAGAAAAAACTTTATGTGGGACCAAAGTCAGTTGCGCCCTTCATCTCTGCCCCATAATGTCTTAGCATCATTGTGGTTTTTACATTTGCTTCATTATCTGATTGAGGGTTTTTGTGGTTACTCCCTTCCCTTCTTCATGCTCAATTGGGGAGGAGAACCACTAAACATATATACAAAGGTAGACAGCATAACCCATCTCCCCCCTCTTATGTAAACTTTCTATCTTTTTACTCTCTCCCTCTATTCCCCCTCCATACCCCCTCCCCCCCCCCCCCCAATCGCTACTTTTTTCCTTTTTCCTTCCCCCCTTACTTAGCCCTCAGGGCCTCCGAATAACTCCATGTTTTTTAAATTTTTTTCCAACATTCCCATTTTTCCTTCGAACCCTTCTTTTCACCCCCCGCATTGTTTTTCAAACATTCCATTATGTACGTACTTTCGACCATATCAACCCACTCCCAAAGGGGTGGGCTTTCAGCGTCCCGCCACCTCCTGGGGATTACTCTTTTAGCCGCGTTCAGGAGATGCGGGACCAGTGTTTCCTTATATTGCCTAACTCCCCCTGTAGTAGCGTGCATCAGGACCACCCATGGATTGTTTTCTACTTCGACTTGTGTGATTTCCTTGATATACTTTAATATTAAGTCCCAATATTTTTTTATTTTATGACACTCCCACCAGAGATGACCCATAGTCCCTCTTTGTTTAAATCCTCTCCAACAATTTGCAGAGGTGTCCTTTTGAAATTTGTTTAATTTGTCAGGGGTCGCGTACCATCCAACTAAACACTTATAGTTCATTTCGGCGGTCCTTGCATCTACCGCCGAACTGTGAGTGAGTTTTAATATCTTCTTGACCGTGCCCATATTAATTTGTGAACCCAACTCCCTCTCCCACTTCTTGATGAATGGCGGTATCTCCGGTCTTTCTTTTTCTAACAGCAATTTATATAATTTTGATATTGTCTTTTTGGTATTGTCTGCTATACATATACGCTCCAATTTTGTCAGATCACCACCTTCCCTCAAAGGTTGGGGTAACGTTTTCACAAAATGACCTAACTGGAGAAACCGCCATCCATTCATTGTGATCATTTCTTTCTTATTTTGTAAATCCTGAAGTGCCATTATTTTTCCCTTATCTATGATATCCCCTAAACATAAATTATCATTTATTATCCACTCCCCTCCTACTTTTTTACTCCCTGGTGGAAAAAAATCGTTCTCCTTAAGTGCAATCAAAGGTGAGTTGTATTTTTCGTTAAACTTCTTATAAACTTTATCCCATATTTTAAACGTGTTCCTTGTGATTATATGTGTTTTTTCTCCCAGTGCTCTAAATTTTGGGGGATTCCAAAGAATCTTCCCAAGATGTGTGTTACAAAGTGCCTCCTCCAAGTTAACCCATCTCTTATCACTATACTTTTTTCCCCATTCCGGAATTCTTAATAGAACTATCGAGTAATAGTAATTTACTATGTCTGGGATTGCTAACCCCCCCCTGACTCTTGTCTTGTTTTAAAGTTTGCAGGGAAATTCTATGTTTCTTGTTTTTCCATATAAAATTCATTAACAACGCTTTTAGTTTCCATAGATACTGAGGTGGGAGTGGAATAGGGAGCATCTGAAACTTGTATGTTATTACAGGTAGCATCATAATTTTTATGGCATTTATGCGCCCTAGCCACTAAAGTACATAATGGCTACTGGCTATTGAACTTCCTTTTCTAGTCCCGCCGTACGTCACCGCATTTGAAATAAACGGACTTTGGTGTGATCGTGTGTGGGCAAGTCCGTTCGGTCGGAAACTCCGTCGAGAAGACTGTCTAAGTTTATTCTGATGGATAGTCCATCCTATGCTGTCTGTGTCTATTTTCTCCTGTGTCTTTTTGTGCCCCTAAAGCCTATCAGCTTACCTATTTCTGACATGGAGCGTGGTGTATTGTACCTTTGAGCACTCGATGGCGATAGATGCAGCGAGGACCACTGTATTATAGGGGTGGATGTAAGATGTTTCCCCTTTGATCTTTGTTAGGCCATAAAGAGGAGTTTAAATTTCACTGGTCTCTTTCCCCCATTCCTTTTTTTCCTTTTCCCTTGTTTTTGTTGGTGGAACAATCTCTTTTAGGATAATGTCCTCAGTGTGTGCAATGAATGGTTACGCTCCATCAACAGAGATGGGCGTGCCATGCTTGTAATTTCCACCCATTTGTCTGTCGTGGCCCTGCGTATCAGGGATTGGCCGTTTATGGCCTTCAATATTAGTTCTGGATCGCCGTTACCTCGCGCATGCGCGATTGATATACTAGCCTGACGCACATGTGCGGGCGTCCGGCGCCATTATGGAAAGACGAAGCAATGCTGCAGACGTTGCAGACCTTGTCAGTGTGGATGGTGTGCTTCACGGACCCCCGCAATACAGGTATCTACAGTATCTCACAGAAGTGAGTACACCCCTCACATTTTTGAAAATAATGTATTCTATTCATGTGACAACACTGAAGAAATGACACTTTGCTACAATGTAAAGTAGTGAGTGTACAGCTTGTATAACAGTGTACATTTCCTGTCCCCTCAAAATAACTCAACACACAGCCATTAATGTCTAAACCGCTGACAACAAAAGTGAAAATGGCCAAATTGGGCCCAAAGTGTCAATATTTTGTGTGGCCACCATTATTTTCCCAGCACTGCCTTAACCCTCTTGGGCATGGAGGTCACCAGAGCTTCACAGGTTGCCACTGGAGTCCTCTTCCCCTCCTCCATGACAACATCACGGAGCTGGTGGATGTTAGAGACCTTGGACTCCGCCACCTTCCATTTGAGGATGTCCTACAGATGCTCAATAGGGTTTAGGTCTGGAGACATGCTTGGCCAGTCCATCACCTTTACCCTCAGCTTCTTTAGCAAGGCAGTGGTCATCTTGGAGGTGTGTTTGGGGTGGTTATCATGTTGGAATACTGCCCTGCGGCCCAGTCTCTGAAGGGAGGGGGATCATGCTCTGCTTCAGTATGTCACACTACATGTTGGCATTCATGGTTCCCTCAATGATCTGTAGCTCCCCAGTGCCGGCAGCACTCATGCAGCCCCAGACCATGACACTTCCACCACCATGCTTGACTGTAGACAAGACACACTTGTCTTTGTCCTCCTCACCTGGTTGCCCCCACACACGCTTGTCACCATCTGACACCAAATACGTTTATCTTGGTCTCATCAGACCACAGGGCATGGTTCCAGTAATCAATGTCCTTAGTCTGCTTGTCTTCAGCAAACTGTCTGCAGGTTTTCTTGTGCATCATCTTTAGAAGAGGCTTCCTTCTGGGACGACATACGTCTATTTCCCAAAGACAACCTCTGGATATGACGCTGAGCATGTGACCTCAACTTCTTTGGTCCACCATGGCGAGGCCTGTTCTGAGTGGAACCTGTCCTGGTATACCGCTGTATGGTCTTGGCCACCGTGCTGCAGCTCAGTGTCAGGGTCTTGGCAATCTTCGTATAGCCTCGGCCATCTTTATGTAGAGCAACAATTTATTTTTTCAGATCCTCAGAGAGTTCTTTGCCATGAGGTGCCATGTTGAACTTCCAGTGACCAGTATGAGAGAGTGAGAGCGATAACACCAAATTTAACGCACCTGCTCCCCATTCACAGCTGAGACCTTGTAACACTAACGAGTCACATGACACCGGGGAGGGAAAATGGCTAATTGGGCCCAATTCGGACATTTTCACTTAGGGGTGTACTGACTTTTGTTGCCAGCGGTTTAGACATTAATGGCTGTGTGTTGAGTTATTTTGAGGGGACAGCAAATTTACACTGTTATACAAGCTGTACCTTCTTGTTACTCACCACCCGACAAGTCCAGACATCCCACTCAGAGAACTTGTCCCTGTGGGGCTGGGGATAGTCAATAACTTTCGGACATCACATCATAAGGCTTTCCTTCTTCTTTTTTTCACAGCTTGAACAGACGATAGTGACTATCCTACCGCAACAGCATTGTTCAATGCAGGATTCTAATTATAATCCTTAAGTTGCTTACATTACGATACTTCTCGTTCAAAATTACAAGATAACTAGTGACTATTTCGTACTCCATGTCTGTATAAAGATCCTCATAAGAGTCAATTATTCTTCTATTATTGGAGTCCTGAGACTATATAATGGGACTATTGATAGTAATACTTGGGGAGGGAAATTGTTTGATAGACGAGCTCACATTGCCATTTTCTTTTCTCCTTTTCATTTTCTCCCATTTTTTTCAAATAGCTTTATGTCTGTGCCTATTTAAACTTCAATCGGAAGGACCAGATTGTTTGATTATCTCCCACTGGGTCAAAAGTACTTCAAGGGTGCAGGTTAAATAAAAAAACCTCTATACACGCCATCCACTGACAACGCTATATTTATTAGACATGTGCAATTCGTTATATTTTTTTTTTCATTTTTTTTCGTTTTTGTACGAATGAACGAATGATTCGCTAAAAATTTTAACGAATCGTTCGAATTGAACGAATCCGATTAACGAATCGTTCGAATCGAACGAATCAGAAAAACAACGAAATTCCAAAAAAAACAAATTAGAAACAACGAATGTACGAATGAAGAAAATCCGAAAAACGAAAACGAAAATGAACGAAAAAATTCGTACATCGTAACTTTTTTTTTTGTTGAATTGGTAATTTTCCGTGTCCCTTACAATGGTGCTGCTTAACGTGCTTCCAATGGATTGAACGAAAAAATTTGTAAATTCGTAACTTTTTTTTTTTTTTTTTTTTCGATTCGTAATTTTCCGTGTCTCTTACAATGGCGTTGCTTAACGTGCTTCGAATGGATTGAACGAAAAAATTTGTACATTCGTAACTTTTTTTTTCGATTCGTAATTTTCTGTGTCTCTTAAAATGTAATAATAGCATACACATTACATAAAATTATGAATTATGCTCCGATTACGAATCTACGAATGTTACGAATGTTACGAATGTACGAATAAATACGAATGCGTCCGAATTTCGAATAAACATAAATTAACCTAACGAAAAAACGAATCAACGAAAAATAACTCTTACGAATGTACGAATTGTTATGAATACGAACACCGACGACTTACGAATTTACGAATCGTTACGAATCAACGGAAACTAAAAAAACGAAACTAAAAAAAACGGATTTTTTTGTTGTGCACATGTCTAATATGTATGTATTCTTGCTGCAATATCGCCATTTTCGGTTCTTGATTATGATGCCACTCACCTGGTCTAGGTAGGTTGTATTCCCCTTTTTCCTCTGGGCTTATCCTCTTCCCCTCCTTCCTCTCTACCCCAGCCCTCCCCTTGCCTTCATTGAACTTAGTTGCACTATGCTCATTATGCCTGTTTAAATCATGGTTTTTCTTCATAAACTACACTGTGCTTTCCTGTTTATTAGAATATAAATCCTCCTATATAATTACACCTGATGAAAGGACTTTGCACCTGAAACGCGTTGGGTACCGCTAGGACTTATCTCAGATGTTGAACATGGGAAAATAGTATCGGACATTGGAGTGAAACTACTCTGTATATGTATCATCACATTTCTATTGCAAGATACTATTGTTTTATGTGCAATTGTGTTATTTTCAGTGTTTGTTTTATCAATCATCATGTGAAGATGATGATTTATCAATCAGTGTTTGAAGTCAGAAACCATGAAATCAGGCCGAGACAGAAGTACAGTTAAATCACACTTGTTTAATAATAAAAAGTAAAAAGAACAAACGTAGTCAAAACATAGCCAAAGCTCAGTGACCGGAACGGATAGCCAGCCAAGCCAAACGTCAGAGATCAATGTAGTGGAACAGCAAGCAGGATCAGGAGCCAGAAGGGATGTCAGCAAAGCAAGTCTTTAAACAGGAATGCAGGAGATAATCTCTGTGATGTAGACCAGGGCGAAGGCAGAGATCCTCTGGACTGGACGGCTTAAGTAGGCAGGACTGACGAGCAGGATATCATCAACAGCTGAGTAACTGTGGAGAGATATGGGAGCTGGAAATTAGCCGACAGCTGAGCGACCAACTCAGAGAAGGAAGGGCTGAGCCCGGCCCTGACATTTTGTTTTATCAATCATCATGTGTAGATGATTTTTTAGCATAGTCTTCTTTTCTTCCTTGTGTAATAAAGCAAAACATTTTTAAACTAACTTACTAGAGTCTTTTCCAATTAAAAATCCCATTTTTCGTGGGGGGGGGGGTGCAAACCACCTTTTCTCAACAAAGAGACCCTGTCACCAAAAAAATCATCATAAGTTAAAATATAAAATAAAAAAATAATCAAATAGCAAAAAAGTTACACCAAAGCACTTAAACTCCACCCCCAAATTTTTTTTTAAGCCCCCACATATACGCACGTACGAACATAAACACATGCATCAGGGGTGCCTATGCATAAAAAAGCTGATTGCGATACACATGGTACAGATCGCCGCGCACGCCAGAGTACGTCCTCCGTAACGCCAAAATGATGACCTATAGGGGGCTTTTAAAGTGTCGCCTATAGAAAATATAGGATACTGAAGTCTGTCGCCATTTCCCGAGTGCACGCAAATTTAAGGTTTAAGGGTGTATGTTGGGTATCTTTTAAAGAGGAAGTAAAGCCTCTGAAAAAAAATAAAATACACCCTGCAAGACAAAGTCATAATGAGCTAGTATGCATAGCATACTAGCTCATTATGAATTACTTACCTGAGAACGACGCCCCCGCATCGGCCCTCGTTCACCTCCTCCAACGCCGCCATCTATCCTGGAGTGACTTCTGGGTATCGCAGCTCCGGCGCTGTGACTGGCCGGAGCCGCAATGACATCACTCCCGCACATTGCGCGCTGGTACCGCCACTAACGGCATGATCGCCGTTAGAAATGGCACGCTCAGTGCGCCTGTGCCCGATGTCTACGTCTTCTATGTTTTACCAAAAAAATTTGAAATTTATTGTGCGTTTTGGTGCCCTAAAGTTAACTTAAGTGTATTTTTTATTAAAATCTTGTGTTTCCTAGACCTTTGCGATAACGTGACATAAAAAAATTGGAACTACCACTTTTGTATTCTCTATAATCCTCGGGTGTCTCTTAGAGCTCAGCCTCACCTTAAACATGCGAGCAGTCTAGGTCAACTTGTGGAACATTAGTGAAAAGAATGTGCTGAAAAACTCGGCTTATACTCGAGTATATACGGTATACAGCTCATAAGAATGTACAAAAAGAAAAAACACAAATTGTGAAAAAAAGAAGGTTGAATAGTGTATGTGAAAACAACACAACATTTGTTTTTGCTTTGCAGATAACTACTGCAATCAATTACTGTGATTAAAATAAGAAAAAATGTTCAAGTGATAAAAAATCCCATATATGGTAGACATGGGAGCTGTTAAAAAATTTGTTTCGTTTCGTTCCGTTTCGTATAAAAAAAAATTCATAATTCGTGTATGAAATTTAATTCGGATTCGTACGAAATACGAATTTCGTACGAATCGTTACGAATTGTTAATTTGGATAACAAATAACGACACTCTACGAATAATAACGAATTATCCGAAAACTTATTAACGTTACATAACACAAGTCTATTGTTCACCAATCACTCAGAGGAAGTACGAAATACAAAATTTAGTTTACGAATACGTATGAATCATTACGAATCGTTAATTTGGATAACGAATAACGACACTCTACGAATAATAACGAATTATCCGAAAACATATTAACGTTACATAACACAAGTCTATTGTTCACCAATCACTCAGAGGAAGTACGAAATACGAAATTTCATATTTCGTACTTCCTCTGAGTGATTGGTGAACAATAGACAATAGACTTGTGTTATGTAGTGTTAATACGTTTTCGGATAATTCGTTATTATTCGTAGAGTGATGATATTCGTTATACTGAATCTCGAATTCATTCGAATCATTCGTTATATCCGCTATAATTTCTTTCATATTAGTTGAAATTTGTAATTTGGTAGTTTGGATTCGGATAATTTGGATCCGAAATTCGTAAACGAAATTTCGTATTTCGTACAGGATTCGTATTGGTAAAAATGCGTAATTCGGATTCGTACGAATGTACGTATTTTGAAAAATTCATACGAATTTCCGATTCGTACGAAACGAATCGCACATGTCTAATATATGGTATAGTCAACAAACTGCTGAAAAACGTGGCACATGAATACAAACTTCATAGGGCATCAAAAAATGATTTTTCTGTTCATCAGTGATTTAAAACAAACAACGCCACTTACCAGACACGGTGGATCTCAGATTATAGCGATCAAACGAGCACACACAGGAAGGATTACTCGGCAGAAGATCAGCTATTTCCAAGCTCAGCAATAGCGGGATCCTTCCTCCTATCACCGATCGGCACTGCTACGATGTTCCTTACTGGATTTTCCAGGAGATATACTCCATTCAGGGACGTGTGTTATAAAATAGAAGAGAGAGGCTCCACGGTGCAGTACTAAGAATTTATTCAAAATGTTTCCATAAGCACCAACAGAAAGCGGTATACAATGTTCAAAACAAGCCAGCCAGCTGATGCATGGTGATGTCAAGACCTGTAGCTCTATCCGACGCGTTTCATGATATTCCTGCAGTGGACCAAACCTGCTCCCTACAGGGACATCGTACCTCCAAGGGGTTTTAGGAAAGTTAGGAGGACCCTCAAAAATGTCCACCTCCTGGAGGTCTCCTCTGTGAAGGATCTTCATATCCTCCATTATGATCTATATATGGTTGTCTCCCTTGAGGATACAGATTGGAATTAGAATAATAGTGATTATAGGGTACATGAGATTGTCTATTTCCCCTATTGGATCCCATATATGGGAATCTCCCTTGGTTTCTAGACATGTGCAATTCGTTTCGTTTTTTTTCTTCCGTTTTTTTCATTTTTTTTCGTTTTTTTCGCTTGTTCGTTTTTGTACGAATGAACGAATCGTTCAAATCGAACGAATCCGAATAACGAATCGTTCAATCGAACGAATCCGAAAAACAACGAAAATCCGAGAAAAACTAATTAGAAACAATGAATGTACGAATGAAGAAAATCCGAAAAACGAAAACAGGAACAACGAAAATGAACGAAAAAATTCGTACATTCGTAACCTTTTTTTTTGTTGAATTGGTAATTTTCCGTGTCCCTTACAATGGTGCGCTTAACGTGCTTCGAATAGATTGAATGAAAAAATTCATACATTCGTAACTTTTTTTTTCGATTCGTAACTTTTTAACTTTTTTTTTTTGTTGAATTGGTAATTTTCCGTGTCCCTTACAATGGTGCTGCTTAACGTGCTTCGAATAGATTGAACGAAAAGATTGGTACATTCGTAACTTTTTTTTTCGATTCGTAACTTTTTTTTTCGATTCGTAACTTTTTTTTTTTCGATTCGTAAATTATTAAAATTTAATAATAGCATACACATTACATAATTATGAATTATGCTCCGATTACGAATCTACGAATGTTACGCATGTACGAATAAATACGAATGCTTAACTAACGAAAAAACGAATCAACGAAAAAATAACTCTTACGAATGTACGAATCGTTACGAATACGAACATCGACGACTTACGAATTTACGAATCATTACGAATCAACGGAAACAAAAAAAACTAAACGAAAATAAACAAATTTTTTTTTCGGAAACGAAAATAAACACATTTTTTTTGTTGTGCACATGTCTATTGGTTTCTAAAGAAATTATTATTGGGGGGGGGGGGGTTGTTGATAATAACTCCTTGATGTATCGGTTTGGGAATCTGACTAATAACTAATCTTCAGGCCTAAAATTATTTTTTAACCGCTTCCAGCCCAAGGACGTCATATGATATCCTGGACTTTGATATCTGGATGATGGGTGCAGCTGCAGGCATCATTCAGATATTATCTTTTACAGCCGGCGATTCCCCGACAGTCAATCATAGCAGCAGTTCAGCCGATTGATCGTTCTTACAGGCGGCTGGAGGAAACAACCCCCCCTCCCGCCGGCCTCCGGTGATTCTACCATCTCGCCCGTACCATCGACGAGTCGGAGAAGGAATATGTGGCTGCTGGATATTGATCATAGAGATTTCAGGTGACCAGATGGTCCCCAGTCATCTCTATGACCTTCGGAGGCCCGGGCGCGACGTTATGGCGTCACATCTGGGCAGCGGAAGTAAACAATGCCAAGGACTCGGCTGGAAATAAAGAGATTGTTCTTTTTTGTGGTGGATCTCGGTCTTTCCAGCCTGCAGGAGAGATGTGGGGTTTTATAGACCCCACATCTCTCCATAAAGAGGACCTGTCATGCACTATTCCTATTACAAGGGATGTTTACATTCCTTGAAATAGGAAATAAAAGTGATCAAACAATTTAAGAAAAAATGTAAAAATAAAAAATTCAAAGTAAAATAAACAATAAAAAAATTTAATAATTTAAAGCCCAAACATCACCGCGTGCTCGCGCACAGAAGGGAATGCATACGTAAGTCACGCCCACGTATGTAAACGGCATTCAAATCACACATGTGCGGTATATTCGTGAGCGTTATGCCGTGTACTCACGATCAGACATTCCGACAATGAAATCCTGGATCAAACTTGTCTTGCATACACACGGTCACACAAATGTTGTCGGAAATTCCGAACGTCAAGAACGCGGTGACGTACAACACGTACGACGAGCCGAGAAAAAGAAAGTTCAATAGCCAGTGCGGCTCTTCTGCTTGATTCCGAGCATGCGTGGAATTTTGTGCGTCAGAATTGTGTACACACGATCGGAATTTCCGACAACAAGCTCTCATCGAACATTTTTTGTCAGAAATTCCGATCGTGTGTACGCGAGTGAGAGCAACAATTCTAGCCCAAGACCTCCTTTGTAACTCTAAACTGGTAACCTGTAAAAAAAAAAAAATTGAAAGAGTCGCCTATGGGGATTTTTAAGTACAAAAGTTTGGCTCCATTCCACAAGTGTGCGAAATTTTAAAGCGTGACATGTTAGGTATCTATTTACTCGGCGTAACATCATCTTTCCCATTATACAAAAAAGTTGGGCTAACTTTACTGTTTTGTTATTTTTTTTATTCAAAAATGGTTGCGCAAATATTGTGTCGGCCGCTATTTTATACCCCTAGGGTCTCTGCTAAAAAAAAAAACATATATAATGTTTGAGGGTTCTGAGTAATTTTCTATGATTTTTATAAAAATAATGATTTTTACATGTAGGAGAGGAGTGCCAGAATAGACTCGGTATGCAAGTGGTTAAACATTTGTGCAAAAACAAAAATGTCCCCGACAGTGAAAGGGTTAATGGTTACAGTTCCACTTTAGAAAATTTCAATCTGAAATGCTCATTATAAACACATATAAGAGGCTCGTTATCTTCCATATGTCCCATGTCCTTATGGCCATTATAAACTTTCCTTTTTTGTTCCTGGCCGCTCTCATATCAGCCGAACCGCATTATGTCATAGTCACAAAATAACAGTCTCTGAGTCGGAGGGAAGGTCACCCTCATTTCCATAGATTGTCTTATTGGAAAAACAATCAGTCTGACAGCCATCCTGATGGATAATAGAATAATGAGGTGTGAGATGATCTCGAAAAAAAAAACTCCGTGAGCACTACAGAAACGGCTGAGCGGGGACTGGATCTGCAGCGCAAGGCGTAAACCGGCAATTAACGCAGGAATGAGCTGCAGAATAAAACTGAAATATCTACCGTTAATGAGAAATTGATTGTCCGCCCCATTAACGTGCGCAAGAAGAATGGAAAGTACTTCTCTGGCCATTTCAGGTCTGCCCGTAACTCACATCGAAGTGACTGGCTGTAGCCAAAAACTATTCTTATGCCCCGTACACACGGTTGGAAAATCCGACCACAAAATCCATCGGATTTTTTCCGACGGATTTAGTCCGACACTGGTGTTGCATACACACGGTCGGACAAAGTTGTCGGAAAATCCGATCATTCTGAACGTGGTGACGTTTGTTGCCTACAACGGGACTACGTAGAGGCTAGTAGCCAATAGCTTTGGTCTTGTAATGGGATCTGAGCATGCGTGGCACTTTGTCCGTCGGAATTCGCTACACACGATCAGAATTGGTGTGATCGGACTTTGTTGTCGGAAAATTTTTAGAGCAGGAGATACAACTTTGTCCGTCGGACAATCCGATGGAAAATGTCCGATGGTGCCTACAAACGGTCGGAATTTCCAACAACATTGTCCGATAGGACAGAATCCATCGGAAAATCCAACCGTGTGTATGGGGCTTTACTGTTGTTCCAATCATTGTCTTTAGGGCTTCGTGTATTTAAATTATGGAAGGGTTGATAGTTGGATTTAACCACTTTCCGACCGACGCATGACGATGTACGTCCATTTTTTGAAGAGGGATATCTCGGTAACGGCAGTAGCTGCTACCACAACCGAGGTATCCATCTCTTCAGGCGCCGGTCGGCTGTCCGATAATGGTGGTCATCGCGGCGGATTCGCCGCGAGATCACCGTTATCGGCGGTGGGAGAGGTGCCCCCCCTCCCGCCGCTCTCCCGCGCCTTCCGCCGCTTACCGGAACCGTCGGCAGCGGCGGAGGCGATCAGGTCCGTTCCCCTCCTGTGTCTAGAGAAGAGTGACGCTAAGATGGCCGCCACTCATCTCTATACCATAGGAGGGCGGAAGCGACTTCAAAAACGTCACTTCCGCCCATACCTCTTAAAGAGGAATTTTCAAATGTCATTTTTTTAAATGACATATTTTTTTTTTTTTTTTCATTGAAGTCCAAATATGAGATCTGAGGACTTTTTGACCCCAGATCTCATATTTAAGAGGACCTGTCATGCTTTTTTCTATTACAAGGAATGTTTACATTCCTTGTAATAGGAATAAAAGTGAGACAATTAATTTTTTTTTAAAAAAAACAGTGTAAAAATAAATAAAATCAAGAAAAATAAATAAGAAAAACAAAAAAATGTTTTTTTAAAGCACCCCGTCCCGACGAGCTCGTGCGCAGAAGCGAACGCATATGTGAGTAGCGCCCGCATATGAAAACGGTGGTCAAACCACACATGTGAGGTATCGCCGCGATCGGTAGAGCGAGAGCAATAATTATAGCCATAGACCTCCTCTGTAACGCAAAATATGCAACCTGTAGAATTTTTTAAACGTCGCCTATGGAGATTTTTGAGGGTAAAAGTTTGATGCCATTCCACGAGCGGGCGCAAATTTGAAGCGTGACATGTTAGGTATCAATTTACTCGGCGTAACATTATCTTTCACAATATATAAAAAAATTGGACTAACTTTACTGTTGTCTTATTTTTTTATTCAAAAAAGTGAATTTTTTCCCAAAAAAGTGCGCTTGCAAGACCGCTGCGCAAATACCGTGTGAAAAAAAGTATTGCAACGACCGCCATTTTATTCTCTAGGGTGTTAGAAAAAAAACAATATATAATGTTTGGCAAAAAAAACTGTTTTAAACATGTAAACCCCTAAAATCCAAAACGAGGCTGGTCTTAAAGTGGTTAAGGTCCATTTAGATCTATGCAGTCCATTAGACATGTGCAATTAGTTTCGTACGAATCAAAAATTCGTACATTCGTACGAATCCGAAATACAAATTTTTATGCATACGAATTCTGTACAAAATACGAAATTTCGTTTACGAATTTCGGATTCAAATTAACAGAAACGTGACTGGTGTTTTGTTCACCAATCATTTAGAGGAAGTACGAAATACGAAATTTCGTTTACGAATACGAAATTTTGTTTACGAATTTCGGATCCAAATGAACAGAAACGTTTAAAAACCCAGGAAGTAAGCACAGCACAGGGATGGTGGGAAGTGGAACCCCTCATAATGATAAATTCATCATTTCGTTATTTTAACGACAAGTTTACGAATCTAACGAAAATTCATATGAATCGGAATTAAATTTCGTACACGAATTACGAAATACAATTTTTTTTTAATATGAAACGGAACTCAACGAAACTAAACAAATTTTTTGACGGCGCCCACGTCTACAGTCCATTACTGCATGTTAAAGTGCATTGAATGGGCTAGCAAGAACCAAATAGGACCAAAACTTGGACACCATTTTTTTCCGATGCATTGCACCACAGTGCGTTGTTGTGTGCTGCAACACATGTGCGTCAGAGGGGTGTTGCCTTGAAAATGAATGGCACAGCAACTGATGGGTCCGGATCTGGTCTTAATGTCTGGATGTGCCTTAGTTATTAGTTACTTATTTTATTAACATTCAGTGGTGGATCAATATCTTGGAATAACATTGAGGCTGGGTTCACACAATGTCTTTGGCTCAGTTTCAGGTCTGAATTCAGCCAAAAATCCGGACCTAATTCGGACCTGAAACGGTGAACAGGGACGAACCGGACCCCTGGGCACAGAACGGGGTCCGGTGCATCCCTATTCACCATTTCAGGTCCGAAAAAGGTCCACATTTTTGCCTGAATTTGGACCTGAAACTGAGCCAAAGTCGCACAGGACCCTTCTGCTGTGCGCTCCGCGGCCACCGCGGAGATGTGTGAACAGACTCCACTGAGATCCGGTCACACTCTCCTGTCATGCGAATTGGACAAGCAGTCTTCAGCAAACTGTTTGCGGGCTTTCTTGTGCACCATCTTAAGAAGATGCTTCCTTTTGGGATGACAGCCATGCAGACCAATTTGATGCAGTGTGCGTCGTATGGTCTGAACACTGACAGGCTGACCCCCATCCCTTTAACATCTGCAGCAATGCTGGCAGCATTCATACGTCTATTTCCCAAAGACAACCTCTGGATATGACGCTGAGCATGTGCACTCAACTTCTTTGGTGGACCATGGCGAAGCCTGTTCTGTTCAGACCGCTGTATGGTTTTGGCCACCGTGCTGCAGCTCAGTTTCTGGATCTTGGCAATCTTCTTATAGCCTCGGCCATCTTTATGTAGAGCAACAATTCTTTTTTTCAGATCCTCAGAGAGTTCTTTGCCATGAGGTGCCATGTTGAACTTCCAGTGACCAGTATGAGAGAGTGAGAGCGATAACACCAAATTTAACACACCTGCTCCCCATTCACACACGAGACCTTGTAACACTAACGAGTCACATGACACCGGGGGAGGGAAAATGGCTAATTGGGCCCAATTTGGACATTTTCTCTTAGGGGTGTACTCACTTTTGTTGCCAGCGGTTTAGACATTAATGGCTGTGTGTTGAGTTATTTTGAGGGGACAGAAAATTTACACTGTTATACAAGCTGTACACTCACTACTTTACATTGTAGACAAGTGTCATTTCTTCAGTGTTGTCACATGAAAAGATAGAAGAAAATATTTACAAAATTGTGAGGGGTGTACTCACTTTTGGAAAAAGAGGCTTCAGTCAGCGGGAGCCTCCCTTACAGGTGGAGTTTTTCTTTTTTTTCTCGGGTCGTCGGATGCTGTGATCGAAGATGGATGGGCATCGCGGGACAGTTTTTAAAAAAGAAAATTGAATAAAGGACTTGTCCCAAATTGTCTACTCTCATTTTTACCATTTTGACACTTTTTTGGTGAATTTGTAGGGGTACAATGTACCAGATACCCATTCACATAGGAGGGGCAAGATCTGGGGTTTCCTTTGTTAAAGGGGGCGTCCCGATTCCGATAAGCCTCCCACCTGAAGACGCCCACAACCACCGGGCAAGGGTTGTGGGGATGAAGCCCTTGTCCCCATCAACAAGGGGTCAAGGCACTTTGGGGGGACCCCAAAGCACCCTCCCCATGTTGAGGGCATGTGGCCTGGTACGGTTCAGGAGGGGCCGCTCTCTCGTCCCCCCTTTTCCTGCGGCCTGCCAGGTTGTGTGCTCGGAAATTTAAAAAAAAAAAAAAAAAAAGCGCAGGGTTTCCCTTAATATCCATACCCGACCTGAAAGGCCTGGTATGGATTTTGGGGGGGGGGGGGGGGGGGGGGCACATTTTTTTTTTTTAATCTTGCTGCAGGGTTCCCCTTAATATTCATACCAGACCCAAAGGGCCTGGTAATGGGCTGGGGGGGGGACCCATGCCATTTTTTTCAATGATTTTTATCTATATTGCCGGGATCCGACTTACTTACTTATGTTCGACTCGGACATCGGGCTCATCCCTACTTTTTGTATAAACTATAATAAACATTACATGTTTTAAACATATTTATTTGGTGATCCCACCTGGCACCTGTAAAATCCCACTACTTTTTGCCTTCAAACGCATATATCTATACAGGGATGTGGTGCTGTTATATTACACCTCAAACAACAGAGCTATGTGTGTTAAAACAGCCACTTGTAGTCTCAATTGGAAGGACAAGCCAGGGTGACAATGCAGGAGAACAGTTGGGAGACAGGAACAGACCTTAGCCTTAAGCCTTACTTCTACTCTAACTAATGCTAGTATAACTACTATAACTCCTAAGCTCTAACTCCTACCCTAAACCTACTCAACTCTAACTCTACCCCACTGGAACTGTAAGCGTAAGCCCTAACCCTACCTGAATGCTAACCCAAAGCCTACCCTAACTCCTACCCTACTCAACCCAAACTCTACCCTAACCTAACCCTTACCTACTGGAACTCTAAGCGTAAGCCCTAACCCTACCTAAATGCTAACCCAAAGCCTACCCTAAGTCCTACCCTACTCAACCCAAACTCTACCCCAACCTAACCCTTACCTACTGGAACTCTAAGCGTAAGCCCTAACCCTACCTAAATGCTAACCCAAAGCCTACCCTAAGTCCTACCCTACTCAACCCAAACTCTACCCCAACCTAACCCTTACCTACGTGAACTCTAAGCGTAAGCCCTAACCCTACCTAAATGCTAACCCAAAGCCTACCCTAACTCCTACCCTAACCCTACCCAAACCTAGACTTACCCTACTCTAACAATAACCCCACCCTACCCAAATTCAAACCCTAAGCCCTAACCCTACCCTAACTCTAACCCTAAGCCCTAAGCCTACCCTAACTCTAGCCCTACTGTATCCTAACTTTAACCCTACCTAGCTCTAACTCTAACCCTAACCTTACCCTACCCTAACGATAACCCCATCCTACCCTAACTCTAAGCCTAAACTTACCCTAACCCTATTCAATCCTAACTCTAACACTACCCTAACCTAACTCTAACCCTACCCTACCCTAAAGCAAACCCTACCTGACTAGAGCTCTAACCCTAAACCCTAACCCTAAGGCCCCTTTCACACTGAGGCATTTTTCAGGCGCTACAGTGCTAAAAATAGTGCCTGTATAGCGCCTGAAAAAAAACAGCCCCTTTCACTCCAGTGTGAAAGCTGGAGCGGTGCGCTTGCAGGGCGGTCCAAAAAGTCACCGCTCCTAAACTGCTCCTACCCAAATCAATGGCGGCGTGGCTATACCGCCGGCAAAGCGCCACTGCAGCGGCGATTTGCGGGTGGTTTTACCCCTTTTTCGGCCGTTAGCGGGGGTTAAAACTGCCCCTCTAGCGGCCGAATACCACCGCTAAAACAACGGTATAGCGCCGCTAAAAATAGCGGCGTTTTACCGCCGACACCCCCACCGCCCCAGTGTGAAAGGGGCCTTAGTCCTAAGCCTAACCCTACCCTAACTCTAACCCTAAGCCCTAACCGTACCCTAACTCCTTCTCTAACCCTACCCTACCCAAACTCTAACCCTAAACTTACCCAACCCTAACTCTAACCCTAACCTTACCCTACCCTAACAATAACCACATCCTACCCTAACTATAACCCAATGCTCTAACCCTTCCCTAACTCTAACCCTATGGTATCCCAACCATAACCCTAACTCTCCAAATAATATTTTAATGAAAGCTGCAAATTTTAAAATGTTTAACATGCCTTTCAGAAATATTTACAGTAGATTATGTGAGAATTTAGTGATTGGATTTACATATACTCTAAGTTGAGCTTTTTGGCACAAACTAAAATCTGTTTCCTCCAATTGATGGCTGTGTACTGTAGGTGCCAGGTAAGGTGTTTACAGCTGAATTTCAGCATTTTCTGGAGCCCAGAGGCAGGTCTGATGTAGATGCAGTGACTTCTGGAGAAGAAATCATAGCCTTTAGCCATCTCATGCATATGAGACGAGAACTCAACCATACAGAGAGATTTTATGGGTCTCCGCTCCTAATTTGAGGCATTTCATCTATTTATTCGAGCTGACTGTGAGCAAAATGAGAAGAAATAGGACAAGGGATACGGCTAAATGGTCTCTACAGTGTTTCATCGCTCCACAAATGTATAGAGAGTCATCAGATGTGGCATGTTGGGCTAATGATGCAGACCAAATGAACAAGCTTGGCCTGTGTGCCACCCGTTACTCTACAAGGGGCGTACAATCCAATGTCTCCGCCATCATTCCGCTCTTGTGTACCGTGTTCCAGCATCTGCGACAATAAATCCTGACCTGTCCAAACATATTCTGCACAGTCACTTTATATACTGCACACACTTAAATGTGCAATTGCCTTTGGAGAAGTCAGTAATTGTTTTCCTAATTAACCACTTCAGCTCTCACAGCTTTGGACAAGCGTAATTGTTACGGCCTATTTATCTGGCAATAACTTTGTCAACACCTAACATTACACAGTATGTAATACATACATCTTTTTTATCTTTTTTTCCAGGACACGCAAGGCTTTCCTTTGGTATTTTTTTGGAAAAATGTTATTTTTTATTTTTTATGCAATATGATTTTATTTTTTATGCAATCTATAGTAAAACTGTAACAAGTAAAAAATAACAAAAGTAAATGTAGCACTGACCCCCGAAAGAGCTGCTAGTTTGGATTGGGCCTGCACTCTTCTGAGAATCCCCACTAACTTAACTTGATCCCCTTGGCACAGCTGTGGTGCAATGCAATATAGTACAATATAAAACAATGTAAAGTACCTGTATAATACCCTCAGGATCATCTGGCTCCACCTGGTGGGGAAAACAGCATGCCACACAACTGAATACTTAACCAGAAATACTTTTACTGCAAGTATATTATAACAGGTGGTTACAGAGATTGCACTGTCACCCCAACGTAGGATGTCAGTACAATATATATCAACAGACAAATACAATATGAAAGATATATATATTCTATGTATCTAAACCTGGGAGCTCCCGCTACTTTAAAAGTTATACGTGAGGCCTCACTAAAAGTACTTTCTCCCGTATCTTCTTTCTTCGCTAGCTAGAAATTACTCCTCTGATATTTGTAATCCAAAAGGTAGGTGAAAGTTAGCTTAAGGTGCTCCAGGTATAACTCCAAGAACGTATACACAATGCTTGGGCACTAAAGTGAAGTAGGCCTCAAGCCTGCTCAGTGTCAGTTGCTCTGGCGCTCCTCCGTGGAACTAATGAGTCCAGTGGAGCCTGTAAATGAGTCTAACTGCGTGCAGCAAATTAACAAATGGTGGGCCGTAACCCGCTCACCAACTGGATCGGAGTTCTGGGTGATGACTTTGATCCGGTAACTGCAGCTTGCTTCTGTATCAGCTGGGCCAGATGCTCTGTGTCACTCCACTGGATGGATCTGGTCCTCCGATATCCTGATGAGCGTCTCTGGGCCTTGTCAATCCGGTCACCGGCTCTCAGGCTCCGTCAGATCACCTCGCAAACAAGCAGGTGATGACTGTCTGTCGCTGTCTCCGGGAAGCCTCCTCACAGATCCGCACAGGCAGGCAACGTGATCCCAAGAGGCCTAATATGGCCGCTGCGGTTCTTTTTATACCCTACCCAGCATGCACTGTATAAGAGAGTGTTCATGGGTAGGTCACACAGACTCCTGGGTAAAAAGGTCAACCTTCCAAATCAAAACACAGTCACTTCCTGTAAGAGTCTTTTGGTTTTGTTCAGATATAATAACACACAAGTGCATTACCCATTTTTTAGTCACTAGATGGCTCTAAGTGCAGAACCACATTAATGTCTACAGACTTAACAGTGACATATACATTATCACATCAATAGACAAAGATGTTACCGCTACATAAAAAACAAAAAACAAAACTAGTGTTACTGTAGATAAAAAGTATGAATTTAAATTTCTATAAAATAAAGTAGTTCAATTTGTATTTTCTATAGCTTGTCCAATTTAAAAGAATGCTAAAATTATAATTATGGTATTGCAATGTTATTTACAAATAAATTAAAAGCTTTTATCAATTTTGCAGTTTTTTTACGCAGTATTATTTTATTTTTTGCAGTCCATAGCCAAAGAATAACAAAACGAAAAAATCACACACTTTGATCAGAGTCAGTTAAAAAATAAAATCATTGTTACTGTAGATATGAAGTACAAATGTTAATTTCTATAATATAGTTGAATTTTATTTTTCATTTATATAATGTATACTATTTAAAATTATGCTAAAATTATAATTCTGGTACAAAGCATTGCAAAATACATACATAAAGGCTTTTTTTATCAATGTTTGTACTTTTTTAATGTGACACAAAAAAATGTAATAAAAAAAAAAAAGGGGAAAAAAATGTAATATTAATGATTTGAAAAATCAGGGAAGGAGGGGAGGGAGGATGTAACTAGGGCTGATTGGGGTAAAATAAGTGCAGGGCTTAAGTAGGATCAAATTTTATTTAAAAAAAAAAAAATGCCCATGGAATATCCAACAAGCCCATGGGGCCCTTTTTACAAGTACTTATCGCCCTCTGAGCAGAGACGGCCATGTGTTCAGGAAGCAATCCTGCAGGAGGCCATCCCCCTGCCAATCCAAGTTGGGGATTGGTCAAGGCTCCTTAAGATACCCCAGGCAGCCCCACCTCTCTTCTCCTCCTCACCTTCTAGCACTTTCTAGAAGGAAGAGGGAGGTGACAGTGAAGTGATGCGGCCTGTGAGTCACCAGCTGTTACCCAGCTAGGCCCTAAATTGACCTACTTTGTCAACAAAAATCCTCACTCTAGAGCCTACCTAACTGGAGGGTGCTACAGTGACATGATAGCATCACGCAGTTTCTGCAGATTTGTTGGTTGCACATTCATGATGCAAATTTTCCATTCCACGACACCACAAAGGAGATCTGGTGAGTGTGGAGTCCATTGAAGGACAGTGACCTCTTTGTCCAGTGGTGAGATGATTGGAGCTTTGTGACATGGTGCATTATCCTGCTGGGAGGAGCCATCAGAAGATGGGGACACTGTAGTCATAAAGGGATGGACATCGTCAACAACAATACTCAGGAAGGCTGTGGCATTTAAATAATGCTTAATTGGTACTAAGGGGTCCAAAGTGTGACAAGAAAATATCCCCCACACCATTACACCACCAGCCTGAACCATTGATACAAGGCAGGATGGATCCATGTTTTCATGTTGTTTACCCCAAATTCTGACCATCTGAATATCGCAGCTGAAATCAAGACTCATCAGACCAGGCAATGTTTTTCCAATCTTCTATTGTCCAATTTTGGTGATCCTGTGAGAATTGTAGGGTCACTTTCCAGCTAACAGGAGTCTTCTGTTGCTGTAGCCCATCTGCTTCAAGGTTGGATGTATTGTGCGTTCAGAGATGGTATTCGGTATACTCTGGCTGTAACGAGTGGTTATTTGAGATACTGTTGCCTTTCTATCATCTTGAACCAGTCTGCCCATTCTCCTCTGACATCAACCAGGCATTTTCCTCCACACAACTGCCGCTCAATGGATATTTTCTCTTTTTTGGACCATTCTCTGTAAACCCTGTAAAATGGTTGCACGTGAAAATCCCAGTAGATCAGCAGTTTTTGAAATACTCAGACCAGCCCGTCTGGCACCAAAAACCATGCCACGTTCAAAGTCACTTAAAAGAGAAGGTCCACCTTCGCTCGTCTCTCACTGCCCCCACCGCCATCCTCTGTCAGGGAATCTGGAAGTGAAGCGTTGTGGCCTCACTGCCCGGTTTCCTACTGGGCATGCGTGAGTCGCGTTGTGCGTTTTCACTGGTCCATCAGAGGAAAATCAGGGGTGCGTGTTATACACCGATCCCCTGCCGTTGTGAGGCTCCGGGCGGCTTTCAGCTGCCTTCGGCCCTTTTCATCGGCTTTCGGCCACCTTCGGCCTTTCTCGCCAGCTTTCTGTTGCCTTTGGCCTTTCTCTGCAGCTTTCGGCCACCTTTGGCCCTTCTCTGCAAATTTCGGGCGCTCTCGACCACTTCTGGCCGTTCTCGGCGGCCGAAAGCTGACGAGAACGGCCGAAGGCGGCCGAAAGCTGCCGAGAAAGGCCGAAGGCGGCCAAAAGCTGCGAGAACGGCCAATGGCACCAATTTTCAAACTGCAGTGACACTGATATGTCGCTGTAGTTTAACTGCAGCCTGTGCAAGGCTGCAAACGTCACTGTAAAGGCTGCAGATGGACGCTGCAAATGACACTAAGAAGGCTGCAAATGACACTGACAAGCATGCAGATGGACGCTGTGCAAGGCTGCATTGATGGGCATTTAAATGTAAGTTTTTTTCCTATAAAACGTTTTTTTCCTTAAAATTTCCTCCTAAACTTTGGGTGCGTGTTATACGCCGGCGCGTGTTATACGCCAATAAATACGGTACCTTCTGTAAATTTTTGGATCAGTGATTGGCTCACTTGTTACTATTGTGGCAGAAATAATAAGGCACTGCACACGCTCAGTTGATACTTGAGCCCACACAATCCTTGGGGACTGCGGGTCAACTGTAAGAAATTCCTTTGCGCTTTGGCAATGTTCAGCATCATACTAATTTGTCCCACCATGCTCTTTAGATTCCACGGGGGATTGCTTATGTCCAGGCTGTGGAATATTGCCAAACACACTTGTTATAATGTTGTCAATGTCTAAATGTCACGAGGTAAGTATAAATGTATTAACCTTGAAATGGAACTTCTATTTCATGCCGGTCCGTTAATTAAAAATGACTCAGGGTGAGCGCGCAGCGCATTTACCGCCTCAAAGGCTATTTACAGATTAATGGAAATTTAATTAACAAATAATTAAATGTAAGCGCCGTTGTGTGTTTACTGACATTACAAGGTCTCGTTAGGAGTTTTGTCTGCTGTCTTAGCGCGTCTGGGTTCTTCTCGTTCCTACAAAACTCCAATGACGCAAGCGAGTCAATTAAGGGCTTATTTATAAAAGGTCAAGCTTCAAATTTTTGTTCTTGGGATACAGCAACATTGTTTCCGGTTTGTAAAGCTACCAAATTCCCACTACATGCAGTACATGGATGTTCACTGGTCATTTGAAGTTTAAAGAGACAATGATCTTCTAAGCCTCGTGGTAGGCTGGTAACTTACTGAAGAAACATGAAGAAGAAGGAAGGGGGTCTATCCAAGGACTAAATCAACTAGCCCCGACATGCAGGTAGACTGGAATATACCAATTACAATCATGAAAATAATAGGTTGTAGTTACACTGAATTACCACTAGATGTCAGTATCAAGATATTTATACATAATGAAATCCAATGGAACAGTGATGGATATGTATACACGATATGTGTATCCAAAACATAGCAATTAACTTCTTTTATTTGGTCCTCTTTTGTTTATTAAAAAAGAAGTATAAGCAAAGCTTTTTTGGCCATATTTCCCTTGTGGGTCAAAGTGCACTTACTTGTGCTCTCCTGTGACCCAGACTCAGCTGATAGCAAGCTATTGCATACTTCCCAACTTTTTGAGATGGGAATGGGGGACACTTATTAGCAAAACTATGTAGATATAGGACACACCCCCTGCCACGGCCCAATTAACCACTTCCGGACCGCCCGCCATGGTTATACGTCAGTACCTTGACGTTGAATACCGTTGTTATGGCAGCAGATAGCTGCCATAACTCCAGTATATTCTTAAATGGCGGGCGCTCCGCTTTGAGATAAAAGTGGTCTCCGCAGTGGATTCCCCGCTAGATCACTTTTATCAGCGGCGGGAGAGGTCCCCCCCCCTCCTGCTGCATTCCAGTTGTCTCCGCTGCTTACTAGAGTCGTCGGTATCGACGGAGACAATCCGATCCTTTCTCCTCAGAGACTGTGAGTCGAGTGAGGGAATGATGGTCACCACTCAACTCAATGCCGTTGGATGATGGAAGCGACGTCAATCGACTTAAAGAGACTTTTTTTATTTAATTTTTTTTATTGCATTTAAAGCGGTGTTTCAGCAAAAAAAAAAAAAAAATTAAAAGTCAGCAGCTAAAAAAAAAAGTAGCTGTTGACTTTTTCATAAGTACACTTACCCTCCCAGGGAGCCCGAGATGTCGGTCGTGGAGGCCGAGATGTCCCTCGGCGCTCCGGTCCCAGCACCGCCATCCTCAGTAAGGGGATCGTCGCGCGGCCTACTGCGCATGCGCGAGTCGTCGCGCGGCGCTTTGTGAATGGGGAACGCGATGTGTTGTTGGACACACAGTTCCCATAACACACCGCGCCCCATTCACTAGAAGACGGCGCTAGGAGCAGAAGACAGAATAGCTCAGTGGAAAAGGCAGATTAGGAAGATCTGCCTAGCAACAGCCATTTCTGGTAAGTAAAAAAAAAATATATATATTTTTTTTTCATTTTAAATGTTTATTAACATTTTTATCAATTTTTGTTTTTCAGGGTGGCCCTCCACTTTAAGTGTAAATATGAGATCTGAGGTGTTTTTGACCCTGTATCTCATATTTAAGGGGTCCTGCCATGCTTTTTTTCTATTACTTTTTCTTTTTTCGATTACAAGGGATGTTTACATTCCTTGTAATAGGAATAAAAGTGAGCCCAAATTTTTTTCTCAAAGGCACAGTGTAAAAAAAAAAAAAATAAATAAAAAAAAAATGTTAAAGCGCCCCGTACCTACATGGTCACGCGCAGAAGCGAACAAATACGTAAGACACACCCGCATATATAAACAGTGTTCAAACACACATATGAGGTATAGTCGCGATCGTTAGAGCAATAATTCTAGCAAAAGATCTCCTCTGTAACTCAAACCAAGTTACTCTCAAAACCAGGTTTTACTCTCCTTCAGCCCCCATATCCAATCACTGGCTAAATCCTGCCGCCTTCACCTCCACAACATCTCCAGAATTTGACTCTTCCTGACTAATGACACCACAAAGCAACTCACTGATTATTTCCTCCTTGCCTACTGCAACTCTCTCCTTAATGGCCGACCCTTAAGCAGGCTCCTCCCCCCTTCAGTCTATTATGAATGCTGCTGCTAGACTAATACACCTCACTAATCGATCTGTGACTGCCGCCCCTCTCTGCCAATCCCTTCGCTGGCTTCCCCTACCCCACCGTGTAAAATTCAAAATACTAACCATAACATACAAAGCCATCCACAACATCGCCCCCATCTACATCACCAACCTCATCTGCAGATATCCCCCAAATCGTCCCCTCCGCTCCTCCCAGGACCTCCTGCTCTCTATCTCCCTTGTTACCTCCTCCCATGCTTGCCTTCAGGACTTCTCCAGAGCCTCTCCCATCCTCTGGAACTCCCTGCCCCATTATATCCGATCAGCTCCTACCCTGTCCACCTTTAGGAGATCCCTGAAAACTCATTTATTCAGGGAAGCCTCTCCTACACCCAACTAACAACAACTGCTAGACATGGGAACCGTCAAAAAATGTGTTTTGTTTTGTTCCGTTCCGTTTCGTATACAAAAAAAATTCGTAATTCGTGTACGAAATTTTATTTGGATTCGTAATAAATACAAATTTTGTACGAATTGTTATGAATCGTTAATATCGTTACGAATCTTTACGAATCGTTACAAATCGTTAATATCGTTATGAATCTTTACGAATCGCTACGAATCGTTACGAATATCTTATTTCACACTTCCTCTGAGTGATTGGTGAACAATAGACAATAGACTTGTGTTATGTAACGTTAATACGTTTTCGGATAATTCGTTATTATTCGTAGAGTGTCGATATTCGTTATACTGAATCTCGAATTCATTCGAATCATTCGTTATATCCGCTATAATTTCTTTCATATTAGTTGAAATTCGTCATTTGGTAGTTTGGAGTCGTATAATTTGGATCCGAAATTCGTAAACGAAATTTCGTAATTCGTACAGAATTCGTATTCGTAAAAATTCGTAATTCGGATTCGTACAAAACTAATCGCACATGTCTAACAACTGCCCCTGAGCCACCCCCATCAAATCAAAGCAGCTATTACCTTTTGTGCCACCACCCCCTCCCTTTAGAATGTAAGCTCCATGAGCCGGGCCCCTCCTGTACCTTTTGTATTGAACTGTACTGTAATGCCCCGTACACACGGTCGGAAAATCCGACCACCAAATCCATCGGATTTTGTCCGACGGATTTAGTCCGACACTGGTGTTGCATACACACGGTCGGACAAAGTTGTCGGAAAATCCGATCATTCTGAATGTGGTGACGTTTGTTGGCTACGATGGGACTACGTAGAGGCTAGTAGCCAATAGCTTTGGTCTTGTAATGTGATCTGAGCATGCGTGGCACTTTGTCCGTCGGAATTCGCTACACACTATCGGAATTGGTGTGATCGGACTTTGTTGTCGGAAAATTTATAGAGCAGGAGATACAACTTTGTCCGTCGGACAATCTGATGGAAACTGTCCGATGGTGCCTACACACGGTCGGAATTTCCGACAACATTGTCCGATAGGACAGAATCCATCGGAAAATCCGACCGTGTGTATGGGGCTTAATTGTGTTGTCCCCCCTATACATTGTAAAGCGCTGCGTAAACTGTTGGTGCTATATAAATCGTGTATAATAATAATAATAATATTAATAATACTGTATGTGAGAAATATTTGAATCGGGCCGGTAGGCAAGTGGTAATTATATTTACTAAACACAGAAATTAACAAATAAATCTAAAAAGAAATGTCTTTTTTTTCTTTTTTTTACAATCAACTTGTATTTAAATTTCTGTTGTCCTTTACACCTGTGTCTGGGAATGGGGCTATTCCGGAATGTATCTACCCATATACAGCAATATATTGTGATTAATTTTAATGAAGGGGAAGAAAATTTATTTCTAATCTGAAGATAACGAAGCAGATAAAATTGATGTACGCACGTCAGGATTAAATCCTTACATGAAAACAACGCTCAGCGACGATGACATTCAGGTTCCTTTGTCAAAGTGAAAAACGTGTTCGCCTCCAACCGAGCGCAATAATTGGATTACTATCTACTTTAAATCTTTAATCCTGGCTGATTTAGTGAGATAAATCTCCCGTAAATACTCTTAATACCCGACTTAACCTTAAAAACAATCAGCGAGATTAAATTAAAGAGCCAGGCGGACGTGAGGAAGCAGAGTTGGCGCTTTTCCCATTTGTGTGCTGGAAAAGGTTTCAGGTTGGCGATAGATGGATGGGGGGGGGGGGCACCGAGGAACAAGACTGGAAATGAGCATTAAATATTTTGATACAATGTATCAAAAAATAAAAAGGTGGTATGGTGGGTAGAGGTCACAGTGACCTTGGAAAGGCAATTTTTAAATATTCCATCACACATGTTAAAATCTGCTCTTACCCTAGGGCAGGGATATGCAATTAGCGGACCTCCAGCTGTTGCACAACTACAAGTCCCATCATGCCTCTGTCTCTAAGTGTCATGCTTGTGGCTGTGAGAGTCTTGCAATGCCTCATGGGACTTGTAGTTCTGCAACAGCTGGAGGTCCGCTAATTGCATATCCCTGGCCTAGGTTCACATCTATGCAGTTGGGGTTTATGCAGTTTCCAGGTGCCTTTTTCTGCTGTGCGTTTTTTATACACTTTTTTTTTCCCCTTTAACTTTATTGCAATCCTAAGACCCCCATGTGATAGAACTGTGCAGGTCATAGGTCTCCCAAATGGAGACATTTGTGGTCTATTGGACCTCCAATACTGTATCTCCCCTGCTTTCCACTGAAGCTAATCAAGCACAGATTGTGCTTGATTAGCTGCATCCTCAGTTACAGTAGCTGGGAAATGATAACTCTGTACCCAGAAGTGATTGAAGCAGGGAGAGGAGCAGGTTGTATGCTCTGGTGCCCGCTCTTCTCCTCCCCAACATCCCAAGACCCCCATGTGATAGAATTGGGCAGGTCACAGGTCCTCCTAATTATTATTATTATTATTATATAGGTTTTATATAGCGCCAACAGTTTGTGCAGCGCTTAACAAAATAAATGACTGAACATACGGAGCTGCGACTCGGCTTGGGTGCCCCCATAGCAAGCTGCTTGCTGTGGGGGCACTCGTCAGGAGGGAGGGGCCAGGAGCACCAAAGAGGGACCCGAGAAGAGGAGGATCGGGGGCTGCTCTGTGCAAAACCAACTTTGCAGAGGTTAGTATAACATGTTTGTGGTTGAACTGAATGGACTTGTGTCTTTTTTCGGCCTAACCAACTATGTAACTATGTTTGTTATTTTTAACAAAAAAAAAAACAAGACTGAACTGAAGCAGAGCATGAACCCTTCCCTTCAGAGACTGGGCCGCAGGGCAGAATTCCAACATGATAACGACCCCAAACAAACCTCCAAGACCACCACTGCCTTGCTAAAGAAGCTGAGGGTAAAAGGTGATGGACTGGCCAAGCATGTCTCCAGACCTAAACCCTATTGAGCATCTGTGGGACATCCTCAAACGGAAGGTGGAGGAGCACAAGGTCTCTAACATCCACCAGCTCTGTGATGTCGTCATGAAGGAGGGGAAGAGGACTCCAGTGGCAACCGGTGAAGCTCTGGTGACCTCCATGCCCAAGAGGGTTAAGGCAGTGCTGGAAAATAATGGTGGGCCACACAAAATATTGACACTTTGTGCCCAATTTGGACATTTTCACTTAAGGGTGTACTGACTTTTGTTGCCAGCGGTTTAGACACTTTTAATGGCTGTGTGTTGAGTTATTTTTGAGGGGACAGCAAATTCACACTGTTATACAAGCTGTACACTCACTACTTTACATTGTAGACAAGTGTCATTTCTTCAGTGTTGTCACATGAAAAGAAAAAATATTTACAAAAATGTGAGGGGTGTACTTACTTTAGTGAGATATTGTATATCCAATTTTTTTTAACAAAGACATGTAGTAGAATACATTTTGGCTTAAATATATGAAGACATTTTTTTTATTAGATATGATTGTTTGCTATTGGTTTATAGCAAAAATGTGTTTTTTTTTTGTTTTTGTTTTATTTATATAATAACAATAAAAAACAAACACAGAGGTGATCAAATACCACTATAAGAAAGCTCTGATTTTTTGAAAAAAGAAATATTTAAATTGAATTTGGGTACAGCGTTGCATGACCGCGCAATTACCAGATAAATTAGCAGCCTGGGCTCTGCTGGGGGAATAAAGTACTATAGCTTTTTTCTTCCCTCGCAGTCTTTTTTTTTTCAACTTTACTTAACATTTTACAGTTTTACAGTTCACTTTTTATAATTTTCTGTTCAAAACGCTTTGTTGAAGGCTGGGAAAGATTACAGGCATATCGGCTGTTGCAGCAGCTTTCATAGCACAATAGAATTTGGAACAAGAGTAGGTTCCTAATGATATAATCATACGAGTCCGAGCAAAAAAAGTGCTAGGACGCAATCAAATAGATTGAAACGAAGAATCGTATTAATGATGGACCAGTGGGAGACTGCCATAGATCCACAGGAGTTGGCATTAAGGTGAAAGAATGGAGACGAAAAGGGCAGAGGAGGGAGGGGAACATCCAGAGGTAATGGCATTCGAAGTGGGGGGGGGGGGGGGGGGGGGAATACAATGGCGCTAGACATGTGCAACTTGTTTCGTTTTTTTTTTTTTTTTCGTTTTCCGTTAAAATTCGTTATTTGTTCATTCGTTATCGTACGAATGAACGAATGATTCGCTAAAAAAATTTAACGAATAACGAATTATCGAATCGAACAAATATGAAAAACAACGAAAATCCGAAATAACCAAATTAGAAACAACGAAACTACAAAAGAAGAAAATCCGAAAAAACGAAAACAGGAACAACGAAAATCAAAATGAACGAAAAAAATCGTACATTCGTAACTTTTTTTTTCGATTCGTAATTTTCCGTGTCTCTTACAATGTAATAACAGCATACACATTACATAAAATTATGAATTATGCTCCGATTACGAATCTACGAAAACAATGTTACGAAAGTACGAATAAATCAATCTTACGAAAGTACGAATGTAACTAAATCTACGACAATACGAATTTGGAATAAACGAAAATTAAACGGAAAAACGAATCAACGAAAAAAAAACTCTTACGAAAATACGAATCGTTACGAATACGAACACCGACGACTTACGAAATTACGAATCAACGGAAACGAACAGAAACTAAACGAAAATAAACAAATTTTTATATTGTGCAAATGTCTAAATGGCGCTAAGGTTCAAGCAGCGTTGAGTCAAACTCAACTGGCAGAAAGTGCTGTATCCAGAGTTGCCAGATTTTTTTGTGTAGCGGTGACACTTTTGCAAGGTGTCCGCTATGTGTAAATTTAGTTATTTTTCTCTCAGAACAGTAAAGGGATTCTGAGAGTTAATTATGTAGGTTAACTTTGGCATCAGTTTGACTGGGCTGTGCTCGGGTTCTGCCTGGTCATGTGTACAGTTAGGTGCACATGACAGGTTCAGAACCAGGCCTGGTTGGACGTTTTGACTAGGGATGAGTAGACATGTGCACAATAGAAAAATTAGTTTAGATTTGTTTTGTTTCTGTTCGTTTCCGTTGGTTCGTAACGATTCGTAATTTCGTAAGTCGTCGGTGTTCGTATTCGGACTCGTTCGTATTTTCGTAAGAGTTATTTTTTCGTTGATTCGTATTTCCGTTTTTTTTCGTATTTCAGTCTAAATTTCATTTATTCGAAATTCGTATTTTCGTTATATTTCGTATTCGAACACATTCGTATTTTCGGAAGAGCTATATTTTCGTTGACTTGAAATGATTCATATTTCTGTTAATCTAATTTTCGTTGATTCGAAATTCGTATTTTCGTAGATTTAATTACATTTGTACTTTCAAGAGATTGATTTATTCGTACTTTCGTAACATTGTTTTCGTAGATTCGTAATCGGAGCATAATTCATCATTTTACGTAATGTGTATGCTATTTATATGTTTAAGAAACAAAGAATTTCTCTCTCACAAGTCAGAACTTAACTCAAAAATCCACCAAAACGTTATTTCGTATTTTCGTTGTTTTGATTTCCTTTTTTCCGAATATTCGTAATTTCGATTTTTCGTTCATTTTGATTTTCGTTATTTTTGAATCTTTGTTCAGTATTTTCGTTGTTTCTGTTTTCGTTTTTCGGATTATCATTCTTTCGTAGTTTCGTTGTTTCTAATTTAATTATTTTGTATTTTCGTTGGTTTTTCAGATTCGTTCTTTTCGATAGTTTGTTTTTTGTTCATTCGTACGATTACGAATGAACGAATAAAACAAATTCGTAACTCAACGAATTGCACATGTCTAGGGATGAGCTTCGAGTGTTTGACTCGAACATTGCTTGTTCGCCTGTTCACCGAACAGCGAACAATTTGGGGTGTTTGCGGCAAATTCGAAAAGCCGTGGAACACCCTGTAAAAGTCTAAGGGAGAAATCAAAAGTGCTAATTTTAAAGGCTTATATGCATGTTATTGACATAAAAAGTGTTTGGGGACCTGGGTCCTGCCCCAGGGGACATGTATCAATGCAAAAAAAACTTTTAAAAACTGCTGTTTTTTCGGGAGCAGTGATTTTAATAATGCTTAAAGTGAAACAATAAAACAATAAAAGTGTAATACTCCTTTAAATTTCGTACCTGGGGGGTGTGTATAGTATGCCTGTAAAAGGGCGCATGTTTCCTGTACTATAACTGTCTCTGTACAAAGTGTCATTTTTGCAGGAAAAAAAGCTATTTAAAATCACTCGCGGCTAATGAATTGCCGACTCCCGTAATACAGAGAACACGAACCCCACGTCTTTTTTTTTTTTTAATTTGACCCGGGGTTCCCCTTAATATCTAGGTTTCCGTTACATCGTCACTGGGGAAGCCCAGCTTCCCCCTTGCATTGCGTCAGAGGGGGCGGGGTCAGATGACGAGTGGCCCGGTCCTCCTCTGCTAAGACGGGATTCCCTCAGTGTCTCCATGGAGACAGGATGCGCTTCGCTGGACCCCGGAGAAGAGATCACCCATCGCTGGATAGCAAGAGTGGATTACCACCGCTGAAATCTTTTTTTTTATTATTTTTCTTTTTAATAAAGGACTTTTCCCAACGGTGTCAGTGTGTTTTTTAACTATTTTTTACACTTTCTTTGTGAAATGGTAGGGGTACTTTTGTACCCCCTTACCATTTCAAACAGGGGGGGGGGGCTTCCAGATTCTGATAAGCCCCCTGCCCGCAGACCCCCACAACCACCGGCCAGGGTTGTGGGGATGAGACCCTTCTCCTCATCAACATGGGGACCCCCAAAGCATCCTCCCAATGTTGAGGGCATGTGGCTTGGTACGGATCAGGAGGGGGGGGCGCTCTCTCGTCCCCCCCTGTTTTCCTGCGGCCTGCCAGGTTGCGTGCTCGGATAAGGGTCTGGTATGGATTTTGAGGGGGACCCCACGCCATTTTTTTTTTAAATTTGACCCGGGGTTCCCCTTAATATCCATGCCAGACCTTAAGGGTCTGGTATGGATTTTGAGGGGGAACCCCACGTAATTTTTTTTTTAAATTTGACCCGGGGTTCCCCTTAATATCCATACCAGACCTGAAAGGCCTGGTAATTGAATTTGGGGGGAACCCCACGCTTTTTTTTTTTTTTTTTTTTATCAATGACTTTCAATGACTGTTCTCTGTATTATGGGAGCCGACAAATCATTATAGCCGCGAGTGATTTTAAATAGCTTTTTTTTCCTGCAAAAATGACACTTTGTGCAGGGACAGTTCTAAGCACAGGAAACATGCCCGCCTTTACATGCATACTATACACACCCCCAGGTATGAAATTTAAAGGAATATTTCTCTTTTATTGTTTCACTTTAAGCATTAAGCATATACAAATATATAAGGGGTCAGTAGATTGCTTTAAGAAAGGCCTGGATACTTTCCTAAATGTACATAATATAACTGGGTACTGACATTTATAGGTAAAGTTGATCCGGGGAAAATCCGATTGCCTCTCGGGGGGATCAGGATGGGATTTTTTTCCCCTGCTGTAGCAGATTGGAGCATGCTCTTCTGGGGTTTTTTTTTTTGCTTTCCTCTGGATCAACTGTGGGTATAGAATTGGGTATATTGGATTGTACGATATTTTTTATTTTTATTTATTATTTTTATTTTTTTGTGGTTGAACTGGATGGACTGGATGGACTCTTTTTTTCGGCCTAGCTAACTACCGTATTTATCGGCGTATAACACGCACCCACGACTTTCCCCCGATTTTAAGGGGGAAAAAGTGCGTGTTATACGCCGATAAATATGGTATGTAATTATGTAACTATGAAATTATTAAAATCACTGCTCCTGAAAAAACAACCGTTTTTAAAACTTTTTTTTGCATTGATACATGTCCCCTGGGGCAGGACCCAGGTCCCCAAACACTTTTTATGACAATAACTTGCATATAGGCTTTTAAAATTAGCACTTTAGATTTCTCCCATAGACTTTTACAGGGTGCTTGCGGCTTTTCGAATTTGCCGCGAACACCCCAAATTGTTCGCTGTTCTGTGAATAGGCGAACAGGCAATGTTCGAGTTGAACATGAGTGGCACAGGTAACACAGTTTTTGACCTTGTGCATATTGAGGGACTTCCATGCCAATGCTATCGTTTTTTTAGCTGAGGTTGTAATTTAGTAGGAGAAGTTTAAACGAGGGGTAAACAGTTCAATCTAGACATGTGCACAACAAAAAAATTTGTTTATTTTCGTTTCGTTTTTTTCGTTTCCGAAAAAAAATCGTTTTTTTTCGTTTCGTTTTTTTCGTTTCCGTCGATTCGTAACGATTCGTACATTCGTAAGTCGTCGTTGTTCGTATTCGTAACGATTCGTACATTCGTAAGTCGTCGGTGTTCGTATTCGTAACGATTCGTAAGAGTTATTTTTTCGTTGATTCGTTTTTTCGTTAGTTTAATTTTCGGACGCATTCGTATTTATTCGTACATTCGTAACATTCGTAGATTCGTAATCTGAGCATAATTCATAATTTGATGTAATGTGTATGCTATTATTACATTTTAATAATTTACGAATCGAAAAAAAAAGTTACGAATCGAAAAAAAAAGTTACGAATCGAAAAAAAAGTTACGAATGTACGAATTTTTGGTTTCAATAGAGACACGGAAAATTACAAATCGAAAAAAAAAAGATACGAATCGAAAAAAAAGTTACGAATCGAAAAAAACAAAGTTACGAATCGAAAAAAAAGTTACGAATGTACGAATTTTTTGGTTCAATAGAGACACGGAAAATTACAAATCGAAAAAAAAAAGAAAAAAGTTACGAATCGAAAAAATAATAATTTACAAATCGAAAAAAAAGTTACGAATCGAAAAAAAAGTTACGAATGTACGAATTTTTTGGTTCAATAGAGACACGGAAAATTACAAATCGAAAAAAAAAAAAAAAAAAAGTTACGAATCGAAAAAAAAAGTTACGAATCGAAAAAAAAGTTACGAATGTACGAATTTTTTTGTTCAATCCATTTGAAGCACGTTTAGAAGCACCATTGTAAGGGACACGGAAAATTACCAATTCAACAAAAAAAAAAAAAGTTACGAATGTACGAATTTTTTCGTTCGTTTTAGTTTTTCGGATTTTCTCGGATTTTCTTCGGATTTTCTTCGGATTTTCTTCATTAGTACATTCGTTGTTTCTAATTTGTTTTTTTTTCGGATTTTCGTTGTTTTTCGGATTCGTTCGATTCGAATGATTCGTTGCGAACGAACGAAAATAACGAAAAAGAAACGAAAAACGAAAAAAAAACGAAACGAATTGCACATGTCTAGTTCAATCTCAGTATTTGCGGACGATACTAAGCTAAGCAGGGAAATAACTTCTCCGCAGGATGTGGAAACCTTGCAAAAAGATCTGAACAAATTAATGGGGTGGGCAACTACATGGCAAATGAGGTTCAATGTAGAAAAATGTAAAATAATGAATTTGGGTGGCAAAAATATGAATGCAATCTGTACACTGGGGGGAGAACCTCTGGGGGATCTAGGATGGAAAAGGACCTGCGGGTCCTAGTAGATGATAGGCTCATAATTCTCCCACTCTACAAGACTCTGGTCCGGCCGCACCTGGAGTATGCTGTCCAGTTCTGGGCACCAGTCCTCAGGAAGGATGTACTGGAAATGGAGCGAGTACAAAGAAGGGCAACAAAGCTAATAAAGGGTCTGGAGGATATTAGTTATGAGGAAAGGTTGGGAGCACTGAACTTATTCTCTCTGGAGAAGAGACGCTTGAGAGGGGATATGATTTCAATTTATAAATACCGGACTGGTGACCCCACAATAGGGAGAAAACTTTTTTGCGGGAAGGGAGTTTAACAAGAAACGCGGCCACTCATTAAAATTAGAAGAAAAGAGGTTGACCTTAAACTACGTAGAGGGTTCTTTACTGAGAGAGCGGCAAGGATGTGGAATTCCCTTCCACAGGCGGTGGTCTCAGCGGGGGGCATCGATAGTTTCAAGAAACTATTAGATAAGCACCTGAACGACCGCAACATACAGGGATATACAATGTAATACTGACATATAATCACACACATAGGTTGGACTTGATGGACTTGTGTCTTTTTTCAACCTCACCTACTATGTAACTATGGTTGTAAAGGCCGAAGGTTTTTTTTTACCTTTATGCATTCTATGCAATTCTAGTGCAATCAGTGCTATTTAAATGCACTGATTCCTGTGTAAATGACATTGGCAGTGAAGGGGTGAACCACTAGGGGGCGGGGAGGGGTTAAGTGTGACGTGTGTGTTTTTTTTACTGTAGGGGGGCGTGGCTTGGCGTTCAACATCACTGATCGTCTTTCCCGATGACAGGGAACAGACGATCAGTGACAGCGTCACTAGGAAGCGTGGGGAGAGTTTGTTTACACATACCTCTTCCCGTTCTTCAGCTCTGTGACCCGATCGCGGGACACCAGCGGAGATCGAGTCCGCGGGTCCCGCGGCCGGGGTCACGGAGCTCAGGACCGAGTCGTGAGCGCGCCGCCGGTGGGGCACTCGCGACCCAGGGCTGGGCTCTTAAAGGGCAACGTACCTGTACGTTGATGTGCCCCAGCCGTGCCATTCTGCCAACGTAAATGTGCAGGAGGCGGTCCTTAAGTGGTTAAGATCACTTTAAATTGTGCAGTCGGGAGGTCTGGAGGCCTTTGATTTAGAAGATTGACTGAGGGGTCAGGAATGATAGACTTGTCCAAGGCCATTGAGGATAAGGAAAAGACCTCAGTCCAAAATGTGTGTACTATAGGGCACTCCCACCATATGTGGAACTCCGTGTTTTGCTGCCTCTAAAGCCGTCGGGGGCATCACTTTTTTTTTATAGATCACAAATGCCGCGTACACACGGTCGGAATTTCCGATGGAAACAGTCCGATGGGAGCTTTTCATCGGATTTTCCGACCGTATGTATGCCCATCGGTCTTTTTCTGTCGGAATTTCCGACGGACTTTAGATTGAGAACCCGTTCTTAATTTTTCCGACGGAAAACCTTTCTATCGGATTTTCCGATCGTGTGTATGCAATTCCGACATGCAAAATTCCGACCCTTAAGGGTCTGGTATGGATTTTGAGGGGGAACCCCACGTAATTTTTTTTTTAAATTTGACCCGGGGTTCCCCTTAATATCCATACCAGACCTGAAAGGCCTGGTAATTGAATTTGGGGGGAACCCCACGCTTTTTTTTTTTTTTTTTTTATCAATGACTTTCAATGACTGTTCTCTGTATTATGGGAGCCGACAAATCATTATAGCCGCGAGTGATTTTAAATAGCTTTTTTTCCTGCAAAAATGACACTTTGTGCAGGGACAGTTCTAAGCACAGGAAACATGCCCGCCTTTACATGCATACTATACACACCCCCAGGTATGAAATTTAAAGGAATATTTCTCTTTTATTGTTTCACTTTAAGCATTAAGCATATACAAATATATAAGGGGTCAGTAGATTGCTTTAAGAAAGGCCTGGATACTTTCCTAAATGTACATAATATAACTGGGTACTGACATTTATAGGTAAAGTTGATCCGGGGAAAATCCGATTGCCTCTCGGGGGGATCAGGATGGGATTTTTTTCCCCTGCTGTAGCAGATTGGAGCATGCTCTTCTGGGGTTTTTTTTTTGCTTTCCTCTGGATCAACTGTGGGTATAGAATTGGGTATATTGGATTGTACGATATTTTTTATTTTTATTTATTATTTTTATTTTTTTGTGGTTGAACTGGATGGACTGGATGGACTCTTTTTTTCGGCCTAGCTAACTACCGATTCGTAACGATTCGTACATTCGTAAGTCGTCGTTGTTCGTATTCGTAACGATTCGTACATTCGTAAGTCGTCGGTGTTCGTATTCGTAACGATTCGTAAGAGTTATTTTTTCGTTGATTCGTTTTTTCGTTAGTTTAATTTTCGGACGCATTCGTATTTATTCGTACATTCGTAACATTCGTAGATTCGTAATCTGAGCATAATTCATAATTTGATGTAATGTGTATGCTATTATTACATTTTAATAATTTACGAATCGAAAAAAAAAGTTACGAATCGAAAAAAAAAGTTACGAATCGAAAAAAAAGTTACGAATGTACGAATTTTTGGTTTCAATAGAGACACGGAAAATTACAAATCGAAAAAAAAAAAGATACGAATCGAAAAAAAAGTTACGAATCGAAAAAAACAAAGTTACGAATCGAAAAAAAAGTTACGAATGTACGAATTTTTTGGTTCAATAGAGACACGGAAAATTACAAATCGAAAAAAAAAAGAAAAAAGTTACGAATCGAAAAAATAATAATTTACAAATCGAAAAAAAAGTTACGAATCGAAAAAAAAGTTACGAATGTACGAATTTTTTGGTTCAATAGAGACACGGAAAATTACAAATCGAAAAAAAAAAAAAAAAAAGTTACGAATCGAAAAAAAAAGTTACGAATCGAAAAAAAAGTTACGAATGTACGAATTTTTTTGTTCAATCCATTTGAAGCACGTTTAGAAGCACCATTGTAAGGGACACGGAAAATTACCAATTCAACAAAAAAAAAAAAAAAAGTTACGAATGTACGAATTTTTTCGTTCGTTTTAGTTTTTCGGATTTTCTCGGATTTTCTTCGGATTTTCTTCGGATTTTCTTCATTAGTACATTCGTTGTTTCTAATTTGTTTTTTTTTCGGATTTTCGTTGTTTTTCGGATTCGTTCGATTCGAATGATTCGTTGCGAACGAACGAAAATAACGAAAAAGAAACGAAAAACGAAAAAAAAACGAAACGAATTGCACATGTCTAGTTCAATCTCAGTATTTGCGGACGATACTAAGCTAAGCAGGGAAATAACTTCTCCGCAGGATGTGGAAACCTTGCAAAGAGATCTGAACAAATTAATGGGGTGGACAACTACATGGCAAATGAGGTTCAATGTAGAAAAATGTAAAATAATGAATTTGGGTGGCAAAAATATGAATGCAATCTGTACACTGGGGGGAGAACCTCTGGGGGATCTAGGATGGAAAAGGACCTGCGGGTCCTAGTAGATGATAGGCTCATAATTCTCCCACTCTACAAGACTCTGGTCCGGCCGCACCTGGAGTATGCTGTCCAGTTCTGGGCACCAGTCCTCAGGAAGGATGTACTGGAAATGGAGCGAGTACAAAGAAGGGCAACAAAGCTAATAAAGGGTCTGGAGGATATTAGTTATGAGGAAAGGTTGGGAGCACTGAACTTATTCTCTCTGGAGAAGAGACGCTTGAGAGGGGATATGATTTCAATTTACAAATACCGGACTGGTGACCCCACAATAGGGAGAAAACTTTTTTGCGGGAAGGGAGTTTAACAAGAAACGCGGCCACTCATTAAAATTAGAAGAAAAGAGGTTGACCTTAAACTACGTAGAGGGTTCTTTACTGAGAGAGCGGCAAGGATGTGGAATTCCCTTCCACAGGCGGTGGTCTCAGCGGGGGGCATCGATAGTTTCAAGAAACTATTAGATAAGCACCTGAACGACCGCAACATACAGGGATATACAATGTAATACTGACATATAATCACACACATAGGTTGGACTTGATGGACTTGTGTCTTTTTTCAACCTCACCTACTATGTAACTATGGTTGTAAAGGCCGAAGGTTTTTTTTTACCTTTATGCATTCTATGCAATTCTAGTGCAATCAGTGCTATTTAAATGCACTGATTCCTGTGTAAATGACATTGGCAGTGAAGGGGTGAACCACTAGGGGGCGGGGAGGGGTTAAGTGTGACGTGTGTGTTTTTTTTTACTGTAGGGGGGCGTGGCTTGGCGTTCAACATCACTGATCGTCTTTCCCGATGACAGGGAACAGACGATCAGTGACAGCGTCACTAGGAAGCGTGGGGAGAGGTTTGTTTACACATACCTCTTCCCGTTCTTCAGCTCTGTGACCCGATCGCGGGACACCAGCGGAGATCGAGTCCGCGGGTCCCGCGGCCGGGGTCACGGAGCTCAGGACCGAGTCGTGAGCGCGCCGCCGGTGGGGCACTCGCGACCCAGGGCTGGGCTCTTAAAGGGCAACGTACCTGTACGTTGATGTGCCCCAGCCGTGCCATTCTGCCAACGTAAATGTGCAGGAGGCGGTCCTTAAGTGGTTAAGATCACTTTAAATTGTGCAGTCGGGAGGTCTGGAGGCCTTTGATTTAGAAGATTGACTGAGGGGTCAGGAATGATAGACTTGTCCAAGGCCATTGAGGATAAGGAAAAGACCTCAGTCCAAAATGTGTGTACTATAGGGCACTCCCACCATATGTGGAACTCCGTGTTTTGCTGCCTCTAAAGCCGTCGGGGGCATCACTTTTTTTTTATAGATCACAAATGCCGCGTACACACGGTCGGAATTTCCGATGGAAACAGTCCGATGGGAGCTTTTCATCGGATTTTCCGACCGTATGTATGCCCATCGGTCTTTTTCTGTCGGAATTTCCGACGGACTTTAGATTGAGAACCCGTTCTTAATTTTTCCGACGGAAAACCTTTCTATCGGATTTTCCGATCGTGTGTATGCAATTCCGACATGCAAAATTCCGACCCTTAAGGGTCTGGTATGGATTTTGAGGGGGAACCCCACGTAATTTTTTTTTTAAATTTGACCCGGGGTTCCCCTTAATATCCATACCAGACCTGAAAGGCCTGGTAATTGAATTTGGGGGGAACCCCACGCTTTTTTTTTTTTTTTTTTATCAATGACTTTCAATGACTGTTCTCTGTATTATGGGAGCCGACAAATCATTATAGCCGCGAGTGATTTTAAATAGCTTTTTTTCCTGCAAAAATGACACTTTGTGCAGGGACAGTTCTAAGCACAGGAAACATGCCCGCCTTTACATGCATACTATACACACCCCCAGGTATGAAATTTAAAGGAATATTTCTCTTTTATTGTTTCACTTTAAGCATTAAGCATATACAAATATATAAGGGGTCAGTAGATTGCTTTAAGAAAGGCCTGGATACTTTCCTAAATGTACATAATATAACTGGGTACTGACATTTATAGGTAAAGTTGATCCGGGGAAAATCCGATTGCCTCTCGGGGGGATCAGGATGGGATTTTTTTCCCCTGCTGTAGCAGATTGGAGCATGCTCTTCTGGGGTTTTTTTTTTTGCTTTCCTCTGGATCAACTGTGGGTATAGAATTGGGTATATTGGATTGTACGATATTTTTTATTTTTATTTATTATTTTTATTTTTTTGTGGTTGAACTGGATGGACTGGATGGACTCTTTTTTTCGGCCTAGCTAACTACCGATTCGTAACGATTCGTACATTCGTAAGTCGTCGTTGTTCGTATTCGTAACGATTCGTACATTCGTAAGTCGTCGGTGTTCGTATTCGTAACGATTCGTAAGAGTTATTTTTTTCGTTGATTCGTTTTTTCGTTAGTTTAATTTTCGGACGCATTCGTATTTATTCGTACATTCGTAACATTCGTAGATTCGTAATCTGAGCATAATTCATAATTTGATGTAATGTGTATGCTATTATTACATTTTAATAATTTACGAATCGAAAAAAAAAGTTACGAATCGAAAAAAAAAGTTACGAATCGAAAAAAAAGTTACGAATGTACGAATTTTTGGTTTCAATAGAGACACGGAAAATTACAAATCGAAAAAAAAAAGATACGAATCGAAAAAAAAGTTACGAATCGAAAAAAACAAAGTTACGAATCGAAAAAAAAGTTACGAATGTACGAATTTTTTGGTTCAATAGAGACACGGAAAATTACAAATCGAAAAAAAAAAAAAAAGAAAAAAGTTACGAATCGAAAAAATAATAATTTACAAATCGAAAAAAAAGTTACGAATCGAAAAAAAAGTTACGAATGTACGAATTTTTTGGTTCAATAGAGACACGGAAAATTAAAAATCGAAAAAAAAAAAAAAAAAGTTACGAATCGAAAAAAAAAGTTACGAATCGAAAAAAAAGTTACGAATGTACGAATTTTTTTGTTCAATCCATTTGAAGCACGTTTAGAAGCACCATTGTAAGGGACACGGAAAATTACCAATTCAACAAAAAAAAAAAAGTTACGAATGTACGAATTTTTTTCGTTCGTTTTAGTTTTTCGGATTTTCTCAGATTTTCTTCGGATTTTCTTCGGATTTTCTTCATTAGTACATTCGTTGTTTCTAATTTGTTTTTTTTTTTTTTGATTTTCGTTGTTTTTTTTCGGATTCGTTCGATTCGAATGATTCGTTGCGAACGAACGAAAATAACGAAAAAGAAACGAAAAACGAAAAAAAAACGAAACGAATTGCACATGTCTAGTTCAATCTCAGTATTTGCGGACGATACTAAGCTAAGCAGGGAAATAACTTCTCCGCAGGATGTGGAAACCTTGCAAAGAGATCTGAACAAATTAATGGGGTGGACAACTACATGGCAAATGAGGTTCAATGTAGAAAAAGGTAAAATAATGAATTTGGATGGCAAAAATATGAATGCAATCTGTACACTGGGGGGAGAACCTCTGGGGGGATCTAGGATGGAAAAGGACCTGCGGGTCCTAGTAGATGATAGGCTCATAATTCTCCCACTCTACAAGACTCTGGTCCGGCCGCACCTGGAGTATGCTGTCCAGTTCTGGGCACCAGTCCTCAGGAAGGATGTACTGGAAATGGAGCGAGTACAAAGAAGGGCAACAAAGCTAATAAAGGGTCTGGAGGATATTAGTTATGAGGAAAGGTTGGGAGCACTGAACTTATTCTCTCTGGAGAAGAGACGCTTGAGAGGGGATATGATTTCAATTTATAAATACCGGACTGGTGACCCCACAATAGGGAGAAAACTTTTTTGCGGGAAGGGAGTTTAACAAGAAACGCGGCCACTCATTAAAATTAGAAGAAAAGAGGTTGACCTTAAACTACGTAGAGGGTTCTTTACTGAGAGAGCGGCAAGGATGTGGAATTCCCTTCCACAGGCGGTGGTCTCAGCGGGGGGCATCGATAGTTTCAAGAAACTATTAGATAAGCACCTGAACGACCGCAACATACAGGGATATACAATGTAATACTGACATATAATCACACACATAGGTTGGACTTGATGGACTTGTGTCTTTTTTCAACCTCACCTACTATGTAACTATGGTTGTAAAGGCCGAAGGTTTTTTTTTACCTTTATGCATTCTATGCAATTCTAGTGCAATCAGTGCTATTTAAATGCACTGATTCCTGTGTAAATGACATTGGCAGTGAAGGGGTGAACCACTAGGGGGCGGGGAGGGGTTAAGTGTGACGTGTGTGTTTTTTTTACTGTAGGGGGGCGTGGCTTGGCGTTCAACATCACTGATCGTCTTTCCCGATGACAGGGAACAGACGATCAGTGACAGCGTCACTAGGAAGCGTGGGGAGAGGTTTGTTTACACATACCTCTTCCCGTTCTTCAGCTCTGTGACCCGATCGGGGGACACCAGCGGAGATCGAGTCCGCGGGTCCCGCGGCCGGGGTCACGGAGCTCAGGACCGAGTCGTGAGCGCGCCGCCGGTGGGGCACTCGCGACCCAGGGCTGGGCTCTTAAAGGGCAACGTACCTGTACGTTGATGTGCCCCAGCCGTGCCATTCTGCCAACGTAAATGTGCAGGAGGCGGTCCTTAAGTGGTTAAGATCACTTTAAATTGTGCAGTCGGGAGGTCTGGAGGCCTTTGATTTAGAAGATTGACTGAGGGGTCAGGAATGATAGACTTGTCCAAGGCCATTGAGGATAAGGAAAAGACCTCAGTCCAAAATGTGTGTACTATAGGGCACTCCCACCATATGTGGAACTCCGTGTTTTGCTGCCTCTAAAGCCGTCGGGGGCATCACTTTTTTTTTATAGATCACAAATGCCGCGTACACACGGTCGGAATTTCCGATGGAAACAGTCCGATGGGAGCTTTTCATCGGATTTTCCGACCGTATGTATGCCCATCGGTCTTTTTCTGTCGGAATTTCCGACGGACTTTAGATTGAGAACCCGTTCTTAATTTTTCCGACGGAAAACCTTTCTATCGGATTTTCCGATCGTGTGTATGCAATTCCGACATGCAAAATTCCGACGCATGCTCGGAAACAATTCAACGCATGCTCGGAAGCAATAAACGCCCCTTTTTTAGTGCAGTCGAACGTTTTTAAGGCGTGGTGTTATTGACCGTCGGAATTTGGTGTGATCGTGTGTAGGCAAGACAGTTTGAGCGAAATTCCGTCGGAATTCCGACGGGAAAACCATCAGAGCTTTTTCCGATGAGAATTCCGACCGTGTGTACGCGGCAAAAGAGTTTCACTCAACATTTTAAGAAGGGGGGGTGGGGATGCATATTGAATTAGTGGCCCTCGTCATGCAAGGTCCATCTTAATTATTCTTCAAGACAGGTTTACCTCTACAGCTTTATTTATGTCTGTGACACAATTATCTCCGAAGTGTCTTAATTCATAAATTGCTTTGAATTATCTTCAGGTGTTTCCAGCTATTATACCGAATTAGCCAATTTATTACATCTCAACAGGGGCCGTCAGGTTCTAATTGATATTATAAAGGATCTGTCACCATGCTGGGAGTAGATTCTTATTGATTTGGAAGCACAAGTCATTTTTTATCAATAGACGAATAAACAAATGATAAGATCGTTAATGGAACTTTCATGAAGAATAAAGCATTGTGAACGGGCAGCCGGAAGCACTGAAGAAACTTTCTGTAGGTAAAGATTCAATGGAAGGTTTACCTTTTTCTTTACAAAATTTACAATAGACCTCTGGAAAAAAAAATAAAAATGATGTATAGACATGTGCACAACAGAAAATTTTGTTTATTTTCACTTCGTTTTGTTTCTTTCGTTTCCGTTGATTCGTAACGATTTGTAAATTCGTAAGTCGTCGGTGTTCGTATTCGTAACGATTCGTATTTTCGTAAGAGTTATTTTTTCGTTGATTCGTTTTTTCGTTAGTTCAATTTTCGTTTATTCGTTTATTCGAAATTCGGACGCATTCGTATTTATTCGTACTTTTGTAACATTCGTAACATTCGTAGATTCGTAATCGGAGCATAATTCATAATTTTATGTAATGTGTATGCTATTATTACATTTTAAGAGACACGGAAAATTGCGAATCGAAAAAAAAAGTTACGAATGTACGAATGTTTTCGTTCAATCCATTCGAAGCACGTTAAGCAGCGCCATTGTAAGAGACCCAAAAAATTACGAATCGAAAAAAAAAAAAAAAAAAAATTACGAATGTACAAATTTTTTCGTTCAATCCATTCGAAGCACGTTAAGCAACTCCATTGTAAGGGACACGGAAAATTCCGAATCGATAAAAATAAAAAATAAAGTTGAGAATGTACGAATTTTTTTCGTTCAATCCATTCGAGGCACGTTAAGCAGCGCCGTTGTAAGGGACACGGAAAATTACCAATTCAACAAAAAAAAAAAAAAAAGTTACGAATGTCCGAATTTTTTCGTTCATTTTGATTTTCGTTGTTCCTGTTTTCGTCTTTCGGATTTTCTTCTTTCGTAGATTCGTTGTTTCTAATTTTTTTTTTTTTCGGATTTTCATTGTTTTTCTGATTCGTTCGATTCGAACGATTCGTTATTCGTTAAAATTTTTAGCGAATCGTTCGTTCATTTGTACGATAACGAATGAACGAATATAACGAAAAAAACGGAAAACAAAAAAAACGAAACAAATTGCACATGTCTAATGATGTATATGTTGCAGTTTGTCAGTAGTATTAGGACAGCAAACGTAATACCTTTCTCACAAAAAATTGGGTATGGGATTTTTAAACCGTTAACAGATAAACGTATAATTCCATATACTGTTAAAATTATTTAAACAGTTTATTGAATTATACAATTAAAATATTCCATAATAAAAGCCAGCATTGTGTAAACATGGTCTTATTAACTTCATTTTATTACAGTGGTGTATAAGATAACAGTCCCAACATGTTTCGCCCAGAGGGTCTTCTTCAGGGCAGGACAACCACATCATACTTTAACGGGGTTGTAAAGGTAAAAGTTTTTTTTTTCACCTTAATGCATTCTATGCATTAAGTTGGAAAAACATCCGACAATACCGGCCCCCCCAGCCCCCCCGTTTTACTTACCTGACCCCTCGAAAGTCCCACGCTCGCCCCCGACATCCTCTTCGCCGCTCACCCTGGCCATTGATTGGTTACAGTGGATGGATTGAAAGCAGCACAGCCATTGGCTTGCGCTGCTGTCAATCACATCCAATGACGTGGCGTGCGGGGGGCGAGGCCGAGTGATACAATAAGCGGCTATGGCCGCCGGCTGTATCACGGGAGCGTGCCCGCAAGTACTCCACACCATGTGAGGGAGCTCGCATGAAGGTGTGGAGTCCTTGCGGGGGGGGGGGGCGAGACAGCCGCCGAGGGACCCCAGAAGACCAGGTTTGGGGCCACTCTGTGCAAAACGAGCTGCACAGTGGAGGTAGGTATAACATGTTTGTTATTTAAAAAAAAAAAATAATTGCCTTTAGTGATCCTTTTTTATCGTATTGAAGAAACAGAACATAATAAACAACTTGGCAATAACATGATGATATTAAACAAATTATTACACAGTGAGCAAAAATTACAATATTAATATCTGAGATGTTAGCCGAGCCGGTTGTCGCAGCGGTTGTGTACCCCTGAAGAAGCTCCCCTGGGCGAAACATGTTGGTACTGTTGTCTTATGCACCACTGTGATAAAATGGGGACAACAAGACCATGTTTACACAATGCTATTTCTTTTTTTATGAAATATTTTATTTATACAATTCAATAATATAAATATATTCAGTAAACTTTTTTAATAATTTTAACAGCATATGGAATTATAAGTTTAGCACCTTAAAAATCCCATACCCATTTTTTGTGCGAAATATTGGTAATGTGGATTTCATGAACCAATTACCAAAACTACCAATGCAATTCCATAGTTTTAATACCATTTAAACCAGCCAGTGGATTTTTTTTTTCATCTCCTTTAACAAGGTGACATTTTTTTCCTTGTATACCATGTAGCTGTGAAATGGGCATTAACATCAAATTACAAATAATGAATCTTAAACCTGAACTTGAATCTGCTGAATCTGAAGCTGCCTTACCTTTTTCCTCCTCCATCAACATGTGAATACAATTCTTAAAAAAATATTTCTATTTTCAATATGCACCTTATTTTAGATCCAGTGGTATCATGGCTGGGTTTCTATGCTTCTCTGATGAGCCTCCGTCATAAACGGTCAAGTCATAAACAGTCTAGAGAATAGTTTGAGGAATATACATCTGTCAGATTGGCAGTAGTGATCTATATTGACCCAGAGCTGAACCTTCATACAACTCAAACTCTAAACACTGTGGCACACTGTTGGAGGATGTGGTACTATGAAGAGCAGGAAAATCTGCAGCAAGCTAGTGGGTATTGCAGGGAGCTGGTTGGCACTGTGGGAGGTTGGAGGGCATTGTGTGGGCTAAGGGGGCACTGTGAGGTTGAGGGGGGCTGCAGCCCACCATAGGTGGGTGACACTGTAGGAAGTTAGGAGATCTGCAGCTAGCTGGAGGCCTTGGAGGAGTGAGGCTCTGGCCCAGAAGCAGTCCCCAGCCCCTTGGGTAAGAATGACTCCCCTAGACAGTAGCATCTACCTTGTCATGGTAATTGGATCAGGGTGTTGGTGCTACCTGTGTGGCTATAAATGCTGGGGCAAGTTCCTGACACTCATTAGAACTGAAGAAGTGGCTTGGACAAGCTAAGAAACATCTTCAGTATTTTGGAACAAGTCCAATTGAATGCAACTAACTGCTACTAGATATAATATGACCTAGATAAGTTAGAACCCTTCACAGAGATATGGTGTCCATTTTCCTTCTAAACCTGTAGCTATTTTCTACAGCTTGTATAGACATTTAGCGAGCTCCTACCGGCACAACACTTTACACCTGTCGATCTTCTACCTGGGGATCCCTTCAAAAAGATATGGTCCCCATTGCCCAGAGAGATGACCACAGTGTCCTGCAAACCTGTGGCTATTTGCTACAGCTTGTATAGACTTTTAGCAACCTCCTACCGGCACAGCACTTTACATCTGTCCCTCTTCTACCTGGGGATCCCTTCAAAGATATATGGTCTCCATTGCCCCAAGAGATGACCACTGTGTCCTGCAAACCTGTGGCTATTTGCTACAGCTTGAATGGACTTTTAGCAACCTCCTACCGGCACAGCACTTTACATCTGTCCCTCTTCTACCTGGGGATCCCTTCAAAGACATATGGTCTCCATTGCCCCAGGATATGACCACTGTGTCCTGCAAACCTGTGGCTATTTGCTACAGCTTGTAGAGACTTTTAGCAACCTCCTACCGGCACAGCACTTTACATCTGTCCAGCTTCTACCTGGGGATCCCTTCAAAGAGATATGGTCTCCATTGCCTAGAGAGATGACCACTGTGTCCGGAAAACCTGTGGCTATGTGCTACAGCTTGTATAGACTTTTAGCAACCTCCTACCTGCACAGCACTTTACATCTGTCCAGCTTCTTCCTGGGGATCCCTTCACAGAAAATACGGTCTCCATTGCCCCAGGAGATGACCACTGTGTCCTGCAAACCTGTGGCTATTTGTTACAGCTTGAATGGACTTTTAGCAATCTCCTACTGGCACAGCACTTTACATCTGTCCAGCTTCTACTTGGGGATCCCTTCAAAGAGATATAGTCTCCATTGACCCAGGAGATGACCACTGTGTCCTGTAAACCTGTGGCTATTCGTTACAGCTTGTATAGACTTTTAGCAACCTCCTACCGGCACAGCACTTTACATCTGTCCAGCTTCTACCTGGGGATCCCTTCAAAGAGATATGGTCTCCGTTGCCCAGAGAGATGACCACAGTGTCCTGCAAACCTGTGGCTATTTGCTACAGCTTGTATAGACTTTTAGCAACCTCCTACCGGCACAGCCCTTTACATCTGTCCAGCTTCTACGTGGGGATCCTTCTGGTGTCATCCAGCAGCTCTGTGACCCTATATCTCCTGATGGGCTAAACATCTCTCACTGGTGGCATGACGGATCCACTTACATCATGACATGATAGATTTTGTTACATGCGCCTCAGATTTTTAATTTATTAAAAAGACCCTGGCACAGCACATTGCTGATGCTGGAGCAAAACCAAGGAGGAGGTTCTGAACACTTTCATGTTTTTCTGGATGAAAGCCTTCATATTAATTATCAGATAAATAAAGGTGCAAACATATTTTGTGCTCCTTTTATATGATGTACCTTACCCATTAATAATAAACTCCTACCTTTTCATAGTTGGAAAACATTACCCTACACAATTTGCTGGTGCTTAATTATATTCATTAGACCATTTGTGCAGCCTTTGCCGGGAATTTAAGCTTTTTATGCACTCACCCTACAATAGATGAATTTAAAAAGGCATTTTTTTTTGTGCTAGGTGTTTTATAGCATGAAAAGTCCAATGATAAAAGCCTTGAGCAACGCAGTGCGAGGTTTTATCTAAGCGTACTCCTGGACTGAGTGATATGCTTGAAAACATCTTTGTAGAAAAAATCCAAATATCTTTTTTTAAAGGCAAACATGACCTTTGACCTTTTTTTTTTTTCCTTTTATAATCCCCCTTTGACACTTTATAAAATCACTTTAAGATAGCGGTCTGAAGGATCCTGGGATTTTGAGTATGTGCCCGAGGAAGATGGCAGAATGTTTGTTCATACAAAAGATGTTTTGTAGACAGTGTTAAAAGAATTGATCTGTAAACCTGGAGTTCTTCCATCTTTTTTTTGGCGGACAGTCACTGTGAGGAGAAATCGAGAGTTTTTGCTTCATCTAAACCAGTGGTCTCCAAACTGCGGCCCGGGGGCCAGATGTGGCCCTTTGCTTGCTTTTATCTGGCCCTTGGGACACTACTTTATCCACTGATACCAACAATGGGGCATAATTACCCTCACTGACACCAATGAATAGGGCACATTTGCTCCCAATGACACCAACGATGGGGCACAATTCAACCCACTGACACCAACAAAAGGGCACAATTCCTTCCAATGACACCAATAATGGGGCGCAATTTCTCCCGCTGAAACAAACAATGGGACGTTATTTGTTCCCACTGACGTCGACACCTTTTCTACTCCCACTGGCCAAAATCTGGCCCTCTTGAAGTCTAAAGGACAGTAAACTGGCCCTTTGCTTAGAAAGTTTGGAGACCCCTGATCTAAACCATTTAAAAAAAAGGCAATATAAAGAATTTTGGCAAAATTTTGACATTTGACAAATGCCTTTTCATCAATGGAGGCAAAATAAAAGAAGAACACTTATGCGGCCTACACACGGTCGGACTTTCCATCGGATATTCCGATCGTAGGTGGGCCTCATCTGACTTTTTTTTTTTTTTTTTAATTCTGACGGACCTAGAAATAGAACATGCTTTAAATATTTCCGATGGAATCAATTCCTATCGGGAAAACCGCTCCTCTGTATGCTGTTCCGACGGACCAAAAACGGTGCATGCTCTGAAGCAAGTACGAGAAGGCAGCTATTGGCTACTGGGTATTGAACTTCCTTTTGCTAGTCCCGTCATACGTGTTGTACATCACCGTGTTCTAGACCGTCGGACTTTGGTGTGATCGTGTGTAGGCAAGACAGTTTCAGCGGAACTCCGTCGGAAAAACCTTCAGAGTTTATTCCGACGGAAAAAACAGTGTGTACGCAGCATTACTTCCTTCCCTTCCCCTATCTATTTAAAAAAAAATATATTCATTAGAGCTGTTACTGATTAAAATTTTCGTGTTCGATTAATCCATTTTTTTTTAATCGACTAATTTCGATTAATTATAGCGCACATACAGATCCAACTACTTTTAGCTGATCTCCTTGCATTGCAACTCTGCATTAGTCAGTGGTAAATGTGGTATACACTATATACAATCACCCGACACTAGTTAGTTTCCACAATCCATGACTTAACTTCACAGTTCACACAAATACAGCACTGACGTTAGTCATTTATTTTCCCACAGTAGGGTGACAATCCCTCCACCTCCGGTCTAACTAATCGCTCTCACCTTATGTCATTAACCCCTGTGCAAACAGGTGGTCATGCAAGCGGGTATCAAAAGGGTTAACACGGACCATAAACTTCTCTCATGTCTCCTTAGATCTCAGCATGGACACTTTGGAAAAAAAAAAATTCTACTCACCTTTTCAGGTCTGTTGCTAGGAGGCCCCTCGTAATCTGCCTCTTCCTCTTCAAGGCACCTGACGTCATATCCCTCGGTGCCCGTGCTCGCTAGTGCTCCTGGGAGATGTCTGTCATCATTTCCCATGGGTCACTGGGCAGCGCTGAGGGCTTCGTTGCCATCACAACGGGGACGGGCACTTCTGATGATGCCGCCCGTTGTGATGGCAACGACAGAAGTGTATGGCACCAGAGCCCGGAAGATAGTGCTTGTGGGCCTCACATGCCCACAAGCAAGATGGAAAGTGCCAAGAAGAAGGAATAAAACTTATCATGCTCAATTAAATCGGCAATCGAGCAGCGATTAAAAAAAAAAATGTGAGTGCTAGTAATAAGTCTTTAACCACATTATGACCAACGCACACAGATGTATGTCGGTAGAATGGCACGGACAGGCATAAGGGCGTACAGGAACGTCCCTTTGAATTTGCCGCCATTCTATTCACGTGCGTGCCGCCGGCAGCACGCGCGTGTGCCTGTCGCCAGCTCCATGAGTCGGGTCTCAGGTCCCTCGGACTCGATCCCCGTGGGGATACCCGCGATCGTCTCACGGAGAGTCAGAATGGGAGAGCTTATCAGTGTCGTGTAACACACAGCCCCTCCCCCTACAGTTAGAACACATCCCTAGCACACACTTAAGCCCTCCCTAGCCCCCTAGTGGTTAACTCCTTCACTGCCAGTGTAATTTTTACAGTAATCAGTGCAATTTAATCACACTGATCGCTGTAAAAATGACAATGGTCCCAAAAATGTGTCAAAATTGTCCGATGTGTCTGCCATAATGTCTTGTCACAATAAAAATCGCTGATCGCCACAATTACTTGTAAAAAAAAAAAAATATTAATAAAAATGCCATAAAACTATCCCCTATTTTGTAAATGCTATAACTTTTGCGCAAAAAAAAAAAAAAAAAACAATCAATAATCGCTTATTGCTATTTTTTTTTACCAAAAATATGTAGAAGAATATGTATCGGCCTAAACTGAGCAAAAAAAATTGATTTTTTTATATATTTTTGGGGGATATTTATTATAGCAAAAAGTTAACAATATTGCGTTTTTTTCAAAATTGTCGCTCTTTTTTTGTATAAAGCGCAAAAAATAAAAACCGCAGAGGTGATCAAATACCACCAAAAGAAAGCTCAATTTGTGGGAAAAAAAGGACGTCAATTTTGTTTGGGAGCCACGTCGCACGACCGCGCAATTGTCAGTTAAAGCGACGCAGTGCCGAATCGCAAAAAGTGGTCTGGTCTTAAGCCAGCAAAATGGTCTGGTCTAAAAGTGGTTAAAAATGGTGGTTAAAAATAGATATTCATCCAAAAAAAAAATTGTTTTCACGGTTGGAACTCCGCTTTAATGTGGTTTAGTCCTTCTCTGGACTTCACTAGACATTGGACATTTTTCTAAATGAATTACTCTCTACATATTTAGAATAACTAATTTGATCTTATGATATTGCTATTTTAAAGCCCCACTGGGGAAAACTCTTCCATAACATTTTCGTTTTTGGGGTGTGCAGCTTTTTTCATCTCCCTCTGATGTGTCTTCCCTATATTGTAGTCCTTCTCTGGTACCATTAAAGTCTGTAAGCTTTGGCTGTTTGTTTTTTACTATATCTATTTTGGATGAGGTACCAATATTTAAGCCCGCTTTCTATAATATATTTGCGTAGAGTCAGAATGGACTCTTTACCCAGCTTTCACCCACAGCAGAATCCAGAATCAGACGTGGCTACAGAAGCCTGAGCAGAGACTCAAACAGCTTTTTGGGTTCTGGTCCTGCTAGTTCCCGATCAAAGTAGACATGGGCGCCATCAAAAAATTTGTTTTGTTTTGTTTCGTTCCGTTTCGTATTAAAAAAAATTGTAATTCGTATACGAAATTTAATTCGGATTCGTACGAAATACGAATTTCGTACGAATCGTAAATTTAAACGTTTGTTAATTTGGATCGGAAGTTCGTAAACGAAATTTCGCATTTCGTACAGAATTCTTATGCATATTAACACCAGTCACGTTTCTGATTCTTTCTGTTAATTTGGAACGGAAATTCGTTTATGAAATTTCGTATTTCGTAAATGAAATTTCGTATTTCGTACAGAATTCTTATGCATAAACACCAGTCACGTTTCTGTTAATTTGGATCCGAAATTCGTAAATTAAATTTTGTATTTCGTACAGAATTCTTATGCATTATTAACACCAGTCACCTTTCTGATACTTTTGGTTTATTTGGAACGGAAATTTCGTATTTCGTAAACTAAATTTCATATTTCGTACAGAATTCTTATGCATAAACACCAGTCACGTTTCTGTTAATTTGGATCCGAAATTCGTAAATTAAATTTTGTATTTCGTACAGAATTCTTATGCATATTAACACCAGTCACGTTTCTGATACTTTCTGTTAATTTAAAACGCAAATTTGTTTACGAAATTTTGTATTTCGTAAACAAAATTTCATATTTCGTAAACGAAATTTCATATTTCGTAAACGAAATTTCATATTTCGTACAGAATTCTTATGCATTATTAACACCAGTCACCTTTCTGATACTTTTGGTTAATTTGGAACGGAAATTTCGTATTTCGTAAACAAAATTTCGTATTTCGTACAGAATTCTTATGCATAAACACCAGTCACGCTTCTGTTAATTTGGATCCGAAATTCGTAAACGAAATTTTGTACGGAATTCGTATGCATAAAAATTTGTATTTCGGATTCGTGCGAATGTACAAATTTCGAAAAATTCATACGAATTTCCGATTTGTACGAAACTAATCGCACATGTCTAGATCAAAGATGGGTCAATGTGCTGCCTGGGAGCACACACACCGCACACCCATGGATGCATATATGTAGTACAGTGTTTCTCAACCTTCATTCAATGAACCCTTTAAAATTATGCACAATCTTGAAGCACCCCCATTCGAAAATGTAGGACATCTAGGACACCCAACATTAGAGGTCATTTATTCTTCCAAAGCAAACACACCTTTGCACACTGGTACAGACTAGTATCCAGTGTTTGTCTTTCTCTCCCTCACTCGGCTAATCAGTGCTAATAAAGAGGGGCAGGGTAGAGGCAAACAAGGATGCTGTGCAGGCGCCCCCGGCTTCCTCCTTATCAATTGACATCATTGGTTATTAGGATGCCGGTGACTACAAGGTCGTAGAAGTTTGTAACGGTGCACACTGAAAACCTGAGGCTTTGTGTAACTGAAAGGCAGGCTTGATTAACCCACTGGCTTGTGTACAATTTTTAGGCGTATTTCCAAGGCACCCCTGACTAAACCACCTCAAGGCACCCCATGGTTCATGGGCACAATGGTTTAAAAAGTCTGGTGTAGCATGTGGGAGTTAAAACCCACCCTATGTGCCACTGCATATATGCATTGCGGGCATAGCGACAGGTTAAAATAAATGGGCACTCTCAATGCAACATGCATCAACGCACAAGAAACTCTTGTACAAGAGTAAATGTATATAGCCCAAATTATTTTGTAGGTTAGACAAACGTCTCTCAAACGTCGCCATTATGGAGCGTTGTATTAGCAGCGGAAGCTGTATTTGATGATATTAATATGATAATGTAGTAGGAACAGATGTGCAGGGTGAAACTAATAAAATAAAATAAAAGAGTAAATCACGCAAGGTCGTTAATGCGCGCAGTCTGTTATCCTTCAGCTCTCACTTATCCATTGTCCATTTCATTAACATTCAGCACGGTAGCGGCGATGATAGGTGAACGGGGGGAAAGGTGCGTTTTATTTCATATTTTATGTGTATTAAATAGTGTTTGTGAAGTGGTCCTTGGAGCGCCAGAAAGCTCGACTTCAACAGCTGCTGAAAAACATTGATCATATTCATATGTCCTTCTCCGCCAAGAAGGCCACTACCCCCCGGGACCGCGAGTGGCTTTACCGGACAATAAAACAACATATTTCGCTGCCTTTTACGCTTGTTGGTTTGAATACGTCCTGTTGAATGTCTCAAGTTGTAGCCATTATATTTCTAAGACCAACCTAAAGCTGCACTCTGTCCTGGGGACTCCCCCACCCCAACACACTAAATTCACTCCACATTTTTCACTCCTCACCATGCAGCACTAATGTGCATCCTTAACCGCTTCCCGACCGCCTAACATAGATATACTGCGTCAAAATGGCACGGGCAGGCAAAATCACGTGCCTGTACGTGATCCTATAAATGCCTGCCCGTGGGTCGCGCGCGAAGAACGGGGAGAGCTGAAGAACGGGGAGAGGTCTGTGTAAACAAACCTCTCCCCGCGCTTCCTACTCTGCCTGTCATTGATTGGCTGTTCCCAGTCATCGGGAAAGCCGATCAATGACGTCAGACGTCAGCCCCGCCCCCTAATGTAAAAAAACACACACGTCACAGCCCATAACCCCTCCCCTCCCCCTAGTGGTTAACCCCTTCACTACAACTGTCATTTATACAGGAATCAATGCATTTAAATAGCATTGATTGCTGTATAAATGACAATGGTCCCAAAAATGTCTCAAAAATGTCCGATGTGTCCGCCATAATGTCGCAGTCACAATAAAAATCGCTGATCACCGCCATTACTAGTAAAAAAAAAAAAATATTAATAAAAATGCTATAAAACTATCCCCTATTTTGTAAACGCTATAACTTTTGCGCAAAAACGAATCAATAATTGCTAATTGCGATTTTTTTTACCAAAAATATGTAGAAGAATACGTATCGGCCGAAACTGAGAAAAAAAATGTTTTTTTATATATTTTTTGGGGATATTTATTATAGCAAAAAGCAAAAAATATTGCATTGTTTTCAAAATTGTCGCTCTATTTTTGTTTATAGCGCAAAAAATAAAAACCGCAGGGGCGATCAAATACCACCAAAAGAAAGCTCTATTTGTGGGGAAAAAAAGACGCCAATTTTGTTTTGGAGCCACGTCGCACGACCGCGCAATTGTCAGTTAAAGCAACGCAGTGGCGAATCGCAAAAAGGGGCCTGGTCCTTTGGCTTCCAATTGGTCCGGGGCTGAAGTGGTTAAAATTAATTGTCAATTTATTATATTTTTTTCAATTCACTTCCATGATTTGTGCCTATATCTAATTTCACTTCCTTTCTTTAGGGGACGCGGCTTTGCATTGGCTCCTGGAAAATCTTGGTCAGCTTGACATGGCACGGGTCAGGTGCCATGTCAGGATTTCCCATAGAAGCCATTGTTAAATGTTACTGGAGCCATGCCATGTCAAGCTGACCAAGATGTCCCATAGAAGCCATTGTTAAATGTTACTGGAGCCGTGCCATGTCAAGCTGACCAAGATTTCCCATAGAAGCCATTGTTAAATGTTACTGGTGCCGTGCCATGTCGAGCTGACCAATATTTCCCATAGAAGCCATTGCTAAATGTTACTGGAGCCGTGCCATGTCGAGCTGACCAATATTTCCCATAGAAGCCATTGCTAAATGTTACTGGAGCCGTGCCATGTCAAGCTGACCAAGATTTCCCATAGAAGCCATTGCTAAATGTTACTGGAGCCGTGCCATGTCAAGCTGACCAAGATTGCACGACACTGCACATGCACGAGATTGGCAGGTGCATGCTGGGTAGCCAGCATGCACGGAATCCAGGAAGAAGGACACTGCGACTTCAGATGCCCACACTGGAGATGGCCGTGCTGTGCAGGAACTTCACAAGAAAACGATGCTGCACAAATAGAAAACTGGGCAAAGTTTGCAGTATACCTTTGTTACATTGCACGAGGCATGAGTATTCTAGGGTTTTTTTATTTTAAAAGTAATATTTTAGCCGGAACTCCGTTTTAAGGGCTCCTTTGCACTTGCATTGATTTTAAAACACATTAAAGAGCCTACAGCTTCAACATGCATTATTTATTTGTGTTTTTGATACGTCTGTGATGCTTTTTTGAAGCTTTAACCACTTAAGCCCCGGACCATTCGGCTCCCCAAAGACCAGAGCACTTTTTGCGATTCGGCACTGCGTCGATTTAACTGACAATTGCGCGGTCGTGCGACGTGGCTCCCAAACAAAATTGACGTCCTTTTTCCCCACAAATAGAGCTTTCTTTTGGTGGTATTTGATCACATCTGCGGTTTTTATTTTTTGCGCTATAAACAAAAAAATAGCACAATTGAACAAAATGCAATATTTTTTTAATTTTTGCTATAATAAATATCCCCCAAAAATATATAAAAACATATTTTTTTTACCTCAGTTTAGGCCGATACGTATTCTTCTACATATTTTTGGTAAAAAAAAAAAAAAAATCGCAATAAGTGTTTATTGATTGGTTTGCACAAAAGTTATAGCGTCTACAAAATAGGGGATAGTTTTATGGCATTTTTATTAATAATTTTTTTTTTTTACTAGTAATAGCGGCGATCAGCGATTTCTTTTTTTTATTGTGAGTGCGACATTATGGCAGACAGGTCGGACACTTTTGGCTCGATTTTGGAACCATTCACATTTATACAGCGATCAGTGCAATTAAAATTTACTGTGTAAATGTGACTGGCAGTGAAGGGGTTAACCACTAGGTGGCGCTGTAGGGGTTAAGTGTGTCCTAGGGAGTGATTCTAACTGTGGGGGGGAGGGGGCTGTGATCACCGCTCCCGATTAAAGGGGAAATGCTTGTTTACATCAGCATTTCCCCATTCTTCCTCTCGGGTATCACCATGGACATCGAGTCCGCGGGACCCGCAATCACACTCACGGAGGTCGCGGCACGCGCGCGCCCGCAAACCGCATTGACACCGCCCCACCCATCCATGAGTCCACCCCCCCTAAACTACATGCAGGGCAACGGATGCATGGATTCCAATGGGCGGGGGGGGGGAGTTGAAGCACTTGATTAGAGCCTGAGGCTCTAATAGGCTTCAAAAAAGGCTCACCCAGTAGTGTGACAATAGCGAATAAATATTCGCTATTTTCACACTGATCCTCCTCCCGGAAAATCAGGAAGCGGGTCCTGAGATCCGTCACACGATTGGCTGAAAGGACAGAGGATCCTATTGGACACCTAGGAGGAGGGAGGAGACATGCGGCGGTAGCTGCTGTGATGCAGAGGAGGAGGAGACGTGATAGAAGCCGCCGCCCATCGCCTGTAGGAGCGCTGCCCGCAACCTAGACAGGGTAAGTGTGGGGCTGGATGTCTGACCGACCGACACGAGACCCCCTGGGGGGTGGATGTTTGCGCCCCACCAAAAAAAAAAAAACAGCCGCCACTGCCCCCCCGCTGGTCAACCGGGGGAGGAGGTGGTTGTTTGCAGCCCCCCCAAAAAAAACACCAGCCCCTACTGCCTCGCAGGTAGTAGAAGGAAATGCCTGCAAGAGGAGCGCAGACTGCAATAAAAACCCAACAGTTGTTCAAAACATACTCACAAAGCATAAACCACATAACCATAAAATAAAAGAAAACATTTACATCGTCTTTATACTGATTGATGAGAAAGGTGGTGACACCTGGCCAGCAGAGGGCAGAGCTAAGAAGTGGGTTCGCTGCCTCACCCCAGAGAAGGTCACCTCTAGCTATTTGACTAATTTCTTGTAAAAAGCAGGAAATGTAAGCCGGGAATCGGATCATATCACGGTGACTGGATGTCCCAGTTGGGACGGAACTACGAACGCTCCCGAAATCACATTCGCACTTTACGTCAGACAATTGCAGCACTGACGTATCCTCATATCGAACATGCCGACCCCAATAGTGAAATGCATTTTCACCTCGGTGTGGAGGAAACATTTGACAAGGTCTCAATAGGACAAAACAGATGAATTGAAAGCTTTTAAGTACCAAACATTAACAAAGCTGTGTAGGGAAGAGAAATAACAAGACCTGTGAAAGTCCTCATTTCTCCAGGTCATGGAATAGCCAGTCAAGTTAGTTAAAGCGGTTCTGCACACACTTTTTTTCCTAAATCTCATTGCCTTCCAAATTAGACAATTCGTTTCGTTTTTTTTTTTTTCGTTATTTTCGTTTTTTTATCATTATTTTCGTTTATTCGTTTTCGTACGAATGAACGAACGATTTGCTAAAAATTTTAACGAATAACGAATCGTTCGAATCGAACGAATCCGAAAACAACGAAAATCCGAAAAAAACGAATTAGAAACAACGAATGTACGAAAGAAGAAAATCCGAAAAAAGAAAACAGGAACAACGAAAATCAAAATGAAAATGAATGAAAAAATTCGTACATTCGTAACTTTTTTTTTTAGTTGAATTGGTCATTTTCTGTGTCCTCTTACAATGGCGCTAACGTGCTTCGAATGGATTGAACGAAAAAATTCGTACATTCGTAACTTTTTTTTTTTTTTTTCGATTCGTAATTTTCCGTGTCTCTTACAATGGCGCTGCTTAACTTGCTTCGAATAGATTGAACGAAAAAATTCATAAATTCGTAACTTTTTTCTTTTTTGATTTGTAATTTTCCGTGTCTCCTAAAATGGCGCTGCTTAACGTGCTTCGAATGGATTGAACAAAAAAATTCGTACATTCATAACTGTTTTTTTTTTTTTTCGATTCGTAATTTTCCGTGTCCCTTACAATGGCGCTGCTTAACGTGCTTCGAATGGATTGAACGAAAAAATTCGTACATTCGTAACTTTTTTTTTCGATTCGTAATTTTCCGTGTCTTTTAAAATGTAATAATAGCATACACATTACATAAAATTATGAATTATGCTCCGATTACGAATCTACGAATGTTACGAATGTACGAATAAATACGAATATGTCCGACTTTCGAATAAACGAAAATTAAACTAACGAAAAAACGAATCAACGAAAAAATAACTCTAACGAAAATACGAATCGTTACGAATACGAACACCGACTACTTACGAATTTATGAATCGTTACGAATCAACGTAAACGAAAAAAAACGAAACGAAAATAAACAAATTTTAACGAATAACGAATCGTTCGAATCGAACGAATCCGAAAACAACGAAAATCCGAAAAAAACGAATTAGAAACAACGAATGTACGAAAGAAGAAAATCCGAAAAAAGAAAACAGGAACAACGAAAATCAAAATGAAAATGAATGAAAAAATTCGTACATTCGTAACTTTTTTTTTTAGTTGAATTGGTCATTTTCTGTGTCCTCTTACAATGGCGCTAACGTGCTTCGAATGGATTGAACGAAAAAAATTCGTACATTCGTAACTTTTTTTTTTTTTTTTCGATTCGTAATTTTCCGTGTCCCTTACAATGGCGCTGCTTAACGTGCTTCGAATAGATTGAACAAAAAAATTCTTACATTCGTAACTGTTTTTTTTTTTCGATTCGTAATTTTCCATGTCTCTTACAATGGCGCTGCTTAACGTGCTTCGAATAGATTGAACGAAAAAATTCGTACATTCGTAACTTTTTTTTTTTTTTTTCGATTCGTAATTTTTCGTGTCTCTTACAATGGCGCTGCTTAACGTGCTTCGAATGGATTGAACGAAAAAATTCGTACATTCGTAACTTTTTTTTTCGATTCGTAATTTTTCGTGTCTCTTAAAATGTAATAATAGCATACACATTACATAAAATTATGAAACTATGTTACGAATGTACGAATAAATACGAATACGTCCGAATTTCGAATAAACGAAAATTAAACTAACGAAAAAACGAATCAACGAAAAAATAACTCTAACGAAAATACGAATCGTTACGAATACGAACACCGACGACGTACGAATTTACGAATCGTTACGAATCAACGGAAATGAAAAAAAAACGAAAATAAAAAATTTTTTTGTTGTGCACATGTCTATTCCAAATCTGGCAAAGAGTGTTTTTTTTTTTTTTTTTTTTTTTACCTTGTATTGCTGCCGGTCTATGTACCCATTCCTCTGTCTCTGCCGGGGTGGGCGGGGTCTGTGCCGGGATCCTCGTCATGCCGCGCTGTCTCCTGGGATCTGGTGTCATTCATCCCAGGAGTCAGTGCGGACATCCGACCGAAATCTCACGAGATTTTAAGGACATGAGGCATGCTGGTTCCCATAACGAAAGGGAACAAGGAAGTGACTGCTTGTGGGCTTCAAATGCCCACAAGCAAAATGGCATTGCTGTTATTTTTATTTTAAAAGTGCAGATTTTTCTAAAAAACGGACATGGATACCGGACGGACAACAAAAAAGTGAGTTTATTGTTAGACTCATAATACTTTTAACATGACAAGAAAAAAAAATAACTGAGTGTGTGCAGAACTGCTTTAAAGCGGGATTCCACCCTAAAGTAACCGCTTTAAGTGGAACTAAAGTGCAACTTCCGCTTTTTGGGACCCTCCCCCCCTCCGGTGTCACATTTGGCACCTTTCATGGGGGAGGGGGTTGCAGATATCTGTCTAATGCCCCATACCCACTGTCGAACATTCCTGGTTTTGTCCGACACTGGTGTTGCATACACACGGTCGGACAAAGTTGTCGGAAAATCCGATCATTCTGAACGTGGTGACGTTCGTTGCGTACGAACAGAACTACGTAGAGGCTATTAGCCAATAGCTTTGGTCTCGTAATTTGATCTGAGCATGCGTGGCACTTTGTCCATCGGAATTCTCTACACACGTAATTGCTGGCCCTGTCTATGCACCCATTCCTCTGTCTCTGCGGGTGTGGGGGCGGGGTTTGTGTGGGGATCCGCATCACTTCCTTTGATTGCCGCACTGTCTAGTAATGGCGGCGATCTGCGTTTTTTTTTTTTTTTTTCGTGACTGCGACATTGCGGCGGACACTTCGGACACTTTTGACACATTTTTGGGACCATTCACATTTACACAGCGATCGTTGCTATAAAATTGCATTGATTACTGTGTAAATGTGACTGGCAGGGAAGGGGTTAACACTACGGGGCGGGGAGGAGTTAATGTTTTCCCTAAATGTGTGATTCTAACTGTGGGGGGAGGGGACTCAAGGGGAGGAGACCGATCATGTGTTCCTCCGTGCTGGGATCACATGATCGGTCTCCTGCTCGCTGACAGGACGTGGAGCTGTGTGTTTACACACACAGCTCCACGGTCCCTCACGGTCCCGTTGTTTTAACGGGCAATCGCGGGTCCCGAGCGACGCCGGCGTGCGCCCCCCAAGCGGCCGGGAATGGGAGGACGTCATATGACGCCCACCCAGGATGGTAGATCCACCTTGTGGGCGTCATATGACTATGGGCGGGATGTGAAGGGGTTAAAAAAAAAATATATATATATATATATATATTTTACATTCTGCTATAAAACATTCCCAATAAAATAAAAACAAATCTAATTTCTTCCTCAGTTTAGGCCAATATGTATTCTGCTATATATTTTTGGTAACAAAAAATCCCAATAAGCGGATATTGATTGGTTTATCGCGTCTACATACTATGGGATAGATTTATGGACTTTTTTATTTTTTTTATTGTTTTTACTAGTAATGGCAGCGATTTTTTTTTTTTAGCGGGGCTGCGACATTGCGGAGGACAAATCTGTGACACTGTTTGGGGACCAGTGACACCAATATAATGATTAGTGCTAAAAAAAAAATGCACTGTCATTGTATAAATGACACTGGCAGGGAAGGAGTTAACACCAGATGCAAACTAAGGGTTGTGTGCCTAGAGAGTGCATTCTGACTGTAGGGGGAAGGGGATGCACTGGACAAAAAGAGAGATCCATGTTTCTGCCTCTGCTTAGCAGAAACACAAGATCTATCTTTTCCTCCTTGAGAGAACAGCGGTCTGCCTTGTTTACATAGGCAGATTGACGTTCTGCCCTTCCTCCAATGGATTGGCGGGCAGTGCTGTATTTTGCCTAGGCTTAGCGGGGGGGGGGCTGCATTTATGGGCACTGGTGAGGCTGCGTTTATGGGCACTGGCGAGGCTGCGCTGATTGGCATTGGTGAGGCTGCATTGATGGGTACCAATGTGGCTGCATTGATGGGTACCAATGAGGCTGCATTGATGGGTACCAATGAGGCTGCATTGATGGGCACTGGTGAGGCTGCATTTATGGGCACTGGTGAGGCTGCATTGATGGGCACTGGTGAGGCTGCATTGATGGGCACTGGTGAGGCTGCATTGATGGGCACTGGTGAGGCTGCATTTATGGGCACTGGTGAGGCTGCGCTGGTTGGTACCCATCAATGCAGCCTCACCAATGCCAATGAGCCCATCAATGCAGCCTCATTGGTACCCATCAATGCAGCCTCACCAATGCCAATGAGGCTGCATTGATGGGTACCAATGAGGCTGCATTGATGGGAACTGGTGAGTCTGCATTTATGGGCACTGGTGAGGCTGCGCTGATTGGCATCGGTGAGGCTGCATTGATGGGTACCAATGAGGCTGCATTGATGGGTACCAATGAGGCTGCATTGATGGGCACTGTTGAGGCTGCGCTGATGGGCACCGGTGAGGCTGCATTGATGGGCAATGGTGAGGCTACATTGATGGGCACCGGTGAGGCTGGCTGCATTGATTAGCAACTTACATGGTTGATGATTAAAACAGACACATCTACATATGCAGGCATCCGGGGTAAAGCTGTCCACATAGACCGTCCCCGGCTCCGCCGACTCTCACCACTGTCAGTTTGCAATAATGACCGGAAAGACTACCCTGCAGTAGAGCGATCTGAAAGGTAGGCTAGAAGTGCTCGTGGAGCGTAGCGTGGAAGGAACGACGTTGATGGCGTTACAGGGGATGGTCTATGTGGACATCTTTACCCCCGGATGCCTCCATACTTAGATGTGTCTGTTTTAATCATCAACCATTTGAGTTGCTAAATGTTGTACCTTCATTAAATGTATCCATATTGCTACACTTAGAGGCGCCTCTCTTCTCTTTTATACTCAGTTGTGGCATGACGCTACTTGTATATCAAGACATCGCTTGTATATCAACACATCGCTTGTATATCAACACATCGCTTGTATATCAACACATCACTTGTATATCAAGACATCGCTTGTATATCAAGTCAACATTTATTAAAAAATGTTGCTTGTCTTGAAAAACGCTCTCAAACCAAGTTACTCTCAATCCAAGGTTTTACTGTATAACATTGCCTTTAACTAACTTTGCCTTTTATTTGACTGAATCCAGGCACAGCAAACACAATTAGCAAAGATAAAAGAGTGAAATCACAACATCTTATTAAAGTCGTTCTTCAGGAGGGAAATCGACTTTTTTCTTTTCTGAATGTACTTACATTAAGGTATCATTAAGTGAAATTAACGGGTGGCAATGTTTCCTCGTTCTTTTTTTTTTTTTATTTAACCTCCATAATAAACGTCAGGCGGCTGCAGCAGCGATTAATTACAAGGCCACAGCAGTATTATTCTTTAACAAAATGAGTGCTTAAAAAAACATTTTAACAACTTAAACGACCGGAAGGATTTACCCGCTTAATGACCAGGCCATTTTTTGCGATACGGCACTGCGTCGCTTTAACTGACAATTGCGTGGTCGTGCGACGTTGTACACAAACAAAATTGAAGTCCTTTTTTTCCCCCCACAAAGCTTTCTTTTGGTGGTATTTGATCGCCTTTGCGGTTTTTATTTTTTTGCGATATAAACAATTTTGAAAAACAAAACAACATTTTCTTTTTACTTTTTGCTATAATAAATATATAAATATATATATATATATATATATATATATATATATATATATATATATAAAAAAAAAGAAAATATCTTCATCAGTTTAGGCCAATATATATTCAATATATATTCTTCTACATATTTTTGGTAAGAATAAAAGCGCAATAAGCATATATTGATTTGTTTGCGCAAAAGTTATAGCGTCTACAAAATAGGGGATAGATTTATAGCATTTTTATTAATATTTTTATTTTTTTTACTAGTAATGGCGGCGATCTGCGATTTTTAGCGGGACTGCAACATTGTGGCAGACAGATCAGACACTTTTAACACTTTTTTTAGGGACCGTTTACATTTATACTGAGGTCAGTGTTATAAAAATGCACTGATTACTGTATAAATGACACTGACAGGGTTAGCACTAGGGGGCGATCAGGGGGTTAAATGTCTTCCCTGGGAGGTGTTTCTAACTGTGGGGGATGGACTGACTGGGAGTAGAGAGAGATCGCTGTTTCTGATCACTAGGAACAGACGATCACTCTGTACTTCCTGGTCAGAACGGGGATCTGTTTGTTTCCATTGACAGATCCCCGTTCTGGCTCTCTGTGGAGCGATCGCGGGCGGCCGGTGGACATCGCGCATCAACTCCCCCGCCGTGCAGAAAAGGGGCCGATATACAGCTACGGCGATTTGCAGGAACGAGCCGACCTGCCGCAGTATAATGACAACGGCTGGTTGGCAAGCGGTTAAAGAGGCAGTCCACCCAAACAGGATTTTTTCATTATAGTGGGAACTTGATGAGTTTAGTCTTCTGGCTTCTTGGACGACCCCAACAACGTGACCTCTCTGCCAAAATTGCCGACTCCGTTCATCATACACACCTTACTCACCTTGCAGTTTGGGATGTTCACCTTTTGTGGATTCCAGGTGCCCCGTACACACGGTCGGATATTCCGATGGTAAAGTCCGATCGGATTATGTTGTCGGAAAATCCGATCGTGTGTGGGCTCTAGCGGACTTTTTCCGTCGGAATTTACGACGGAAGAAATTTAAGAGCAGGACCTTAAATTTTCCGACAACAAAATCTGATCAGACTTCGGTTTCCGATCGTGTGTATATAATTCTGACGCACAAAGCGCCACGCATGCTCAGAATAAATTTTTGGATGAAAGCTATTGGCTACTAACCTCTACGTAGTCCCGTCGTACGTTTTGTGCGTCACCTTGTTCGGGACGATCAGATTTTCTGACAACTTTGTTCGATCGTGTGTAGGCAACACAAGTTTCGGCCAAAATCTGACGGATTTTGTGGTCGGAATGTCCGACCGTGTGTACGGGGCATTACTGATCACAGCAGTTGAAGATAAGATAATCAGTCCCTGAGAGACTGGCAGGTAGTATAACCACCCAACATCTACCAAACACTGAAATGTTCGGGTGAACTAACCCTTTGATTGAATGGTTCCACCTAAGGTCACATCTATGCAGTTGTGTTTGATGTGGTTTTCAGGTGCGTTTTTTTGGTGCATTTTGGAAAATGCATTTTTGATGTGTTTTGCATTTTTCTCCTCTCTTTAACAAACTGTGTATAGATGGTTGTTATGGATTGGGCTGGGAAGCCAACCACCACACCCTCAACAACCAATGAGGCATCAGCTGTCAGCGGGCTTCCCCGCTGACAGCTGAATGGAAAAACAAGCATTGCAGGCAATAAAAAATATTGGCAAAAAAATGGAGTGGGGTCCCCCTTCAAAATCCATACCAGACCCAAAGAGTCCACACCAAAATGTAAAAAAAAAAATGGTGTGAGGCACCCCCCCCCCCCCAAATCCATACTAGACCCTTGCATGCAGGTCAGGAAAGGGAGGGGATGAGCAAGCCATACCAGGCCACATGCCCTCAACATGGGGGTGGGGGTGCTTTGGGGCAGGGCAACCCCAAAGCACCTTGTCCCTGTGTTGATGGGGACAAGGGCCTCTTCCCCACAACCCTGGCCAGTGGTTTTGGGGGTCTGGGGGCCTATTGTAATCTGAAGCCCCCCCCCCTCCCATGTGAATCAGAATGGGTTATTAAGTCATCGGTTGTTAAAGATGCAGCGGCCAGCTTCTCAGCCCTCTCCATAACAACCAGCTATACACAGTGTGTTAGCTTCAGAAACCCCCCCCCCAAAACGGATGTAAAAACGCATTAAAAATGTGACGCTTGCGTTTTTGGTGCAGGTCCTTTGAAGTCTATTACATACAAAACGCAATTTGCTGTGAGTAAACAAGGTCCCTGAGCCTTTTCAAAAACACACCGGCTGAAAAATGCATAGATGTGAACATGTACCATAGGAAACCATTTTAAAAGGACTGTAGTGGGTTTTTGCAAATAGGCATTTGTGTAAACCTATGTGATCAGTTCAATGTGCATAGGGAGTTAGCCTCATGCTGCCCTGGTGGCTCGTATGGGCAGCGGAAAACTTTAGGGCCAGTAAACATCACATGCAGTCCAAACAAGAAACTTTGGAGAAAAAATAGAAACAAGACGGGAAAAAACACACTGGAACACATTGAAAATGCATAAAAAATCACCAGAATGCATCTTGGCTCTCAGCTCCTCCTCTTCTCGTTGCTCCCTCATAGGAAGCCACTTCCTATGTGGGTGCACATGCCAGCTTACTCCCAAGTCGGGCTGGGTGTGTGTGAGGGTAGTAGGGTGGTTGATTGTCACATTCTCCTTGTATCCCTCCTTGTTGGGTGCCAAACAAGGGTCACATGAGAGGCTTACCCTGGGGTGGGTTCTTCTGGCATTCTACCTTAGGCACTTTTTACAGGGTCGCTTCACACACACACAGGGGGTACCTTTGCTTTATGCCATTTCCTCAATACCTTGTGACAAGGCTGAGGCCACCATGGGGGATTACTAGACCTTAAGGAGAACCTCTACTCTCAGAGAGATGAACGTACACCATCTACACTTTTCTCATGCACATCTGACTTCACCATAACTTGCATTTTAGAGGAACACGCTGAGCCAATATCCACATCTACCCGTCCAGATTTTTCCACTACAATCCCCAGTAGTGGAGTGGACCCCGCTGTGCACTCTGCACTCAACTTAAAAAGGAAGTAAAGCCTCCTCAAAAAAAAAAAAAAAACGGAACCTGCAAGGCAAAGGCATAATGAGCTAGTATGCATAGCATACTAGCTCATTATGAATGACTTACCTGAGAACGAAGCCCCCAAAGCGGTCCTCATCCACGACCTTCTCCGGCGCCATCAATCCCGGAGTGACTTCCAGGTCTCGCCGCTCCAGCGCTGTCATTCGCTGGATCGGCGATGGCGTCACTCCCGCACATGCGCACGAAAGCGGCATATCGCCGTGAACTTGGCATGCGCAGTAGACAGCGATGCCTGTATTTTTCTAAATATCTCCTAAACCATGTAGGTTTAGGAGATATTTATTGGACCTACAGGTCAGCCTTAATCTAGGCTTACCTGTAGGTCAAAGTGGTTTGTAAGGGTTTACATCCACTTTAACTCTTGACCTTCTCTTGGTAACCACTTACCACCTGTAGGCTAAAGTGATTGTAAAGGAACGTTTTTAATTTTTTTTTAAAATAACAAACATATTATACTTACCTCCACTGTGCAGCTCGTTTTGCACAGAATGGTTCCAAACATCCCCTTCTGGGGTCCCCCGACGGCTCCTCCCTGCAACACATAACTCCCTAGGAGAAGCACTTCCCTCAGGGGGTTACCTTGCGGGCATGCTCCAGAGTCCAGCATTTGCGTCCATAGACACTAATGCCATACTCGCCCCCGCCCCCCCGTCTTTGGATTTTATTGACAGAAGCGGCAGCCAATGGCTGCGCTGCTATCAATCTACCCAATCAAGAGCCGGGACCCCGCGGAGAGAGGGACAGCACATCCCCACCGAGGAGATGAAGGGGCTCAGGTAAGTAAAACGGGGGGGCTGGGGGGGTCGGTGAACTCCAGGTGTTTTTTCACCTTAATGCATAGGATGAAAAAACACGAGGGTTTACAACTCCTTTAAGACCCATTTGGTAAACTATGGGGGTTATTTACGAAAGGCAAATCCACTTTGCACTACAAGTGCATTGCAAGTGCACTTGGAAGTGCAGTCGCTGTAGATCTGAGGGGTAGATCTGAAATGAGTGGAAGCTCTGCTGATTTTATCATCCAATCATGTGCAAACTAAAATGCTGTTTTTTATTTTCCTTGCATGTCCCCCTCGGATTTACAGTGACTGCACTTCCAAGTGCACTTTCAGTGCACTTGTAGTACAAAGTGGATTTGCCTTTCGTAAATAATCCCCTATGTGTAGCACCCTCTAGTGTGCTAGAGTAGGTAACGTTAGGTTTTTGTAGTGTAGGTACTGTAGAAAAAGATTGTTAACCCCAACTAGACATGTGCAATTCCTTTTGCTCCTAATACATTTTTTAACGAATTTCAACAAATTACCACGTGTACAGACGCCGCTATCATTTGTTTTTCCACTGGAGTTCACTTTATGTTGATTACATTACTTAGAACCCCCAAGCATTTTATATATATATATATATATATATATATATATATATATAACACCCTAGAGAATAAAATGGCGGTCGTTGCAATACTTTCTGCCACACCATATTTGCGCTGCGGTCTTACAAGCACACTGTTTTTTGATAAAATACACTTTTTTGAATTAGAAAATAAGAATAAAAATTCTACAGGTTGCATGTTTTGAGTTAAAGAGGAGTTCTAGGTGTAGAATTATTGCTCTCACTCTACCGATCGCGGCAATACCTCACATGTGTGGTTTGAACACTGCATTCATATGCGGACGCTGCTCGCGTATGCGTACGCTTCTGCCTGCGAGTTCGGCGGGGCGGGGTGCGTTTAAAATTTTGATTTTTTTTTCTTATCTATTCTACCTTTTATTTTTACACTGTTCTTTTAAAAACAAAATGGTGTCACTTTTATTCCTATTACAAATAGAAAAAAAAAGCATGACAGGACCTCTTAAATATAAGATCTGGGGGTCACAAAGACTTCCGATCTCATATTTACACTAAAGTGCAACAAAAAATAATAATTAGATGTCATAAAAAACAATTTTGCTTAAAGAACTATGGGTGGAAGTGATGTTTGACGTCGCTTCCTCTCTGCAATGGTATGGAGACGGGTGGGGGCCATCTTCCCCTCACTCCTCCCTATACTACGTCAGGGAGAGGACCCGATTGCCTCCGCCACTACCGACGGCTCCGGTAAGCGGCGGAGGGCACCGGAGCGCGGCGGGAGGAGGAGGGTCCCTCTCCCGCCACCGATAAAAGTGATTTTGCGGCGAATCCGCCGCAGAGACCACTTTTATCTGAAACCGGACCGCCCACTGAAGACGAGGATACCGGGGTTATGGTAGCTAGCTGCTGCCATAACAACGATATTCCTCTTCAAAGTGCCAATGTATATCGGCGTGAGCCGGCCCGGAAGTGGTTAACAAATAAGAGAACTCCATTAATTTGTGTCTTTTGTTTCTGCTCGGAGTGCGGCTTTAAGAAAAAGGGGGCGCCAGAGGCAAGTTTTCTCAGGCAATGTTTCATTACTCCTGAAATAGATATAATAGCGGTGAGCAGATGTGCTTTTATTAGTCATTAAGTGGCCAGGTTTTTAAGATATCTAATTAATACTCAACTGATTAATCCATCTCTAAAGCACCGCATGCGGGGAGGGAGGTGCACGCTGCAATCTTCTGCACATATCATAATTATTCTATTTATGAAGATCATTTATGTGCAAGTAATAGAGTTTAAGAATATGTGAGAGAAAGATTAATTGAATGACCCTAAAACAGGTTCTGGGTAGAAACGTGTGCGTAATATTAATGTTCTAAACGCAGCCACAACGAGAAGTATTGTAATTGTGCTAAAAGTTTAAATAACGGCCTCGACTTACAATAACTTTACATGTTTTAATACCAGTGGCGGCTGGTGCTCAAATTTTTTGGGGGGGGGGGGGCGCAAACAAACTAAAAAAATTCTGAAAAAAAACATCAATTTCAGCCTCACTGTGCCCATCGAACGGAGCCACTGTGCCCATCGAACGGAGCCACTGTGCCCATCGATTGCAGCCACTGTGCCATCAAACAGAGCCACTGTGCCATCAAACGGAGCCACTGTGCCCACCAGTTGCAGCCACTGTGCCATCAAACACAGCCACTGTGCCCATCGAACGGAGCCACTGTGCCCATCAATTGCAGCCACTGTGCCATCAAATGCAGCCACTGTGCCCAACAATTGCAGCCACTGTGTCATCAAACACGGCCACCGTGCCCCATCAAATGCTGCAACAGTGCCCATCAAATGCTGCCACTGTGCCCCATCAAATGCTGACACTGTAAATAACTGGACTAGACAGGTATCTGCTCCCCCCTGAAAGGTGTCAAATGTGAACGGAGCCACTGTGCCCATCAAATGCAGCCACTGTGCCCATCAATTGCAGCCACTGTGCCATCAAACGTAGCCACTGTTCCCATCGAATGGAGCCACTGTGCCCATCAATTGCAGCCACTGTGCCATCAAACGTAGCCACTGTGCCCATCAATTGCAGCCACTGTGCCATCAAACATAGCTACTTGTGCCCCATCAATTGGGCGGGGCACAAACAAACTGAAAAATTCTGAAAAAAAACATTAATTTCAGCCTCACTGTGCCATTCGAACAGAGCCACTGTGCCCATCAATTGCAGCCACTGTACCATCAAACGCAGTCACTGTACCCATCAATTACAGCCACTGTGCCATCAAACGTAGCCACTGTGCCCATCAATTGCAGCCACTGTGCCATCAAACGTAGCCACTGTGCCCATCAATTTCAGCCACTGTGCCATCAAACGTAGCCACTGTGCCATCAAATGCAGCCACTGTGACATCAAACGCAGCCACTGTGCCCATCAATTGCAGCCACTGTGCCATCAAAAACAGCCACTGTGCCATCAAATGCAGCCACTGTGACATCAAACGCAGCCACTGTGCCCATCAATTGCAGCCACTGTGCCACCAAACGTAGCCACTGTGCCCATCAATTGCAGCCTCTGTGCCATCAAATGTAGCCACTGTGCCCATCAATTGCAACCACTGTGCCATCAAACGCAGCTACTATGCCCATCAAATGCTGCCACTGTGCCCATCAAATGCTACCACTGTGCCCATCAAATGCTACCACTGTGCCCCATCAAATGCTACCACTGTGCCCCATCAAATGCTGCCACAGTGCCCATCAAATAGTACCACCGTCCCCATCAAATGCTACCACTGTGCCCCAAATGCTGCCACAGTGCCCATCAAATGCTGCAACTGTGCTCCATCAAATGCTGCCACTGTAAATACCTGGATTAGACAGGTTTCTTCTCCCCCCTGAAAGGTGCCAAATGTGACACTGGAGGGGGGGGGGGGGGGGACAAGATCAGTGGAAGTTCAATTTTTGGGTGGAACTCCACTTTAAAGCAACAAGGGCAGAATGTTTAATAGATGGAAAGTTGAACAAATGATCCGCTTTAAGTTCAGATTTACTTCTCCATCTTTTAGGTCTTCCTATCGCTGTCATGAATAAAATTTTTGCATTTGTGGATCTTAATATCCAGAAGGTTTTTTTTTATTATTGGTCAATAGTTATCTATCGTTTCTGCTGCTCAGCACGATGATCTTTGACTTTCTGGATGGTTTCCAACGTTGAAGCCACTATGTGTGTAATTGTGCACTTGGGAGGACACCGAGGGAGTGCCTGTAGGACGGGTTAATGGCCGCGGTCCTGTTGGTCGTACCCCAAGTCCAGTTTATTACGTTCTCTTTCTGGCCTTCTGCTTTCGGGAGGTCGGCCATGGCTCACTAAGTTTACGATCGCTTTGTTTATGTAAACAGGGTCAATAAAGGGAGGCCGCGGACCATTAACATTTCTCATTTGCAAAGATGTGGAGGATGTCACCATAACTCTGAACCTCGGTTTAATTGTTCCACAAAGCGGCGCATTGTCCTTCGCCTCTCCGGCGTGCTTTACCCTTCACTCCATCCTTCCTGACCTAGGCGGCCGTCAGTTAGCCGCAAATTAATTTTTACTGCAATAACTTTTGTCGACGATATAAATTAAGTTTTGTGTAGTCATTAAAAAGTAATGGGCAAGGCTACTGCCTAAAGGGCATTGGTTGGAGGTAAAGGGAAAAAAAAGGAAAAAAAAAAAGCAACAACATGTAATTGTAGAGATACACGGCATATCTCTAGTGTACAAAAAGAGTAAATATACACTCTATATTACCAAAAGTATTGGGACGCCTGCCTTTACACGCACATGAACTTTAATGGCATCCCAGTCTTAGTCCGTAGGGTTCAATATTGAGTTGGCCCACCCTTTGCAGATATAACAGCTTCAACTCTTCCGGGAAGGCCGTCCACAAGGTTTAGGAGTGTGTCTATGGGAATGTTTGACCATTCTTCCAGAAGGGCATTTGTGAGGTCAGGCACTGAGGTTGGACAAGAAGGCCTTGGCCTCGCAGTCTCCACTCTAATTCATTCAAAAGGTGTTCTATCGTGTTGAGGTCAGGCCAGTCAAGTTCCTCCACCCCAAACTCACTCATCCATGTCTTTATGGACCTCGCTTGGAAGAGGAAGGGGCCAGGGGCGGCCCGTCCATTAAGAGTGCACGGGCGCCGCCCCTCATTTCCATCGCCACCTCCCCTATCCATGCGTCCGGCCCATTTCAGGACACCGGCGCATGGATTCCATGTTTTTAGTGCCAGAGGCTCTAATAGGCTTCAATATAGGGTGGGCTTGGTCGCAGAGAGTGCGCTCCAAGCCCACCCGCTCTAATTCATCCCAAAAGTTGTCTATCGGGTTGAGGTCAGGACTCTGTGTAGCCCAGTCAAGTTCCTCCACCTCGCTCATCCATGTCTTTATGGACCTTGCTTTGTGCACTAGTCCAAATCATTTGGTGGAGGGGAGATTATGGTGGAGGGTTGTTTTTCAGGGGTTGGGCTTGGCCCCTTAGTTCCAGTGAAGGGAACTCTTAAGGCGTCAGCATATCAAGACATTCTTAAAGGGGTCGTAAACCCTCCCAATTTTTCACCTCAATGCATTCTATTCATTGAGGTGAAAAAACTATTGTAGTCCACCAGCCCCCCTGTTTTACTCACCTGAGCCTGGTCGTTCCCATACCGGAGACACGCACGCCCTCTCTGGCCAGTGTCTCGGCTCTTGAATGGATAGATTGATAGCAGCGCAGCCATTGGCTCCCACTGCTGTCACTCAAATTCAACCCCCCGCGGGTGCTGTGGGGGCGGGGCCGAGTCCTGCTGTCTCTGTCTATGGGCGAAGCAGCACGACAAGGGAGCGCACTCGCAAGGAGAACGCTTCTCCGACAGGTCACTCAATGTGGGGAGGAGCCATAAGCGCCTCAGAGGGACCCCAGAGGAGGAGGATCGGGGCCACTCTGTGCAAAATCAACTGCACAGCGGAGGTAAGTATGACATGTTTGTTATTTTAAAAGAAAAAAAAAAGGGAACCTTTAGTGTTCCTTTAAGGCGTCAGCATACCAAGACATTTGGGACAATTTCATGCCCCCAACTTCATGGGAACAGTTTGGGGACGGCCCCTTCCTGTTCCACCATGACTGCGCACCAGTGCACAAAGCAAGGTCCATAAAGACATGGATGAGCGAGTTTAGGGTGGAGGAACATGACTGGCCTGCACAGAGTCCTGACCTCAACCCAATAGAATACTTTTGGGATGAATTAGAGTGGAGACTGCGAGCCAGGCCTTCTTGTCCAACATCAGTGTCTGACCTCACAAATGCGCTTCTGGAAGAACGGTCAAACATTCCCATAGACACCCTCCTAAACCTTGTGGACGGCCTTCCTCATCTGTCAACTACTTACCGTATGTGTACTATATACACATAAACTTTATGATAGTAGCGCTGCTATAATAATTATAGGCACTTGATTTGGATCTGTGCAATTGTTATTATTATGTTATTGTGTTGTATATTATATTTACTCATTTTGAAAAAAGGAAAGAAATGGGACTATAGCGGTGCCTAATTAAATAATGCCATAGCAATGGATGGACTCAAACACCTTAAATAAAAAGTTTAACAAAGCATTTATTTATGGTACAAAGTTGATTAAAACATTAAAGATCATTCAGAGGAATTCCAGGTAGCGGTTG